>OX346245.1:80911260-81276260 GCA_947049315.1 Epistrophella euchroma | reverse complement strand
CTGAGAACAAAAACGAATTTAATTTCACTATCTTCGGCGGAAAAACTTATAAGTCTGCATTTAAATTATTCCCTCACATAAATGTTACATACAAAATAGAAAGAATTTGAATAATTAAAATCATCGGTCGTTCGACTAGTGTTCACATTCACTAAAACGCAACGGTCGTCCGACAGAGCAAAATATGTGCGAGCACTCTCGCTTGATATAAAAAGGAAAAGTTAAAAAGTAGGTGCTCTTGCAACCTACCATACTTAAATTTTATGACTGACGTAACAGTTGTCTATTTTTTTATGTTCTTTTGAGCATATCGTTACTCTTAAACTGTTAGTTTTCGCATCTAAGAGAATGTCTACAACAACTTCAAACAAAGGTGCTTGATTGATCCGTATCAAATCTTTTTTGAAACTAGTAGTGGTATAGAAGAATTATGTCTTGGTCGTGATGGAAAATTTCAAGCTTGCTATATTTTCCTAGCCAATGAAAAAGGTCTTCGAACTTCAACTTGACATTGTTCACTTCAAATTGTTTAACCTTATCCTTTATGATACGGAGGATGTTTAAATTATAATACCTAGCTATATGTATAATTGCCTGCAGTGTTGTTTAACTAAACTTATTTTATGTAGCTGCTATATATAACACTCGTATATTTTCGCTTTCTAAACTAATTAATATTAAATCAAATAAATTACAATAAATTACCTATATTAAATTAAATAAATTAGCAAACACAGGGCCAAATGCGTTAACATCCAAAGTTTGCTGTCAGCTCATAAGGTAGAACTAGTCGGTTGCTGTCGGAAGCTCATGTTTAAACAGACCGAAAATTAACCTTCCAAAACGTCAATTGCTGACAAAATACCCCTAATGGAAAATGTGTAAAAACAAAATGTTATTTCCCGCGTTAATTGAAAGTTTTTGTAAAAAATGGTGATGGTTGATTGATTAATTTTTTTAATCAATCAACTTCATTTTATTTCAATGCCAACCGCAATTTTACTTACGTAGGTAACTAGAAATTTCACGATAAGTATCAAACCGCAATTATAAGCGCGCCTATTGAATTGCTTGCATTCGCTCAGTTTCGAACGACCACGTACGTAGCGTCTCGACTAAATTATAATTTACTACTATTCGTTTTAAAAAATGGAAGAATACATCAAACAGTATTGTGCCGTATTTATAGTCATTTTTTAACTTTAACTGAGGTAAAAGTAGTGTTCAATATTAGGTATAATAGTAGCAACTAATTACTGTATACTTTTTAATATGCAACGAAAAAAGTGACCTGCTAAGTTGATGCACATCCTATATTACTTTAGACACACCTACAAGATACAAGAATGGTTGAGATTGAGAGTTATGTTTTTGAAAGAGTAGACTTGCTAAGTTGACGTCAACCTAGCAGGACACCCAATTTCTCGTAAACCAAAACAGCAATTAATTTTTTTTTTGCGTAACTAATTAGCAATTAGGTAGTTTTCAATATATATCCACTTTCAGGCCGTTTATCTATGTTTTTAAAAGAGCTGACATGCTAAGTTGACGTCAACTTAGCAGGACACCCATTTTTTCGCAAACCAAAACAGCAATTAATTTTTTTTTTTGTGTAACTAATTAGCAATTAAGTAGTTTTCAATATATATCCACTCTTGGGCTGTTTATTTATGTTTTTAAAATAGTAGACTTGCTAAGTTGACGTCAACTTAGCAGGACACCCATTTTCTCGCAAACCAAAACAGCAATTAATTTTTTTTTGCGTAGCTAATTAGCAATTAAGTAGTTTTCAATATATATCCACTCTTGGACCGTTTATCTATGTTTTTGAAAGAGTTGACTTGCTTAGTTGACGTCAACTTAGCAGGACACCCATTTTCTTGCAAACCAAAACAGCAATTAATTTTTTTTTGCGTAACTAATTAGCAATTAAGTAGTTTTCAATATATATCCACTCTCGGGCCGTTTATCTATGTTTTTGAAAGAGTTGACTTGCTAAGTTGACGTCAACTTAGCAGGACAGCCGTTTTTACACAAACCCAGAAGAGCAATTATTTTTTTTTTTTTTGCGTAACTAATTAGCAACTAAGTAGCAACTAATTACTATATAGTATTTAATCTGCAACGGAAAAAGTGACCTGCTAAGTTGATGTAGGTTAATATAGGGGAACTACAGTTTGTTGCCGAATCCGAACGGCTAGGGTGAGCAGCAATTTCTTATGACAGGAAATATGGAGGGTTTGTCATTTCCTCGCAAGAAGCAGTAGCCTGAAAAACATTTTTGTGGCAGACGCAGGTAATCGAATGTGTGGAAGTTCCAAGTAAATAGTAAGTGAATTATGTATTTACATTAATACGATCATTAATTACTGCCGCACCATTTATTTTGATACTTTAGAGACAATTAATTAGTCCATTGTAAATGTCACAAAATGTTGGTATCTTGCATTGCCGCTTTTTTTAGAATTGAATCTTCTTTTGGTTAAGGTACTTTTTAGAACAGCGATATCGAAAAAAATATACTAAGGATTAAATAATAGAAACAAAATTATAAGAACCCTTTCAGCAATACTTTCTTAAAAAGGTTTGCTTATTTTTAATTATCTGATGTCTATTTCTATAATTTAAGAAATCCAAAAATACTAGATAGATAAAATGTTTCGCCAACCAACACAGTATTTAGGCAATAAAATACTATTTTCATATTTAAAAAAAGTTTTCTTTGATTTTAAAATATGGACATAAAAAAGTAATTAACGTCAATAGCTATAAAATGTATTTGTTGAATAAAATATGACTATTAGTATGAAAAAGATGATGAGTAACAAAATATACAAAGTTCGGAAGAATTATGCATTAAAAAAATAGAATCTATGTATGTATGTATTTTCAGAAATAAGTTTTTTAATTCTTAGTATTACCAGAGGAAATTTATCCTCCCCTGATGTGCTCTCGTTAATGTCCACCAATGTTTGTACCTTTTATTGTTAAAGGAAAAAATATAATTTTTGATTACAGATATTAGTTTTAAATCTCTGAAGTTGTGGCGATTAAGAAACATAAAATTAGGTTTCACTTAAAAAAAAAATTATTTTACTTAAATTTATTTTATAAAAAAAGGAATTTTAATGATTTATTTAAACGTGCAAGATATTTGTTCGAAAAACACCAATCGATGAGATAATGTTCATGCATAACCAAAAGATTAAGGTAAATACATGTGGAACTCCATGATTTGTTTGTATGAACATAACTTCAAAACTATAAAACTCTGAAATAGAAATCACAAATTTAATAATATGTAGGTATATGTAATAAAAAATTTAATAATATACACATTCGGTCCGATGTACAGCGTTTTGAGCTAAAAATAATCCACTATTTGAATTTTAAAGGGGTACCTACAGTGGCGTAGCGTGGGCATTTGCCGCCCGGGGCAGAGCCAATTTTGCCGCCCTTAGCAATTTTTTTCTGGGCCTTTAATTTTGTTTGCTGTTTTTAAAAAAATCAAAGCGAAAAAGCTACTTATCTTACCTTGTTATAATTTAATTTTTTATTCACAGATTTATTATATTTTTTTATATTATACTTTATAATATAGTAATTATGTAGATAGAAGTGGATAATCGGGTGATGATTGGCCACGTTCAGAATACACTAGGATAGCCTATCTTGGATACTCGAGTATCCATATGTGTTTCTGAACGTCTAAGATCGGATAGGTTATATTTGGTATCAAAAATCAGCTGCTCTTGACATTTCTCATAGGATCGATGAGTATACCAGAATTTTAGCTTGAGATCTCATTTTTGCAAACTGCTGTTTTGTAATCAGCTGTGTTTTTACTAGGTATTTCAACAACACAAAGCTATCCAGATCGCTTTGGATACAAATCTGAACGTGGCCATTGCTGACAAAACAAAACTGGTTTTAAAAAAATCAACCTGCATTGCCTTTAGTTATTATTATTCTTGTGTGCAGTGTGTATGCGCTGTAGATTTTATTAAGAGTCGGTATTCATCGACCAAAAAATTGCGTCTTAGAAAGATACGACAGCATCTAACTGATGAGCCCAACTGTCGTGCCTGGGCGAAACGCATTGGACTAAAGGTCGCAAAAAAAATCTTCCATATGAATTTAATTCAATTAAGTCCACTAAAACAACAACAAAAATAATTTTCTTTTGTTTATTCTCTCCTTCGTACATTAACCAGACCACGGGTTTACAACAACAACATATATTTCTAGGTGCAAGAATGTAACCATGTTCCCCTAGAAGAATATAATTTGCAGTGTGTATGCGCTGTAGATTTTATTAAGAGTCGGTATTTATCGACCAAAAAATTGCGTCTTAGAAAGGTACGACAGCATCTAACTGATGAGCCCAACTGTCGTGCCTGGGCGAAACGCATTGGACTAAAGGTCGCAAAAAATCTTCCATTTGAATTTAATTCAATAAAGTCTACTAAAACAACAACAAAAATAATTTTCTTTTGTTTTTGTTTATTCTCTTCTTCGTACATTAACCAGACCACGGGTTTACAACAACAACATATATTTCTAGGTGCAAAAATGTAACCATGTTCCCCTAGAAGAATATAATTTGCAGTGTGTATGCGCTGTAGATTTTATTAAGAGTCGGTATTCATCGACCAAAAAATTGCGTCTTAGAAAGGTACGACAGCATCTAACTGATGAGCCCAACTGTCGTGCCTGGGCGAAACGCATTGGACCAAAGGTCGCAAAAAATCTTCCATTTGAATTTAATTCAATACAGTCCACTAAAACAATAACAAAAATAATTTTCTTTTATTTATTATTATTTGTATTGTATTATTTATACTAGAATGTCAGTTTATTAGACTTGACCATTCTTTATTCCGTCAATTTCATTGAATTTTGAACAACAGTTTTTGTGAACTTTTTTTTTGTTTATTCTCTTCTTCGTACATTAGCCATACAACGGGCTTACAACAACAGCATATATTTCTAGGTGCAAGAATGTAACCATGTTCCCCTAGAATAATATAATTTACAGTGCATATGCGCTGTAGATTTTATTAAGAGTCGGTATTCATCGACCAAAAAATTGCGTCTTAGAAAGGTACGACAGCATCTAACTGATGAGCCCAACTGTCGTGCCTGGGCGAAACGCATTGGACTAAAGGTCGCAAAAAATCTTCCATTTGAATTTAATTCAATAAAGTCCACTAAAACAACAACAAAAATAATTTTCTTTTGTTTTTGTTTATGCTCTTCTTCTTATAGTTATAGTAGTAATTATTATATATTATTTGTTTCTATTATTGTTATACAAAAGGAAATGAAGAAACAGAAATATTGGCTAAGGCTTATTTTTAACTTAAACATATTTCACAACAGCCCATCAAAATTAAAGTGTTCAAAACTGGTTTTATCTTTTAAAAACGGTTAACATGTTTTTTTGCAGCTCAACGAAATTAACACAGCTTATCTTAGACGGAATCTAAACTTCTAATTATCTATTTCAAAGATTTACCAATTACTTAGCGAAACTGTATTACCTGTACTTTTACATTTTTCAGAACTATTTTTGATTAGATTTAACATACCTATACATACTACGTTCGATTTGTTTTTACTTTTTCGAAAGAACTGTCAGTCTAAATTTTTGATATCAAAAGTACCAAGACGTATGGATTGGATATACTCTTGTAAAATTTCATGTATTGATTGATTACATTATTTCAACACGAGTACCCACAGTTTAGTAATAAAATATGATATTTATGAAAATCTCATATGTTTTTTCAAAACCCTACCAAGACAAGAATAGTACCATTTACCAAGAAGAGGCTTCTACCACACATGAAACCTATCACGTTAGCGGGAGAAGTAGGTAATTGAGTTCCAGATGGATGTTGAATATCTAGGAATTACACTAGATAGTAAACTCCTCTGGAATAAACACAACGAGATAACAATCGGGAAAGCTTAGTACAAGCCTGCAATCAATAACTTAAAACTAGATAACAATTTAAATCTTAAGATTTAATTAAAAAAAAAAGGTAGACAAAAGGTAGACAAAAGTGGTGAATGAAAAGTATGTCAGCATTATCCCGACGTCGATTCAAAGTCTGTAGGTTTATCAACTTTAGCCGATCTTCGTAGGGAGGTAAGTGGTATGGGTTCTCCCATCCGAGCCTCGTAAAGCAAAACGCAAAAATCTACGTTGGACAGCCTCAATACGTGCAATATGGATCTGATGGTATGGGGACCAGACTTGGGAGGCATATTCAAGAAAAGGCCTAACAAGAGATATATAAAGGGATTTCGTGAAATAGGGATTTGAGAATTCCTTAGACCAGCGTTTCATAAAACCAAGAGTTGAATCTGCTCTATTAATAATAGAATCAAAATGATCCCGGAAATTAAACTGGCTGTCGCAAATAACAACTAGGTCTCGAATTGAAGTAACGATGGAAAGGAAACTGATTGATTATTAATAAAATATTGGCGTTATATTAAAGGTGGGCGCTTACGAGAGTAAGTAATGATTTGACATTTGCTTACATTGAATTCGAGGGAGTTATGTTGACACCAGGCAAAGAAATTATCTAGGTCTGATTGTAGCAATTGAGCATCAACAAAGGATGAAATGTGTTTTGAGATCCGTATATCATCAGCGTAAATCTGGAGGTCAGAATCCTTAAGAATACGTTCAACGTCATTAACAGTTAAGAGGAAAATCAAAGGTTCTAAGTGACTTCCTTGCGGGACACCTGAAGTTGAACTGATGGGGCTAGAATAACATGATCTGAAAATAACTGTATTTTGACGATCGCTCAAATAAGATTCAATCCAAGATATGAACAGTGCAGGGAACCCGTATGCTTTAAGTTTAAAAGCAATAATTTTATGGGAGATCTTATCAAATGCTTTGCAAAAATCCGTTGCAATTGCATCGACTTCAAGACCATTTTCTAAGGCACATATAGACTTGAAATAAATTCTGTAAGATTGGTGATCGTTGATCTACCTTTTAGAAAACCATGCTGTTTTGGGGAAAATAGTTGTGCACAATGAAGGAGCAAAGTATCATGAATTAAACTCTCAAAAAGTTTAGGTATGCAAGGGTGTTTGGCTATGGGTCGATTGTTAGATACATCGTTTTTGTGTCCCTTTTTATGAACGTGGATGATAAACGAGTCCTTCCATAATTTTGGAAACACACCGTTTGAAATAAATAACTGAAAAAGAGTCGTGAGGGGTTGGGCAAGTTTAGAAATACATTTTTTAAGGACAATAGGAGGAATCTCATCGGGACCAGAGGAATAGTCATCCTTAAGGCAACTGATTTTATCAATAACTGAAGCGAAATTTATATTGACCGAAGATACGGAAGTTTGAATACAGTTGTTCATATAATTGAAGTAGTTGCTATCTATTTCATTGCTATTAGCAGAAAACGCTTGACTAAAAAAATCAGCAAAAAGGTTCGATATAATTTTTGAGTCTGAAGATGACAAGTTTAGGTAATTCAGTGTCGAAGGATAACCATCGGATTTCTACTTTGAATTAATGAATTGAAAGAAATGTTTGGGATTTGAAATAAGTTCGGCCTGGGTTTGAATAATATGATTGGAATAGAGAGATTCACATAAGTTGGAGAAGTTATTATGAACTGAGACAATATTGAAGAAGTTTTGACTAGATTTTGTATTAAGATATTTCTCCCAAAGATTGTTCCTCCTATTCCTTACTGAGCGAAGTTCTCTACTATACCAGGAAGGAGAAGTTGTAAAATTTTTTTGAGACGAAAGTGGGATGGTTTATGAAAAACAATTTTGGATCTTGAAGGTTTGAATGAAAGAACAACAACTTGAGTGAGCTACCACCAAGTTTTATAGGCTGGAGTTATAGCTATTTCACGGTCGCCAGGCCGATCATCAGACTCCTTTAGTGGTGCTTAGTCTATTTATGTTCAATTTTATTCGAAAAACATTTTGCCCCACTGAGGCTCGAACCTAGACCAAGTGTCTCCGGGCCAAGTGCACTACGCACTGCGCTACCGAAGGTCACGTGATCATGTCGATCGAGTGCAGGTTTTATTGTTTGACGAATGCATTTGAATCAACTAGCATTTTTACTAGCCACACACAAGCTTGTTGTTGTTCATTCGGGTTCTTTCTTTTTTCTCCATACTCTTTTCATAAGTCAACAATTCGTTGAACATATAAGGAGGGAGATTGTATGAAAGATTTGAGCTGGTCAAGAATTAAATTAGAATTAATTGAAAGAGTTTTTTGTGTGATAACACACGCGCAGTGTAGGCTGCAAAGCTTTCGCACCATCATATTAATATTGAAGGTTTGAATGAAAGAACAACAACTTGAGTGAGCTACCACCAAGTTTTATAGGCTGGAGTTATAGCTATTTCACGGTCGCCAGGCCGATCATCAGACTCCTTTAGTGGTGCTTAGTCTATTTATGTTCAATTTTATTCGAAAAACATTTTGCCCCACTGAGGCTCGCGTGACCTTCGGTAGCGCAGTGCGTAGTGCACTTGGCCCGGAGACACTTGGTCTAGGTTCGAGCCTCAGTGGGGCAAAATGTTTTTCGAATAAAATTGAACATAAATAGACTAAGCACCACTAAAGGAGTCTGATGATCGGCCTGGCGACCGTGAAATAGCTATAACTCCAGCCTATAAAACTTGGTGGTAGCTCACTCAAGTTGTTGTTCTTTCATTCAAACCTTCAATATTAATATGATGGTGCGAAAGCTTTGCAGCCTACACTGCGCGTGTGTTATCACACAAAAAACTCTTTCAATTTTGGATCTTGTTATAGAAGTTGGTTATCTTAATATCGACGTTGGATTCGTTGGAGATAAAATCAAAGTTTACATTACCAATAAGATCATTAAGTTCTTCGAAGTTGGCTTTACGGAAGTTAAATATTTGTGATGTAAGGGGGTAAGGTACGATGTTACCGCTCGCGAAAGCAAAAGTGAGAGAAATGGGAGGATGGTAATTGTCAAGCTTAGAAAGTATATGGTTACTTTCCATTACTTCGGTGTTATGGGCATCAGATGAGAAAACCAGATCTAATTGTCTATCTAAACAATTTTTAACACCGTTCATCTGAGCAAGATTAGAAGAAAGAAGTCGATCAGTAAAAAGAATTTCTTTTCCGGAATTGGCATTGGATGAGAAGTAATAAAGCTCATCATCTGAGACTTTCAAAATTAAATGTGGAAGATTGAAGTCGCCTACGATTATGATATCGTCTTCAGGGTTAGTTAGCTCAACGACATAATCAACTGCATTAACAAAAAGTTGGTATTCACTTGTTGGCAGAGTGGGTGGTATGAACAGCACAATATGTAAAGGAAAATGTTGGATAGGCAGATTTTTACACAGATAAGTTCGAGATTTGATGTATTGGGAATGCTTAACACAGAAGAATCGAGGTAAGAATGAAGTGCCAAAAGAACACCACGACTGGAAGATGAACTTCCTGAATGAACACAATTGTTCACGCTGATAACTGAGATATCTTTTCGAAAAACATTAAAATCTGAAGTGAAGAATTCGTTGTTAAGAAAATAAAGTGTTAGATTGGTTTCAGTAAGAGCAAATATATCAAAGGGAAGCTTTTCGGAACTCAGGTAAACTTCAGAACTTTTAGTGCGTAATCCTCTAATATTCTGGTAGTAGAGTGATAAGAAATGGGGTCTAGACACGTTTGAAATATGATAGCTAGGAAAGAAAACGATTACGTGTATTTTTGTGTACTTGGGAAAGTCTTTTAGTATGAATGTATGAAGCAGATAAAACATTATTGACATCACTTGGAGTTAAATTGAAATAGAATAAAAAATTTTAAAAGCTCATTGGTGTTAGTTGGTAGGCCTTCTTGATGAATTGATACCATAACGCTAGTTCTGGTTACACCATCAACACAGATAGAATCTTGTTTGTTATGAAGATATGCTAAATAGAGGCGAACGTTTGCATAAATACGATGATCTCTGAGGCGTGAAAGAACATACCGGCCATCGGAATAAGAGGATCAAGAAAATTAGGCGACGCTTTAGGCATAGGCAGGTCACTGCTGGCAACAATGTTGCGAGATAATGAGTGCAGACTGCTCCTATCAGTAAGGGAAAAACGTGTGCTGTTATGGGGATATAAGGAAGAAGTGATATGTGGTGGGTAAAGAGTGTGCGAGTTGATGAAATTTGGATATTTAGTGGTTGGAGATTGATTGTAGGTGGATGAATTTGAGCGTTGAGGCAGCTTGAAAGATACACACATATTTTTAGGTTAAGTAGAGCTTGAAATGGGTGGAGTTGGAACAGGTAAGGGAGTTTGATTACAATTATTATAATTAGTAAAGGAGGAATTGTTAAGTGATCGAGGAGCAAGCTTAGGGCTAGACCTTAAATTTAAGTTTAAAAAGGATTGATTCAATCATGGTTTTATAATTATGCTCTTCTGCTTCAGAACGCCGTTGACTGGATTGAGAAAGAGCCATTCATATTTATACGGGATCTCAATTTTAAAGGATCCAGACTTTTTTGATATTATTTTTACAGATATGTCTAGTATACCGTATGTCTTCTTAAAGAAACTTTGTACCCACGTAATACCAGCTGATTTTGGGGCTCCCTTAAGAAAAAACGATGATGAAGAATTCATATTAGAGTTTTTGAGTCGCAAAAGATTTTTTCCCATTCAAGGTGCGTCCATAACACCCCCAATTTAACAATTTTTGTAGTAGAGGAGTTAGTGCTGGTACTTGCGACAGAGGTATTCAGGTCTTGAAGTACAGCATGCAATGAGATGTTGTTGGTGATATTGTTGGCAGTCGGTGAAGCTATCGCAGTTAAAGTGGTGTACAATGTTGCACACCTGATAAGCTGTTGTTGGAAGTACCGGCTAAGTTATTGAGATTTTGAAGTTCAATATGTAGTGATTTGTTAATAGAAGTGTCTGGATTAGTTGAGGAGAAATTATTTCTACATGCTAAAAGTCTCATTTCTTCGGACATCCCAGAGATAGCGGAACGAATGGCAGCGGATTCTTTCATTAACACGTCGGCAAGGATTATGGAGTCATTTGTAATTCTATTTTTAGAGACTGTTAAATCGGTATTAATAGTCTTAAGTGCTGTTGATTGCTCTTTTATAGATTCAGCTTTGAGCAACTATCTTCAATCAAGTTAATAGAGCAATTCGTTGGTTCATGTGCAGATTTTATGGCTTCAGTGGCGTTTGTAATTTTAAACAGTTTGGTATTCAAATTGTTTGAGGTGGAATGTGAGTTGTCAAGACAATCGGAAAATTTACGAAAATTCCTTTTCAAGAATGTTTCAATATTGAAGAGTTGTGATTTAATCCCCATTTGAAAATTTTCAAAGCTTCTAGTGATTATATCGTTATTTTCAGCCATAAGTTCATCATTTTTACTGAAGCTACTGCGTAAATAAGTCTTAAGTTCAGCTGTGGCGTCGGAAAATTGATTAACACGCTCGTTGTTACATTTCAAAGCAAGCATTATATGTGAGAGTGTTATATCCTTACATTCTTCACAGTAAAATTTGAAAAGCTGCGAGTATTCAGTTAGATGAGTCTTGGCACTTCTACTAAGACCAACACATATTGGGTGGAAGACTTTGCCACAAATCCCTCTACATATGACCCATTCATTTGATTTTTTATTTAAGGTACAGTTCCTGTTAGCACAAGTAGGTGAACGTTCCATTTCTATTGTGTTTTATTTTTGTTATTTTTAGGTATTGTTTTGGTTTTAGTAACCCTTTTTTAAATTTTCTGATATATATATTTCTCTTTTTTTTTTTAAATTTAATATTTTTTTCATTAATTTAATTTGAATGTTTTTTTATAATTTCAAAATTTTAATTAATTTTTTATTTATTCAGCCTCTTTTTTCAGTGTAGTTTGATTTTATCATTCAACAGATGGTTGTGTTGTGTAGTAGAATAAAGCTCTATAAGGTTTAGGAATGAGCTAGGTAGGGTTTATGCATATACTAAGCACCGTGACTGGATCTCGATCAGGGAATATTGCAGTTATTGTTGTTTATATTGGTAAGAATGAAAAAAAAAACGAAATTGGGCATGTAATATCAATAGAACTTACGGCAGAACATCTACTAAAATTGCACTCACCAGGCAGATGAGACAAAAAGCAACAAATAAATTGAAAGCTTTTTAAGAGGATGACAGATGTTCCGAAAAAAAATGTTAAAAGTAGGTAGGCGCCTTGTTCGTCTGCATGTATGATTTCTTCCCAGTATTTCAGGTGTATCACAAAATGCATAAAAAGGAACTATTTTGCATGAGTAGTACCTTATATTGCTTCAATTTGGCAGAACATATACCAAACATAAATCAGCACTCTAGTGACTGGGAAAAGTAGTCAATAGATGAAAGGGACGGATGGTTATTCAAAATAATCGATGAGAACTCAATCAAAATGACATATTATGGTTATTGCTTAAGGCGGAACCAATTGTTTATGTTTTTTGTTATTACATTTATTGATAAGAAAAAACGAGGATTTTCACTCGCGAATATTATTTAATATAGTAAATTGTTTCTATTTTCTTATTTAATTATTTAAAGTTTTTGAGTGCACTTTATAAATAAAAAATAAATAAAATTCTGGGGAGGTACACAATTGGATGAGCTAGAAGATCACAACCAGGGTTCGGAACAGGGGCATGCTGCCCCCCCTGCAACCTCCCTGCTCAGCCTACTATAGCATTTGGGGTAGGTGTGAGGTTAGGGTGCATGCAAAGTTTCTTTTGCATTGAAGTGGTCGGATTTAAAGAAACTTTAATCCTATACATATATCCAATGTAAGCAGCTGTTTTCTAAATATATGTTATCGTAAAAAGCCGACATAATGAAATTCTTGGGAATGTCAGATAATTGCATTTGGCCTTATGTCTTAAAGAAAATTGGCCTTATGTCATTTTATAAAAGCGACATAAGGCCAAATATGTAAATTTGGTCTTATGTCGCTTTTGTAAAGAGACATAAGGCCAAACACCCAAATTTGGCCTTATATCACGACACCCGTGGCAACCTTATGCCTTGACCACTGTACGCTAGGCAACCCATCTGGAAAAGGAGTCTAGTATTCAATAAGGCCCTGGCAAGTTTTTCATAGTTACTAACAAGGGTCTAGCTAGGATTACTATAGGCATTCGCTAGGCCCTCGCCAGTTATGTACCTTTTTGCCTCGTCAGTTAAATTCTGCCTAAAGCCTAGTATGCTGCTGATGCGAAACGAAAAATCCCATAGAAAAATGACACAACGAAATCATAAACGAAAAATTTCGTTCTGCGGTACGCTGTTCGATGAACGAAGTCGATAATTGTACCAGATTATTTGGAGAGATCTCCCCTCTGTTTTCGCACATAATTAATTGCATGTACCATTAATTGTATGCGGAAAAGTGACATTTGTTCTCTATTCTTGTTTGTATTTGTTGTTTCTTTTATCACGACATTGCTTACTGTGATTTTTATGCGTTTGTGTTTGTTTTTTATTTTTGCAAATGGTGACGCTTTCAAGGCGTAATTTTTCGTTACAGTTTCCGTAAACATTTCGTTGTCATGTTGGAGACCAACTAAAAATTTCGTTCCATATCAGCAGCGTACTAGGCTTAAGCCCTTACTAGTAAAAACTATATTTGTTCCACATATTTCAGTCAGTGTCTGGTTTGTTTGTTGACGGGAGACGATTCCTTGACCATGGCCAGCAGGATGTTTTTTTCAAAAGGCATACTTTTCGTTGTTTGTTATGTGGATTGCTTCGAAGACTTCAGTTTATTTACCACGTTCCAGCTTGCTGATGGTCATCCTGATTGGTCCTATTCACTACATAGTTCTTATAGTCTTAATATTCGTAGCGTTTATGTGCAATTATGTCGGTTTAAACGCATACAGCGCCCGGTAGTGTCATCGTTTGTGCTTCTGCGGGGGTGTGATTTCTGTTGCTTATTAGGAGATTGGGAGGTATTAAAAACGCGTTCTTTCTTGATCAAGTTGACAAAAATTCACTTTATTCACTATATTCCATTTTATTTTATTTTTTATTTTTATTTTGTTATAATTTGTAGGCAATAATTAATATAACCGTGTGTCGTTTTGTCAAACACACTGTAATCTATTGAATTTAAAATATATAAAAGAAGACAGATACATTCAATGAATATAGTGTTGTCTTATGATCGTATGATCTCCCGAAGTAAATGAATCCCGTAATATAACTTTGCTACTGTATGTAAGTATATAAGTTTTCAATTACTGTATCTTGTTGACTTCACTTCCCAATAAATTTTCATCGAGTAAAGACCGTCGTTGTTTTATTTCTTTTTGCTCTGGCACTGTACTGATTTTCTACGCGGATTTTACTTTTTATTGAATTTTAGATTTTGAACACCACAGTTTTTTCAGAAGTGGGATCTGGACGAATGTAAAGTTAATTTGTTTTAAATTGCGTTCGAGAATACGCATTAAATATGTCCGAAGAATTTAACCAGTTTCTTGAAGTGACAACTGTTCCTACACTCAAAGATGTTTTGCGTTCTTTGAAAATGCAAACGAATGGCACTAAAGCAGTGTTAAAATTACGTGTTGAAGAAGAAGTTGCAGACTATGCAGTTGAAGAGCTCCAGAAGCTTATTCAGGAATGTACGCCTGACGTTTCGAGCAACGTGCCAGTGGAGCGTGTGTCTGATGATTCTGATCAGAGTGTTGAATTCCATTTAAGCAGCAACGACATAGATGATGAACTCAATCGTCTTAGAGAAGCGCAAAAAGAAAGAGGAGGTAATCTTTCTCAAGCGGAAGCTTAACTGGCTGAACAGAATAGAATGACGGAACTGAAGACGCAGACGGAACTGGAAGAGCTGTCAAAAAGTGTCGTACGTTATTTTTTTTACCTGCCCACAATGCAGCTGTACAGCTTTGAAAGTATTTTGAAGAAAAACAAAAGAATATTCTTGTGTACAAGCTCAGAATTCACATTTTTTGTTTCCAATAATTTTCCTT
The DNA here is from genome assembly GCA_947049315.1 of Epistrophella euchroma. Taxonomy (NCBI): domain Eukaryota; kingdom Metazoa; phylum Arthropoda; class Insecta; order Diptera; family Syrphidae; genus Epistrophella; species Epistrophella euchroma. The sequence continues at coordinate 81,261,190 of OX346245.1, read as the reverse complement.
TTAATAAATATTTTTTTTCCCGATACAAATAACCACAATATTTTTTTCCGACCCAAAAAGTTGTTTTTTTTCTTCATACAAATTGAAACGTCAAAAGTGCCGTACGTCAAAAGTTAAAAGTTGGTGAACTCTTCCGTCTGCGTCTGCAGTTCCGTATGCGTCTACGTTCCGTTGTGTTCGCAACATTGAATTTGCGTGTATTCAATATTTTGACAGCTATTCCGGCTCCGTCTCCGTTTCCGACTGCGTCACCATTCTGTTCAGCCAGTAAGGCGCTGCAGGTGGAAGATGCAGACTACAATCAAAAGTCACGTGTCTCTCAAAGCTTCAAAGACATGGAAGATTTGCTGTGCTCATTTAGTGGCGATGATAATTTTCCGATTGATCGTTGGGTCGAACATTTCGACGAGTATGCAGAGATTCTTCGTTTAGACTATCGTACGAAATTTATATTCGGAAAGAGGCTCCTCAGTGGAACAGCGAGGTTGTTCGTGAGAACGTTAAAGTTGCGCAGTTGGAATGAATTGAGGGATGCTCTGATTGGTGAGTTTAAGTGTTTAGTTACAAAGGCAGATATATTCCGTGAACTTAGTTTGAGGAAAAGACGACGTAATGAAACCGTGCAGCAATATGTATTGTCCATGCAAGAAATTGCATCGCATAATCCTGTCGAAGAAGAAGATCTAATCCAGTTTATCATCAAAGGTATTTCCGACACCGAAGTTAACAAGAGTATACTGTACAACGCCAACAACATCGAACAGTTAAAACTCGCGTTAAGGAAGTACGAAAAATACAAAAACAACAGTCGTGAAAATTTTACAGCAAATCATAACACATCTCAGTCTCATCATCGCAGCAAACCTCAACACAATTCAAACAATCCATTCCAGACAAAGTATCGCCCTACAGAACGAGACGCAAGTGGAGCAATTGCTAATGGCTCATATCAGAAGTGTGGTTGCCGTGGACACATCGCCAAAAATTGTCCCAGCAATAAACCTGTTCTGACTCTTCGAGGTGAAAGCAACACAAATATAAACAAAAATTCAGCGGTCTTTAGCAACAATTCTAAAGAAAGAATCAGCGATTCTTTAAAAAAACGATCGGCAGCAGCTAACGACTTTGAGAAGGATGTCTACTATCAGTTCGTTGATAACCATGCAGAAAGTTCTATAACCCTGACAACTCTTCTGGACTCAGGTAGTCCAATCAGCTTTATCCAAGAAAAGTTTCTACCACCGTTTATGATAACACCGTTGGAAGCGAATAGCCAGTCATATTGTGGCGTCAACAGCAGTCCTCTTTATGTCTTGGGAAGTGTTAAGTCTTTTATATTTTATGATAATAATTTACCAACTAATTTACATTTACTTGTAGTTAAAAATCATTCAATGTGTTATCCTGTTGTGCTTGGTAGAGATTTTATTGAGAAGATTGGTATGGTGTTGCAGAGAACCGCGAATCATGTAGCTGAAAATCAAGAGAATATAATATCATCAAAGTCAATTAACGTCCAGAATCATTGTGCTTCAAGTTTGTCTATACCGTCATCAAGTCTGTGTCCACAAGTACAAGTGCATGCTAATGTGAACAAGTCTATGTCGTCCATAAGTCAGTGTGAGTTTCGTCAATTGCATGAGCCTGTAAATACATTATTTGAAAAAGATAATTTTGCTGAGGAAATATTTAATATTGATATAAGTGATGAACAATTTGAGCTAAATATAAAAGTTAATGAAGATATACCATTTAATATTCAAAAAAATGTTGAAGAGGTATTGCGGCCAGCCTTTTGTTTAGATAACGATAAAGTTTGTTAAGACGAAAGTCAATTTAAGATGAGGATAGTTTTTTCCAAAGATATTCCATTTCATTGCCCTCCCAGAAGATTGCCCTATGCACACAAACTTGACCTAGAAAAAATTTTGAACGACCTACTTAACAAGGGTATAATAAGAGAGTCTAGTTCAGAATACGCGTCACCTATCGTTCTTGTTTTAAAGAAAAATAAAGAGATTAGACTTTGTGTAGATTTCAGAGAATTAAATAAAATAACTATACGCGAACGCGACAATTATCCGCTACCTCTGATTAAGGATAATATTGACCGCCTCAAAAACAAAAAGTACTATACAACACTCGATCTAAAGAACGGATTTTATCACGTTCCACTCGAAGAAGATTCGATAAAATACACATCTTTTACTACCCCTATTGGTCAATATGAATTTACTAGGATGCCTTTTGGGCTGAAAAATGCCCCTTCCGTTTTCGAGCGGTATATGAAACATTTGTTTGGCAAAATGATTTCCCAATCAAAAATTCTAACTTGTTTGGATGATATTCTCATCGCAACAGAAACAATTGAAGAACATCTTGAGATACTTCAAGAAGTTATCAATATAGTCGTTAACAAGGGGTTGCAGCTGCGGTTAGATAAATGTCTTTTCTTACAAAAGGAAATTACTTATTTGGGTTACAGAATAACTGAAGCTGGTGTCAGCCCAAATGACGAAAACCTCAGAGCTATCCAAAATTTTCCACCACCTACCTGTGCTAAAGATGTTCATAGCTTTTTGGGACTTTGTTCCTATTGTAACGATGAAATCAGCACCTAACTACTTTCGGAACAAACAAATAGCCAAGTACAAAAATACCCTTATCGAAGACAACAACCATTTATAAAAAATCCCGAGAGAGCGCGCCCATCTCTCTCAGGGGGAAAATGCGCTGAATGGAAGAGTGGAGAGAACGCCATCTCTCTTCATTGGAATGGAACCTTCCAGAAGCTTTTGTGCCAGTACTTTCGAGTAGAGTCCCGAACCTCTCAGCTCACTATATAAGGAGAAACTTTTTGAGCACAGACACAGTTTATTTTTGAAAGCGAAAGTGAAAAGTTCGAAGTTAAAGTATCCGGAAGTGAATTAAAGTTGCATACTATTGAGATTGGTGATTAATAAAATATTTGAAGTGAAGTAAAGTGTGTTTAATTTAGAAAGGAAATAATTGACGGTTGACAGTTAAAAATAAATAAGTTTTATATCGAACCGTGGTAAAACGTTACATTGGTGTCAGAAGTGGGATAAAACTTATTTTATCTGTGCATTTAAGTAAATTAACTTAAAATAAAAAGTGCGTGTGTTTTTAAATAAATAAACAGACAATGGGTAAAATTTTGAATGATTTAAATTGTGTTGAACTTAAAGCAGAACTAAACAAACGAGGTATTCCTACTGCTGGATCCAAAAATGACCTCATTATTCGTCTGCAGGAACATTTAAGACAACAAGGTGAAAACCCAGACACGTTTATTTTCACGATTGAAATGGAGGAAGAGCAAGTAAGTACTAGTTCAGATATGACCAATATGATGGCTCTGCTGCTCGCCCAGTTCGAAGAACAAAAAAAAGAACAAAAGAATATTCTCGAAGAGCAAAGAAAAGAGCAAAAGAACCTTCTCGAAAATCAAGAACAAAATCTTCTCAAACGTATGGAAGAACAACGTACAGAACAAAAGAGTGAACAGAAGAATCTTCTAGAACGATTGGAAGAACAGAAAAACCTTATCGAAGGTAAGCTTGATGCATTTGAGAATAAGTTCGTTACTCTAGATGGACGTATTGATGGCGTCGAAAAACAATTTTCAAATGTAGACACAAAGCTCGAGAATGTTCACGGAAAATTCGAAAAAGTGGAAGACAAAATTCGAAACATTACTGATGAATTAGATAAAATTCGAAAAATGAAGATTCGAGAAAGTTCTGGCGACTTTGTAAAGCGAAAGGAAATGCATCCGCCAACCTTTGATGGACAAACTTCTTGGTCGATCTACAAGAAGCAGTTTGAGGCAGCCGCGGCAACAAATGGCTGGGATGACGAAGACAAATTTATAGCTCTGACGCTTGCCCTTAGAGGACATGCTGCTGAATTATTGCAAACTATACCAGCAGACAAGAACGGCAACTTCACGGCTCTTGTACAGGCCATTGACAAACGTTTTGGAGATGGCCATATGCAAGAAGTCTTCCGAGTCCAACTCAATACCAGAGTCCAGAAAAGAGGAGAAAGTCTGCAACAACTTCAAGCAGATATCGAACGGCTGGCTCACCTGGCATATCCAACTGCAGGAGAGGAAATAATAAACCAGTTCGCAACGGAAGCATTTGTCCGCGCTGTATCCGACATCAACCTTCAGCGTGCGATTCGAACTGCCGGAAAACGCACGCTTCCTGAAGCATTGGCGTTCGCTCTAACTATGGAAGCAGCAGAACAGGCTTTACAAGGAATCCATCGGGTAAGAGAAATAGAAGTTGAAGAATGCTCCTGTCAGAGAACCGCATTCCAAAGGAGTCAGCGAGACGGACCTGCTCGATGCTGGAACTGTAACAAGACCGGACATCTCCAGCGCCAGTGCAGATTGCCACCAAGAAGAGCTGCATGTCAACATTGTGGAAGTAGAAATAGTACTCGAGAGCAGGTAAGCAATAACACCAACATTCCTGCTCAGCTTATTTCCCAGCCGGGAAACGAGTAAGAACCAACTTCGAGGGGCAGAAGCTGGTTTCTGGTATCGATGGCCCCAGAACCACTATCCAGGTCTCACAGACTAAACGAAACAACAAAAGTCTGACTGTGGAGGCAACATTAAACGGGAAGAAACACGTGGCTACAATCGACACTGGTGCCACTGCCTCCATTGTAAGAAGGGACTTGGTCAAGATGACATGGCTGCATAACACCAATAGCTATCGTCTGAAAACTGCTACAGGAGAGGCAGCTAAAGTGTACGGAGAAGTTCGTCTTCCGATTCGTTTGGCAGAACTGGAGTTTTCACATCTGTTTTTGGTAGCAGATATATGTGACGAGTGCATCATTGGAATCGACTTCATGAAAGAACACGGAATAATTCTGGATATCGGTAAGCAAGTTCTTAATTACCAAAATGTAGAGATTCCTATGGTTTATGGTGACGAAAAATCCTCAACTCTAAGAAGTGTCATCAAAGAAGACATATGCTTGCCGTCTTCTTCTGAAGTGTTCGTTTGGGCTAAAATAAAAGGCGATTTGGGTGGTCATCGATACCTCATGGTGGAACCAGATACTGACCAAGGCTCCCAAAACATCATCGTTGGGAAGACTCTTGTGGCACCAAAGAACAACATGGTACCTGTACGGATTCTGAACATCAAACCCTACGAAGTTAAGTTGAGAAAAGGAGAAATAGTCGGAAAATGTGAACCTGTGTCAGCGATAACTAAGATCACAGAAGAGGACACAAAGAAGCCTGCGAACTCCGAACAACTAAAGGCAAAAATCCTTAACTCAACAAATCTGAGTCAACATCAACTAAGTATTGCTGGTAGCCTTCTTCATGAGTATGCTGATATATTTTCTTCACCAAGTGGGCAGTATGGTCGAACACAACTCGTGCAGCATCGGATCGACACAGGAGACGCCAGACCGATTCGTCAACCAGCAAGACGTCTCCCCTTAGCCAAACAAGCAGAAGTTGAAGAGATGATATCGGGCATGAAGAAAGATGGGCTGATCGAAAACTCTAAAAGCCCTTGGACATCGCCAGTGGTCCTTGTCAAAAAGAAGGACGGAAGCACTCGATTTTGTGTGGACTACAGAAGGCTGAACGATGTGACAAAGAAAGGCAGCTATCCTCTGCCCAGAATCAGCGATACTTTAGATGCAATGGAAGGTGCTAAATGGTTCTCTACATTAGACCTAAAGAGCGGCTACTGGCAGGTAGAAATTCACCCAGAAGATCGTGAAAAGACAGCTTTCTCCACAGGAAATGGTCTGTGGCAATTTAAAGTGATGCCATTTGGACTGTGCAACGCTCCGGCTACATTTGAGCGTTTGATGGAATGCGTTTTACAAGGACTAACCTGGAAATCTTGCCTGGTCTATTTGGACGATGTCATCGTGTATGGGAAAACATTTGACGAACATTGTGACAACCTGAAAGCTGTATTCCAGAGGCTTCGAGAAGCACACCTCAAGCTTAATCCAGATAAATGTGCTCTTTTCAAGACCGAAGTTAAATATTTGGGACACATCATCTCATCCCAAGGAGTAAAGACTGATCCTGAAAAAGTTGACACTGTGAAGAATTGGCCAACACCACAGGACAAACATCAACTCCGAAGCTTCCTTGGCCTAGCCACATATTACCGGCGTTTTGTGAAAGATTTTGCTGGAATCGCCAAAAGCTTGCATCAGCTTACAGAGAAGGGAAAGCCGTTCAAATGGTCAGGTGAGTGTGAGAAAAGCTTCCAGGAGTTAAAGCTGCGTTTATGTAATGCTCCTGTGCTTACCTACCCAACTCCAGGAAAACCTTTTATTATTGACGCGGATGCAAGTAATGTCGGAATTGGAGCTGTACTGTCACAAGTCCACGACGGAGAAGAAAAGGTTGTCGCCTACTACAGTAAGGTACTCTCGAAGCCAGAACGGAATTATTGCGTGACCAGAAGGGAACTTCTAGCTCTGATATTGGCAACAAAACACTTCCATAAGTACATCTATGGACAGAAGTTCCTTCTCCGAACAGACCATGGAGCACTCAATTGGCTTCTGAACTTTAAAAATCCTGAAGGTCAAGTAGCAAGGTGGATCGAGAGACTACAGACATATGACTACCAAATTCAACATCGAAGAGGAAAGTTGCATTCAAACGCAGACGCATTATCTCGACGGCCTTGCAAACAGGACTGCAAACATTGCACACGCCAAGAAGAAAAGGAAATGATTGCCGTCCAACGAATAAGAGCTGATCCCATTTACGGTTGGAGTAATGAAGAACTTAGGACTGCCCAACAAGAAGACTCGGACATAGAGCCCATTCTTGCGTGGAAAGAACACCAAGAAAAACCAGAGTGGTGTGACATCTCCGACAGAAGTCCGGCCCTGAAAGCATATTGGGCACAATGGGACTCACTTCATGTGGAGGAAGGTGTTCTAAGGCGTAAGTGGGAATCCGCAGACGGTAAGTCCTATGTGATGCAGCTGGTCGTTCCTCGGTCCAAAGTTAATGACGTTCTTCGAGAGATGCATGACGGAGCTTCTGGAGGTCATTTGGGAGTCAATAAAACTTTGGAAAAGATACGACAACGGTTCTACTGGCTACATGCAAGAGAGGACGTCGAAAAGTGGTGCCGAAAATGTGATACTTGTGCTGCTAGCAAAGGCCCAGGTAGAAAGCTTCAAAGTAAAATGCAGCAATACAACGTAGGCACACCTTTCGAGAGGATTGCAGTAGACGTCGCAGGCCCTTTTCCTGAGACCAACAGTGGAAACCGATACATCCTTGTAGTCATGGATTACTTCAGCAAGTGGCCTGAGGCATTTGCCATCCCAAACCAAGAAACCAAAACAGTTGTGGATCAGATTGTCTTCAATTGGGTGAGCAGGTTCGGCGTACCGATGGAACTTCATTCCGACCAAGGAAGGAACTTCGAATCTAACATCTTCCAGGAAGTTTGTTCGCTCCTTGGCATTAAAAAAACGAGAACAACGCCGCTTCATCCACAATCTGATGGGATGGTCGAACGATTCAACCGGACGCTAAAGGAACATCTATCTAAGGTTGTCGGCGACTACCAACGAGACTGGGATAGACATATTCCATTATTCCTAATGGCATATAGGAGTGCAGTACATAGCTCGACAGGACATACACCATCGGAAATCTTGTTTGGAACGTCAATACGACTGCCTAGTGAGGTGAAATTTGGATGCCGGACAATTGAGCCACAACGAACAGAAGAATATGTGGATAACCTCAAAGAAAGGCTCATTGACATTCATCAACGAACCAGAGCATTCATAAAAACATCTAGTGATCGGATGAAAACACGTTATGATGCCCGAGCAACAACAACAGGATTTCAAGAAGGAGACCTCGTGTGGTTTTACAATCCCCATCGACAAAAGGGACTGTCACCAAAGCTTCAACAGAACTGGGAAGGACCCTACACTGTTGTGAAGAGACTAAATGATGTGGTCTACCGTATACAGAGAGGAGTAAGAGGGAAACTGAAAGTAGTTCATTGTGACCGTTTGCATCGTTATAATGGTGAAAGGAGCGACAGAATTGTTCGGGACGATCAATCTTAGGAGGGGGGCAATGTAACGATGAAATCAGCACCTAACTACTTTCGGAACAAACAAATAGCCAAGTACAAAAATACCCTTATCGAAGACAACAACCATTTATAAAAAATCCCGAGAGAGCGCGCCCATCTCTCTCAGGGGGAAAATGCGCTGAATGGAAGAGTGGAGAGAACGCCATCTCTCTTCATTGGAATGGAACCTTCCAGAAGCTTTTGTGCCAGTACTTTCGAGTAGAGTCCCGAACCTCTCAGCTCACTATATAAGGAGAAACTTTTTGAGCACAGACACAGTTTATTTTTGAAAGCGAAAGTGAAAAGTTCGAAGTTAAAGTATCCGGAAGTGAATTAAAGTTGCATACTATTGAGATTGGTGATTAATAAAATATTTGAAGTGAAGTAAAGTGTGTTTAATATAGAAAGGAAATAATTGACGGTTGACAGTTAAAAATAAATAAGTTTTATATCGAACCGTGGTAAAACGTTACACTATTTCAGGAAATTTATCTATCAATTTGCAAACATCGCAAAGCCTCTTTATGACCTTCTAAAAAATACTCCGTTCGTCTTTGGCTCTAAGGAGATTGAAGTTTTTAAATCGTTGAAAGACAAATTAATTTCAGCTCCGGTTCTGTCAATTTACAGTCCGCATAATGCTACAGAGCTACATTGTGATGCGAGCACACTTGGGTTTGGAGCAGTTCTGCTCCAAAAACAAAGCGATGCTAAATTTCATCCGGTATTTTATTTTTCCAAGCGCGCGACAAGTGCTGAAAGTAAATACCATAGTTACGAGCTGGAAACATTGTCTATTATATATGCGTTAAAACGTTTTCGGATATACTTACTTGGGATCCCATTCAAGGTTGTGACAGATTGTCAAGCTCTCGTTCAGACGTTGAATAAAAAAACGTTGAACCCTCGTATTTCAAGATGGGCGCTAGAGCTTCAATCATATGATTATTCTGTCGAACACAGAAAAGGTGATCGAATGTCACATGTGGATTCCCTAAGTAGAACTTTTAATATCCTTTTAGCAGCTGCCCAGAAACTTGACCCAAAGATAATTTCAATTGCCTCAGAGTTAATTAAAACTGAAAGTCCTCACTATGAAATGGTTGACGGATTGATATAACGAAAAGCAAGAGAAAAGATTCTGTTTTACGTCCCATCACACATGTAGGAACAAGTTATTAGAACCCATCATGAAGGACTTTGTCATCTGGGGGTCGAGAAATGTTTTGAACACCTGTCTGGCATTTATTGGTTTCCCAAGATGAAGGAGAAGATTAGAACTTTTATCAAAGGGTGTCTTAAGTGTATCTTTTTCTCTCCTGAATCAGGAAAAGCTGAAGGAATTCTACATCCGATTCCAAAATGCAAGCTACCGTTTGAAACACTTCATGTTGACCATCTAGGTCCTTTTCCTAATTCCTCTTCTAACAAAAAACATGTCCTAGTAGTAGTAGATGGTTTTACTAAGTTTACCAAATTATATGCGGCTAAAAGCACTCAGAGTAAAGAAGCAATAAATTGCTTAGAAACATATTTTGCAAACTTTTCCCGACCCAATCGTATAGTATCTGACCGTGGGTCTTGTTTCACTTCGAAAGAATTTGCTGAGTTTCTAAAAGACAATAATATTCTGCATGTCAAGGTGGCATCCCACTCCCCACAGTCGAATGGTCAGGTTAAACGGCTCAACTGCATAATTACACCTATGCTTGCAAAAGAGTGTGAACCGTTTACCACTGGTGGATGGGATAAACATTTACATAAAATTGAGTTTGTTATTAATAATAGCGTGAACCGAAGTACTGGTTTTACTCCGAGTACCCTTTTATTTGTTAGAAATCAGAAAGGACAGTTTTGTGATAAAGTAAAAGAGTATCTCATTGACATTGTAGGATCTGTAGAAATAAATAAAGAAGATGTTAGGAACAAGGCTCAAGAAAGTATTGAAAGAGAACAAACGCGGAATAAAATGTATTATGATAAACATCATAAAAGTCCCACAATATATAAAGTAGGTGATCATATTATGATCAAAAATGTCGTCACCACGCCAGGCATAAACAAGAAATTATTAGCCAAGTATCGAGGTCCATACGAAGTTAAAAACGTCCTGCAAAATGACAGACACGTTATCGGCGACATAGACGGTTTGCAGTTGACTAGACTACCTTATAAAGATGTATGTTCACCACAAAATATGAGACTTTATGCGGTACCAGACTCGGACTTTAAGCTCGGTGAAGATGTAGATGAATCCGGATCGGAAACGTAAGATCTATAAAATAAATTGATCATATTATGCACCTATACCAATAATTTCAATGAAGTTTCCTTTAATACACAGTGATTTATTTTAACAAAATTTCAATTTTCAAATTTAACATTATTTCCATACATACATGCCTATGTAAATTAACGTTTTGTTTTTGTATAATGACGTACTTATATGTAATCTATTTTATATTTTTATATAATTCGTAATTTAAAAAGAAAAAAGACAAAGTAAATTCTAACGAAATCAAATGATATAATAATAAGTTCATAAGAATTTATAATCGATAGTTTATTTTTTATATAATAAAGATTCATAATGTAATGTAATCGGGGCGATTTCACGATCAGGATGGCCGATCTGTAGGCAATAATTAATATAACCGTGTGTCGTTTTGTCAAACACACTGTAATCTATTGAATTTAAAATATATAAAAGAAGACAGATACATTCAATGAATATAGTGTTGTCTCATGATCGTATGATCTCCCGAAGTAAATGAATCCCGTAATTTAACTTTGCTACTGTATGTTAGTATATAGTGTTCAATTACTGCATCTTGTTGAATTCACTTCCCAATAAATTGTCATCGAGTAAAGACCGTCGTTTTTTTTTATTTCTTTTTGCTCTGGCACTGTACTGATTTTCTGCTCGGATTTTACTTTTCATTGAATTTTAGATTTTGAACACCACAATTAAAACACAGACTACTTAAAAATTCTTGTGGATGCAAAATTCAAACTGACGTTTAGTTAAATGTCATTTACTAAATGGTGTGAGCGTAAGTATGTCCCCTTTCACACAAGGCAACTGAGTTGCCGGACAATTAGTTCATAGGCGAGAAGGGCAGGAAGAAAGAGGGGGAAATGAAATCTCCCCGGTAAACAAGTTCAGGAGATTTTTTTGACGTTTCTCTTCACATTACGTTTGTGTGCGTTCAACCAAGGTAGTTTAAAAGGAAAATAAGAGAAATCTCCCTGTTTTTGTTGCTTGCGTGTGAAAGGTACAAGAGATTTCTAAGGAGATTTTAAGAAAACGTCAAAAAAAATTTCCAGCAACTAGTATCTTCATGTGAAAGGAGATGTATGTATGTATGTATGTATTTTTATTGAGACTTTTTGTTTTTTTTTTAATTACAAAGTACATGAAATCTTATATCTATTTCGCTTAGATGGTTATAATCGGAGGCTAGAATGTATGGCCATCCTGTTCTGTTGTATTTTACTTTTTGATTGCCGACATGGCTTGTCTTTTCTTTTGAATGAAATATAGTTCTTGCTCTCGGAACTTTTAAAAGTATCTTTAGACGATTGTCTTTACTCTAACATAAAAATAAATATATACAAATATATACAATACAATGAGAAAGAGTAGGTACGATAAAAGAACAATATTGATAATTAAACACTTGAATAAAATTTGAATATTGTATTCTTAAATTGAATACCTACAGAAGGTCGGTTGATGGAAGATTGATTTTCATTTAAGAGTTATTTAGCTTAACATCGAAAGTTAAGGTTTTTATTGTTAAAAAGTTTTATATTTTCTTTTGATTAGCATCGCTTTGGATTTTGTCTATGTGGATTATCTTTTGTTAGACTTAATTTATAAGAATTTGTAAAGTATATAAGATACAATAGGAATTTTTCTTTTTTTTTTTTTTTTTCTACGAGAGAAGGTTTAAGTTTCAAGATATTATTTAAACAGTTTTGAGCATTTGTTTTGAGATTATTTTGTTGTGGTTTACATTTACTTAAAAGCTAGATACAATATTTGATTATGTGCAAAGCAAACAATAAAAGATAAGTATTGGCCAGCTATAGTTTCGAGTGTTATTGAGGAGAAGATACTTTAAGAGATTAATTTGGATATGTTTTGTATACCTATATAAATTTTCTTTTGTTTTTAGTTTTTTTTTTTTTTTTTTAATATTTTATTTGTTTTTCTTTTTCTTCTAGATTGTTGATTTTCAGTTTCTTTTGTTAAGGTGTTGGGGATTTCAGATTTTTCTTTATCTATCTATTTTCTTTTAATTTTTGTTTCCGGATGGGAAACTTTGCAGGATTGGCTGGTTTAGCCTCTATTGCTTCCTCTTATTGTTGATAAGAAAAACTCGGGGATTCCATCAGGAGCTGAATGGAGGTCTTCGTTAATAACTCCGATTGGAGATGGGTAAAGAGACTCAGACCAGGATATGTTTTTTTGGGAGTCGTAAATTCACTTTATTAAATCATTGTCTGAGAAGTTAATTTTTTCAATGTTTTTTTTCATTAATTCGACAGTGTATTTTATTAGTGGAGTTATATTTGCTTCATTATAGATATAATTATTAGAAAATCTTTTATTTCTCGTTTTAAAGTTTTTGCTGACACAAACGCGTCATACTTTCCTTTCGAAGACTTCGAATTCTTTTATTACTGTGGGGGAAACACTGAACCATACCGGGAATGCGTAAATGAGCACCGGTCTTATTAAGGTTTTATAAAAGAGAAGTTTGTTTTTTTTGCTTAGCATGGTGTGTCTTAGGAAGGGCATAAGCATGTTTGTTAGTTTTCTGGCTTTAAATTTGTTTGTACGAGCATGTTGATTAAATTTTAAAAGATTATTGAATTGGACGCCTAGGTATTTTATTTGGTTTTTGAATTTAATGTTAACTGAATCTAAGGACAGCTTGAGGTTTTTACTTTCGGCTACTGCTCCGGATTTGCCCTTTCCGCTCGCGTTTCGGAAGCATATTGCTTCGGATTTATCTTTATTTATGTGGATTCCCCATTTTTTGTAGTAGCTGTCTATAATCTCAAGGTGCGCTTTGAGATTGTTTAGTGCTTCTGTTGGATGGTCTGCAGAGGCGTGAACTAATGTGTCGTCTGCAAAAAGGATGGCTTCAGACACTATTGTGTTGTTTACAAAGACTGTGTGGGGAAAGTCATATAAAAACAGATTGTATAGCTTTGGGCCAAGGATTGAGCCTTGCGGGACGCCTCTGTGGGATTGGCATTTCTCCGACTTTGTTTGTTGCAGTTGTGTGAAGAATGTTCTGTTGGAGAGGAAGCTGTGAAGCAAGTTAATAAGGTGAGGTGGGAAATCTAATTGTCCAATTTTAAACAATAGACCGTCTATCCACACGCTATCAAAGGCTTTCTTGATATCGAGAGAGCAGGCTGTGGTACATTTTTTTTGTCTCAGGTTGAATGTGATATCGTTATGGATTTTAAGGAGAGGATGAACTGTAGAGTGACCCTTTTTGAAACCAAATTGGTAATCGGGGATGAAATCAATGTTTTCTTCTATGTGTAATTCCAGTTTATTCAGTAAGACTCTTTCAAAGATTTTGCCCACGTTTGATAGTAGGGAGATAGGTCTAAAGTTGTCTAGGGTATAAATATTGGGTTTCTTCAATAATGGGATGATTTTAGCTGTTTTCCATTCTGTTGGGAAGTACCCGTTGTTTATACAATTATTAAAAATTATTGTCAACCATTTTATAGCTTCAGGAGAAATTTTTTTTAAAATAAAGTTTGAGAGATTATCTGGACCTGATGATTTTTTGGCTTTGATTTGCTTAATAATGTTGGTGACTTCAGTGATTGTTGTGAAAAATTGGCTGTTTTGACTAACAGCTGGGTTTTGCTGGGAGAAGGTGAAAATTCTTTCAGGTTTTGAAAGGATTAATTGATTTATCTCCGCTTGGACTGTTGTTGCAATATTGAAGTCGTGGGAAGGGGTGGTTTCGCTATAGAGTTCTTTAAAGTGATTTTTAAAGGCTTCGACTTTATCTGTCTCTTCCATTATTATTCGACCTTCCACCGAGACTTGATCACATATAAATCTTTTCTTTTTGCCTGTAAGTTTGGCTGCTTCTTTAAAAGCTTGGGGGCCAGGTTTAATATTACTTAGTTTCAGACTGATTTGGTTGTTGAGCAATATACTTACTTTCTCTTTGATTAGAGTTTTTAAGAGAGATATTCTACTAGATAGAGATTGGTAGTCATTATTTACTCTATTAAAAGATCTATGAAATATTTTTTTGAGTTCTTTTTGCCAACGGTGTTTAGTTTAAAACAGGATATTTATGTCATTTGGGAGGTCTTTGTATTTCCTGAAGTTATTTATGGATCTGGTGGAATGAAGGTTGAGGGTTTCTTTCACGGATTCGTTAAAGGAGGCTATTTTCTGATCTATTTGAGAGTTAGATAAGCACAAGTCGGTGGATAGAAAATTTGAACTCAAGGCCAAGTCTAGATCATTCCTAAAGTGCGACCAGTTTGTGTTTTTGTAAGATGCATTTGAGGTGGGTTCGACTAGAGATAGTATTGAATCCACTAGAGTCAATTCGAGTTTTGCTGGAAAATGGTCACTAAAAGTTGGAAGAGTGCAAATAGTTTAGTTTTTATCAAGTCTATTGATAAGATTTGGGGAAATTAGAAAATGATCTAGATAGGCCGAGCTTCTAGGGAAGGTTGGATCTGGAGGGGTGATTTTAGTAAGTAGAGGGTTGCTAGAGTTGAACCAGTTTACTAAGGTTCTGCCATTTTGGTTGATTTTTGAATCGCCCCAGCTTGGGTGCCTGGCATTAAGGTCGCCCCCCGTGAAAGGAGAGTATGTGTGAAACACTGTAGGTATGTTCAGTAAGACTGTTCGGAACACTTTGGAACAGTTTAAAAAAGAACAAGTTTTTGCTGTTCAGTGAGAAATTCGCCGTTCTAAATTGTGTTGACTTACTGTTCAGTGAGTCTGTAAACTTTTTTTGTTGAATGGAAGTTGAAATCTGAAAAAGAACAACGTGACCCTAATAAAATATGTAACCATATTTCGTATTAAATTCGTATTTCGTTTATTTATTTTATATAGTATGGTGTATATTTACCTCACAAGATTATTAAATTATGTTTTATTGTCATTTCATAAAAGACCATTTTTATATTGGTCTGCAATTGCGATTTTACTATTAGACACACCGATTTAATTTCATTATTTGAAATTTGCAGAGTTGATTAACAACGACACATAGATTTATGTTACGATATAATAAGATCCCACTTTTAATTTTCATAAAATGACTTCACTATACTTATTTACATAATAATGTAGTTAGTTACTATCAAGAGCCTCACCAGTATTTAATTAAATAAATGTTCTCAGCGAGGCACTAATAATGCTGCCCATAATTTCGTAATGACCCTAACTACAAAATTTCCGGTTTAAGTTTATGGCATCTTTTCATAAAATTTTCATAAAATGACTTCACTATACTTATTTACATAATAATGTAGTTAGTTACTATCAAGAGCCTCACCAGTATTTAATTAAATAAATGTTCTCAGCGAGGCACTAATAATGCTGCCCATAATTTCGTAATGACCCTAACTACAAAATTTCCGGTTTAAGTTTATGGCATCTTTTCATAAAATTTTCATAAAATGACTTCACTATACTTATTTACATAATAATGTAGTTAGTTACTATCAAGAGCCTCACCAGTATTTAATTAAATAAATGTTCTCAGCGAGGCACTAATAATGCTGCCCATAATTTCGTAATGGCCCTAACTACAAAAATTCCGGTTTAAGTTTATGGCATCTTTGGAGTTGGAGAATTGCCTCCGATTTAATTGTATTTATTTCATAACGCTAAATCTTCAACTGAAGCAGAAAATTATAATTTCTAAAAGCCCTAACTTTAAATCATATGCATTTATGCTTAAAAAAGCCCTAACTACATAGGGCAAGCCACAGTATACAAAAATAAAAATATATATTTTATTACAGGGTAAAGAGATGGTTTATACATTGACGGTATTTTTTATTACATTTTTTGAAATATTTTTGTACATAACAAACTTTGAAACTTTCATATTAAAAAATGAATTTTAATTTTTATTTTCGTTTCCTTTTTAAGTTTATACATTAATGGTATTAAAAAAAGTTGTTTTTTTTGAAATAAGTTATTATATATTAAATTTTTGTTTTTTTTTTTCTTTTATATTTAAGTTCCCAGAAAGAACTTTTAAAAAACTATTCACTACGTTGCTGTACATAGGGCTTTCTTAACATATTTTTTCAAAAATTTAAAAGCACTAACTACCCTTATTGCCAAGTACTTAGATACTAGTTTTTATATTTAAAGTGAATAGTAAAATAAAGAACAAATTAAGCTTAAAAACAAATATTTTTAGGTATTTTTCATAATCTATCTAATGGTTGTGGTAAGCGATTTAGTGTTTTCTTCGTTATCTCGAAAAAGTGAAAATGTTAGTTAGGGCCTTTACGAAATTATGGGCAGTATGTGTCTGTCATGTTTTGCTCGTCCAGGTTTTCCTTGCCTAAACTTGTCAAAAACTTGCCATTTTTCCAGGCGGGAACCCTTGCACAAAATGTTTGTTTAGACACTACCTACAAAACTGTATATGTACTTCTTATCTGGTACCTACCTCGATAAGGATAGGTCGTTCTATGACGGGATCTTAGACAATTACGTAAAATTTTGAAAAGTATTAGTTCGAACACAATTTTTTTTATTATTTTTTCAAATTTTTGAGTTTGGAAATTAATTTTTCAAAAACTGTTCTCTAGTAACTCGAATTAAAAACAAAATTAACGACTGGATTTCTGGCTTTAAAAAAAGTATAACATTACATTGTAAGCGTTATACTGCGTTTTCATTAGAGCTGAAATGAGGTAATTTGGAAAATTACAAAAAAAGTGTTCACATTTCAAATTTCGTAATTTTGTTTTTGAATTTGTATGGGAAATGAGATGATTTGATGATGAATTTGTATGGGAAATGAGATGATTTCGAATTGAATTTGGAAATTTTAAACGAAATTACCTCATTTGCTCTAATGAAAACGCAGTATTACTGTTGTTTTTTAATATTTTTTTTTCTATTTTAATACTACGTTTTCATTAGAGCCAAAATAAGATAATTTCGCAAATTACATTAATTTCATTTGACAGTCTAGGCTGTCAACCGCTTGTTTTTGTTGTTTTATACATTAAATTCTGTCTTATTAAATGCGTTCCACTTTGAATGGATTCCATTTAGGTGTGTTCATAAGGTTTTACGTAATTTCCTACCGAATTTCGTGCAAATTTGGTTGAAATTACCTCATTTGGAAATGTGAATTTGTACGGGAAATGAGATGATTTCAAATCGAATTTGGAAATTTTCAACGAAATCACCTCATTTGCTCTAATGAAAACGTAGTATAAGTCGATTTTTTTTAGAAAATTGCCACTCCCGCCTAAACGATGGGAAATAGACCCCCCTCCAATACGATATTTTTTCTTATCTTAACCTTACCTACTCGCTCTAGCTCTTTCGTTCACCTTATACCGAACACCCTGAATTTTTGTAAAACCCTCTACCTCCAGGCATTAAGTAAGCACTATGATGTCAGGACTTGATAGTATATCAGTATGCAGGATGGTTTCATAGTTTGTGGAAAGGATGAACAAAAAAAAACCTGGAAATAATTTTTCAACGAAAAAAGGGTTCCGTGTCAAAATTTCATGAGATGGCACAACAAATCAAATATGTGAGACACATCATTGACCTTGAGGAATTCAACTAGGGCTGGCAACGAGACCGAGACTACTTTAAAAGCACCAGAGACGAGAACGAGACGAGACCGTATTTTTGGTACCGAAATTTGCCGAGAGTCTCGCTGGTCTCGTCGGTCTCGGTTTTCGCTAGAAGAAATATTTTTTTATTTAATTATTTTTGAGTAGGTACTCATATGATCAATTTTTATAATATTCACAAGTTTTTTTCTTCGAAATATAAAATATTCTATGCGCGTTAAAATATCGAACCACATATGTACATAGTTTTATACTCAGTTGCACTGCGAAAATCCAGAGAAGAATACGTATATGCATGTCGTTGGAATAGAAATCGCTCATTTTTCAGACTTTGTTTTCCCCACCGGAAAAAGGTTTTCCGATTTTATTTTTTGCTCCGGAAAAAGTTGATTTTAGACCTTTTGGGTGACATTTAATGTGCCAATAAATTAAAAATTGAAGATGTTGAAGATACGATTTTAATATTAAATTCTCCGTGTTAAACACCGTGGCAAAAAAACGTTCAACTCCTGAGAAATGTCAAAATCTTCGTAATGTGTGTGCAAGTCCGCTAAAAACGAAAGATTTCATTTGTCTAGAAAATTCGATTTTTTTCTTCTAAACAAATCGATTTTTTCTAAGCAGAATCGATTTTTTTGTTGCATGGAATTTGACATTAATCGGAGCCATCACTCAACAGATTTTGACAGTTCATGGCTTGACAAGTAGGCAAAAAACTATATCTTGACGTTTTGGTAGAATTTTTTTCCAAATGTCACCCAAATGGTCTAAAATCAACTTTTTCCGGATCAAAAAAAAATCGGAAAAATTTCGAATTTTTTGAGGTAAAATTTTAATTTTGAGAGGTTTTTAAATCCATTTAAATAGGAGCTATCATTTAATGGGTACTACCTGGTAGTAACCGTGGCGTAATGGTTAGTGCGATGGACTGTCATGCCGAAGGTGTAAGGTTCGATCCCCAGCCTCGCCACCTATTTATTTAAAAGAAAAAACGGCTACTGCCTCTTGCGAGGAGTTGACAAATCCTCCAAGAGTATCTCCTGTCACAGAAAAGTGCCGCTCGTTAGCCGTTCGGATCCGGTAATAAACTGTAGATCCCCTCCATTCCTGCAGACACGCACACAGGAATGGTTGAGAGTTGTAAGTCAGTAGGCCTAGGCCCTAGTTCTTCATGAGCTGTTGTGCCATCAAATTTATTTATTTTTATCATTTAATGGAATTTGAGAGTGGTTTAAAAGATAGGCAACAAACTATATTTTGACGTTTGGATAATATTTTTTTCCAAACGCAACCTTTTTCCGGAGTCAAAAATAAAATCGGAAAAATTGGGAATTTCCTGAGGAAGAATTTTAATTTTGTAGAGGTTTTTTAATCCATTTAAATTAGAGCCATCCTTCAATGGAATTTGAAAGTTCACGATGGCTTGAAAGTAGTCACCAAACTATATTTTGACGTTTGGATAATATTTTTTTCCAAACTACACCCTTTTCCGGAGCCAAAAATAAAACCGGAAAAATTTTGAATTTTCTATAGTAAAATTTGAATTTTGTAGAGGTTTTTTAATCAATTTAAAACGGAGACATCCTTCAATTAATTTTAGCAGTTCATGGCTTGACAAAACCAGTTGGTTTATTTTAAAAAATCGAGCGTTGTATTTAATCTTTTTTTAAATATTTTATCTGTTTTTGTTATGAAATAAATTAATTTACACCATTCTTCAAACTGTTATTTCAATTTAACTCAAAATGGAGCATTCAACTCAAGTGAAAAAAAAACTTGCGTTGAATATCAAGGTCTGATCCAACTCGATTTTTTGATACTAGTATTCAACTTTTAAATACACTTGATAAGGATATAGGTATATTTAGAACAATTACGTGCATCTCAGTCGTATAGTTTTTATTTAAGAAACCATTGTTAACTATTGCATGCATTTGGTCCTGTTTAGATAATGGGAAGCATGAGTACTGACTGGCAAGTTTCATCGTATTTACATTAAAAACTTTGATTCGCCTCAAAATATATTGAAAGAGAAAACAACAATTTTACAATTTCACTGTTTGAAACAACAGCAAAAGAAAAATCGGACTCACGAGTCTGTCTTATACATTTTCTTCGTGCTTCGCACATGACTCCACACCCCGCATTTTTCTTACCAACAAACGTACTCTATCTTTTCAATCTAAACAGGCGTCTAATCTTACATCTTTTTACCACCAAAAAACACGAAAGAAACCAAGGTTAAGGATGAGACGAAGACCGAGACCTGGACCTAAACCGAGACCGAGACGAGACTGGCACATTAAAATTTTCATGAGAAAAAGGCGAGACCGAGATCGAGACGAGACTTGGTTAGGAGGCACGAGACTTAAATTTTCGATTTTGACGAGACCGAGACGAGACTAACAATAGTTAGTGCACGTGGCATTAAAGGTAGTCCTTATACCAATTGGTAGAGAGTTCCATAATTTAACAAATGTAATAAAAAAAAAACGTGATGAATTGGGATAGTGGTAATGTAATGGAATTAGACTAAGGGTTCTGCGAGAGCGAACAATATAAAGTTTTTCATACAAATACAGAAGAGTCTTACCAGTAATGAGATTACGTAAGAAGATACAATTTCTGGCATCAACATAATTAATTAAAGTTGTTTCCAAGAATTTTTTTACATGATTAGAATTATCTGCGGAGTCCATGAATGTATCTGAGTCAATAAGTGCTACTTGTAGATTACGGTGGGATAAAGAATTAACATTTAAGCCCCATTCACATGAGAGCGACCAACGAATGACGAATTAATGAATAAGTGGGATTTTAAAACATTTAATTACCTAAATTCTTCACAAAATTTTAAATAAAATGTTGAAATGCTGCCTATATTAATTTTTTAATACTAAAATTTTCATTTTGATCACTCAAACAAGATAAATTTGAGAAAATAACTTGGTCGTCGCGAACGATCGCAATTCGTTACGACCAATTTGTTTTCTCAAATTTATCTTGTATTAGTAATTAAAACTGAAATTTTTACTACATAAGAATAACAATACTTACAGATTTTATAAAATTTAAAAGATAACGAAGCGTTATTATATTATTTTAGGCAAATTCAATTTTTTCAATATCTTAAAAAAAAACGTTTCAAAAGTTGTATTTAATTTGTTTTTTGTGTGCTACCACTATTTATATTTCCGTGACCTGATATTCGATTACAAAGCTTTTGCATTGATGTTCCTACATAAACTGATGGACATGATGTCGATCCATCTCCTAAACATTCAATCTTGTACACTATATCTGATTTGTCTTCTTGAGGTATTTTATCTTTTAATTTTGAAAACAACAAGTTCCGAAGGGTATTAGCTGATTTAAAAGTATTTTATTGGTGCCTTTAACAACCGATTCGACAAATTTGGAATGTTTAAAGCACTTTTATATAAATTAATTCTGCTGCATCTATGTTAGTGTTAAAGTTTCTAACAGGATTGAAATGGCTATTAACTAGTGATTAAATAATTTGTATTGGAAATGAATTGGATGAATGTGTCAATAATTTTTTCAATATTTTTTTGTCGAATTTTAATATCACTATTACTTAACACTCTACTTATAAAATTTGTAGCAGTATTGATAATCATTTGTTTTGGTTGTTTTGAGTTGTAATTAATCAAACGACCCGAAGAAGTTGGTTTTTTATGCCAATCAAAAATTATTTTACTATAATTTCTAATTACTTTTACATCCAAATATGGAAGAGTTCCTTCTTTTTCAATTTGGACTGTGAATCAGGGTTGCGAGTTTTTGAATTAAAAAATCTTTAAGTTATAAGTCAGTAGGTGACTTATGAATTAAAACAAAATTTAATCATAAGCCAGCTAGTGACTTAGTCCTTTCAATGACTTGTGAATTAAAACCGATTTAAGTCATAAGCTAGTTAGTGACCTATGAATTAAAAAATTTAAATTCATAAGCCAGCGAGTGTGTTGAAGTCAGCCCCCCTTTTTTTGATTTTGTTATTTTTGAAAGTTGTTCCCGGTTGTTCCGGATTTGTTCCGCATTGTTCCAAATTTTTTTCGAAAAATATTCGAAAATGGGAAAATTTTTGACCTAGCCCCCCTTTTTTCGAAAATCGAAATTTTGAAAGTTGTTCCAGGTTGTTCAAGTTGTTCTGAACATTGTTCCAACTTTTTGGACCTCTATGTTTAAAATATCTTAAGTTATGGGAATAATTCGAAAAAATTCTAGCTTCCATTTTTTCGAAATTCGAATTTTTTAATTTTTTTTCTGGTTCCAAAAAATGTTCTGA
Organism: Epistrophella euchroma; assembly: GCA_947049315.1. NCBI lineage: Eukaryota > Metazoa > Arthropoda > Insecta > Diptera > Syrphidae > Epistrophella > Epistrophella euchroma. The sequence goes on along the minus strand of OX346245.1, from coordinate 81,238,888 downwards.
ACATTGTTCCGAAGAATTAAAAATTTATAAACTTTATTTTTAAAGATAGGACCTTTCAAAGTTTTTTTTGAAAAATGCAAAATACGACTCTCCAATATTTTTTTTTTTGAAAACCTTTGATTAGGATTATTTGGCTATACAGGGTGATCGGTATTAGATGCACCAAACTGCTGGAGCGAGTAGGTTGGGTTAAGACAAGAAAAAAATCGTATGGGAGGGGGGGTCTATTTCCCCCCGTTTAGGCAGGAAGGGCAATTTTCTAAAAAATTGACTTAAAAAAGAAAAAAAATATTTAAAAACAACGGTATAATTTAAAATGCCACGATATAACTTTTTGAAAAGCCAGCAATCTCTTCTTTGATTTTCATTTTTATGTAAATAAAGTGTCGAAAAAAATTAGTTTGAAACTTTTTTTTTTCATTTTTTTTTTTTCAAAATTTCGAGTTTGGAAATTAATTTTTCAAAACTATTCACTAACACAACTTCATTTAAAATGAAAATCAAAGAAAAGATTTCTGGCGTTTGAAAAAGGTATAGCATAGCATTTTAAATTGTGCCGTTGTTTTTAAATATTTTTTTTTCTGTTTAAAGCCATCACCCTGTATATACGTGTGTAGAGAAAGAATTGTATTCCTAGATACATACTGTAATCCCGAAAACCAACTTAAAAAAAAATCTTCATGTTTTTGAAATTTGTAAAAATTTCATGAGCCCCCCTTTTTCAAAAATCCAAAATCGCAAAGTTGTTCCAAGTCAAACCTTGTTTTGTGTGTAATATCCCAAAATTGTATCCAAAAATATAAATAACTAAGGGCTTAACCCCAACAAAAACTAGTAAAGCACTTTTTTCACTCCCCTGACCCCCCTTTCAAAGTTTCAAAATTGATAATTCGTATCAATTAATTAATTATTTATTCGATTGATCAACCGAGAAAAATTGCGATGGCAAGCAAAAAAAAAAACGATCCAACAGTGGAGAAATAATACCCAAAAAGTTTAACAAAAATTATTTTCTTTATTACAAATAATTACCAAGATGTTTACTGCTTGCGGGTTGATTAAAGAAAGAGGTAGATTTTAGTTATATTGTTGACAATAAGCAAAAAGTAAGTATACATAATTTATGTATGTAGCAAGGCGATTAGCTTTACAGCAAGTTAAAAAGTTGAACATAGGCCGTTAGGAGTATACAAAAAAAATATGAAATGCAATTTGGTAAACAAGTAGGGTATATCAGAAATGTTTGGCAAAAGTACCACAAATTTTACAAAAAATTATTTGATAGTTTAAATATCAAAAAAAAAAATATTAAATTTATGAATTTAAACAACAAGTTGGAATTTTGAGTACAAAACATTTATATATAGCCAAATAATCCTAATCAAAGGTTTTCAAAAAAAAAAAAAAATATTTTGCATTTTTCAAAAAAAAAATTGAAAGGCCCTATCTTTAAAAAAAAAAATTCTAAATTTTTAATTCTAGTACTAGAAAAACCTGGAACAACTTTCAAAATTTCGATTTTCGAAAAAAAGGGGGGGGGGGTAGGTCAAAAATGGTTTTTCGGGTCTAAAACCCCCATTTTTGAATATTTTTCGATACAAATTTGGAACATGCGGAACAAGTCCGGAACAACCGGGAACAACTTTCAAAAATAACAAAATTAAAAATGGGGGGCTAACTTCACACACTCTAAGCCAGCAAGTGACTTGTGAATTAAAAAAAGCAATTCATACGTCATCTAAAGGACTTATGAATTAAAACAGATTTAAGTCATAAGCTAGTTAGTGACTTATGAATTAAAAACATTAAATTCATAAGTCAGCTGACATATAAATATAAAAAATTTAATTCGTAACCCAGATAGACTTAGGAATTCAGAAATAATTAATTTATGAGCTTATTGATGAATTAGAAAGTTGGAAGCTTATTTTGACTGCATAATTGCAACTAACGAAAGTGGTTTTCAACTTTAAGTATATATTTTATGAGCTTTCGTGTATGCGACAATCGAAGGCAGCTCCTAAAATGTAAGGAAGGCCTCTCATGGTGCGAACAAGCTGTTTTTTGGGTATTATACGGCCGCATCTCTCATAAGTCACTAACTACATAGCTTATTAATTATTTTTTTTTTAAATTCATAAGTAACTAGCTTATGACTTAAATCTGTTTTAATTCATAAGTCACTACAGCTGACTAATGAATTAAATTTTTTTTTTTAAATACTGTTCAGGAATGCACCTGTACTAACTATTTATCATCATAAATTATTATTTTACTTTTAAATTATTTCAAAATTAATGTAAAAAAAAAACTAAATTATAAAATTTTAATTTTTTGTCAAAGTGCCAAACACCGTCATATAATACCCTATTTGTTATTGACTATTAATAATTGTTTTTCAACTTTTGCTAATTTGTTAATCCCTTAGCCCGTTAATCCCAATGCCACTTGTTAAGCATATATGGGCATCGAGATGATATTTTTGGTAAGATTAAGCATCGTACAATGGTACATTGTATTGTAATATTTGATCTATTTCGCCAGCAACCACCATCAAGATCACATCATCATAATACAGTCCGCATTTGGCTATCAAAATTTGTCTTGATCAAATTAATTATTAAATATATTTATATTAAAAAAAATTGAGTTTTGGAATTTGTATTTAAATTTTCGTTTTGGAAATCTTTTGAATTGCTGATCTAAGTTGGTCGTTGCGTAAAGCCGGATTTTTTTGTAAATTTAATATTGAAATAAATTCAAATAAATTAAAATTGCCTTTTTGAATTTATATATGGTGGTTGCTTGGACTTTTGGATAACTTGGACCTGCAGATATTTTGGGTATTTTGGTATACCTAAAGGTAAAATTGTATCGATTTAAAAAAAAAAATCTTTTGCTGTTATCTGCTGGGTTTGCTGTTTTGCTGGTGTGGCTGTTTGTTAGGCTTTTTGGAGTGCTGTTGGGTATAGTTTGCTGCTTTTTTCTGAAAGACATTAGTGGTTAAAAGTGGTTAAAAGTGTTGCGAAACGTACTTTATAGATTTGTTGCTCTCACGTGTTCGGTTTAGACTTTCATTTTAAACAATAATTGCAACAATCATGCATACTCTAAGACAGGCGCGTGGACATTAAATGGGTTCGATAACGCGTGCGCATGCGTTTATCCTAGATGTAGCCGATGAACAGAGCTGGGTTGTAATCATTACATTTGTAATTTAATTAATAATTAATTACATCTTAATTACAATGCATGTAATTGAACTAAAATTCAATTACAACGCAATTACACAGTAATGGTAATTAAAAATTTTAATTACAATTACATGTAATCGATTTTGTAATTGAATTACGTGTTGTAATTGGCAATCTAATTAAATACCATGTAATTAAGAAAGTAATTAAAAATTAGTAATTAAATTATTATAATTGTAGTAAATTTGGGCAGAATGGACATCCTTTTACTGCCACTAAGAATGTATCTTTGTAAAAATGCATAGGGGCATAAGATCTTTATATTTATGAACTTATATGAGCGTTTTTATTACCTTTCTACATCTTTTGTAGTAAAAAAGTGGATTTGAAACTTTTAAATATTTTATATCGCCAAGTGATTTATGTCAAAATTTAAGAAAGTTGTTTTAAATAGGAAAATAAAATAAAATAAAATAAAATAAAATAAAATAAAATAAAATAAAATAAAATAAAATAAAATAAAATAAAATAAAATAAAATAAAATAAAATAAAATAAAATAAAATAAAATAAAATAAAATAAAATAAAATAAAATAAAATAAAATAAAATAAAATAAAATAAAATAAAATAAAATAAAATAAAATAAAATAAAATAAAATAAAATAAAATAAAATAAAATAAAATAAAATAAAATAAAATAAAATAAAATAAAATAAAATAAAATAAAATAAAATAAAATAAAATAAAATAAAATAAAAAAACAAACAAAAAATTATTGAAAAATATTACTTCGCTCCAAAGATATAACATTTTTAATTCGATGTAGCATTGTCTAACTTACAAGAAGCCTTAAGAGCTATGACTCCCTTTGATACTTAGTGAGTTCGAAGTCTACCTTCCGATCAAGTGAAAAAATTGTATCTTTAGGGCACTCCTTTAGATATCCTGTGGTAACACGATGGAACTCCACATACGATTTGGTGCAATCACAATTATAAAATCCAAGGAAATAGAAAAAGCTTTCTGAACTTTGCGACAAATTGATGATTGCCAAATTTAGGGCAGTTGAGTTGAAGTATCTGGAAGAGTATTGCAAAGTAATGGAACCATTGGCATTATGCGTGGACCTCTTGCAGGGCGAGAAGACAATCTTCTATTTTTTCCCTCAGAATTAAGTTCCAGAAAATGATTGCTGCAAGAACCTAAAAGTATTTAAGCCGAGAAGTAACAGCAATGAAGCAAGCTCTAATTCGAAGATTTCGCTATGTTTTTGAAATCAACTTGCATTCTCACGATGCTGTCGTAGCTTCAATAGCTTGCCCAGCAATTAAAATGAAATGGTTTAATGCAGTTAAGACAACATCAGAAAAAACCATGGAAGACATTAAGATGATTGTTATTGACTGCATCAAAACAGACGAAATTCCCCAACCACCTGTCGATGAAGAGTTGATTGCAACAAATGAGTTTTCTTTTTTTTGAATTCGGAGATGAAAGTAAACCAATCTAAAAACTTCATTTTTGAAATGAAGCTTATGAAATGGTATATTACAGATGCTGCTTCTCAGGACCCCGACCCAGACGCTCAGAGGCTTGCCACTAATGCAACTACAGCAACAGAATTGGAATTTCTTACCTATCTTACGGATAAAGATATATCATTCACTAGTTTAGAAAAATATCCGAAAATAAAAAGAATATTTCTCAAGTATAATACTATACTGCCATCTTCGGCTCCAGTTGAGAGACTTTTTTCATTTGCTGGGATAATCAATGCTCCTTGCAGAAATAAGCTCTCAGCTCTCCTATGAATTAAAAAAAATTAATTCACAAGTCATCTAAAGGACTTATGAATTAAAACAGATTTAAGTCATAAGCTAGTTAGTGACTTATGAATTAGAAACATTTAATTCATAAGTCAGCTGACATAAATTAAAAAAGACTTAGGAATTAAAAAATAACTAATTTATAAGCTGCATAATTGTTATTAACGAAAGTGGTTTTCAATTTTAAGCATATATTTTGTGACCTTCCGTGTATGCGCCAATCGTAGACAGCTCCTAAAATGTAAGAAAGGCCTCACATGGTGCGAACAAGATGTTTTTTTGCGGATTTTACGGCCACATCTCTCATAAGTCACTAACTACATAGCTTATTAATTAATTTTTTTTAATTCATAAGTCACTACTAGCTTATGACTTAAATCTTTTTAATTCATAAGTCCCGTAGATGACTTATGAATTAATTGTTTTTAATTCGTAAGTCCTTTAGATGGCTTAGGAATTAAATTTTTTTTAATTCATAAGTCACTTGTTGGCTTATGAATTTAATTTTTTTAATTCACAAGTTAATAACTAGCTTATGACTTAAATCGGCTTTAATTCATGAGTCATTAACTAGCTTATGAATTAAATCTGTTTTAATTCTCATAAGTCACCAAATAGCTTATGAATTAATTTTTTTTTTAATTCATAATTCACCAATAGCTTGTGAATTAAACCCAAGCATAAGCTAGGAAATGACTTAAGCTTTTGCAACTCTGATCTGAATTACTGCTAAAACCCTTTTAGCTGCTAGTAAGTTTTTTTATTTTTATTACGAAAATGTATTGAAAATTATTAAAGTGAAAATAAAATTTAATTACAAAATTAATTACATTTTTTAATTATTTTGAAATTACTTTTTAATTACAAATTCAATTACATTTCAATTAATTTTGTGTAATTGCAATTACATTACTAATTAACTGTAATTGTAATTGTGATTTTTAATTACAATTACCAAGTAATTGGCCGGTAATTAAATTATACTGAGAATTACAAGTAATTAGCCTGTAATGTAATTAGAATTTTAATTACCCAACTCTGCCGATGAAGATATCGAAAATTTAGAAATGCGGTTAGAAAGGTTAGAGGAAACGTGGAAAGATTTTTGCGCTAACCATAATGGGTTCTTTCAATACTCCGCGGCCCAAGGGGCACAGATTTGAATTGTGCAACCAGAAAGCGATAATTTTTGTTCCACAGGAAATATCTTAGTTTCTCTGATGTTATTGTGAAGTTTTTCCATTAATCAATTTTTTTAAAAATAATTTAAGTTTTAATTCAGTTACATTTAGGTCAATATTCCTATTAGGTTATACCAAATTAAAGGGTGTGGCTAAAAAGTAACTGATCAGTTACCCATTTCTTTCAATGCAACCTAATTGGAATTAATTGTTTTTAAAAACAACATTGAAACTGTTCTACAACCTAAACACTGCAACTTTAAAGGAACTCTGGAATATCAAGTTCGTATAGTTTTGGAAAACTGATATGTAACTCTTCTGAAACAAAGTCAAAACAACCCTAAAGTGACTTCTGAGTGGCTTTTAAGTGACCGAAATATTAAAAACCAGAATGTAACTATAATGGAACAACTTTTCCCAGCAGTCAGATTTTTAATAAATTTAACTATTAATGTCGAAAAAAAAAATCTAGTGAAAACCTTAAACATTATGGAAACGAATTAAAAGAAGCGGAAATTGCGCAAAAAAGAAGAAACACATTTTTGATAGTTTTATCTGTCTATGTCTTTTCTCTTTCTAATTTTGACAGTTCTTTAATCAAGAAGAAGCACTAGATAGCGGAAAACAACAATACAAACAAAAACAAATACACACCGAAACTGTTCGCGCCCTTAATAGTGTGTTTGTTTTCCCCCCATCTAGAGTTTTTTTTTTGCAATTTCCTTTGTTGCTGTTTTTTTTTGTTGTGACGTTTGGTGGAAGTTCAGAATTGGCCAACAACCAATATCATTCAGTTATTGAAAATTTTGGTTGAAACCCTAGTGTGACAATGTCCGTCACTTCGTAGTTACTGAACGGTCATAGGGATGTTACCATTTTTTTAGTAATTGAAAGGTTTACTTAAAATCTTTGAGTGACTTCTTCTATAACAATTAGGTTTTTAAATGGTGTCTAAGATGTTGCATTTTCATACTTTGAGGATGTTTTGTGTTCGTAAGAATACAACTCCATAATAACTAAAATAAGTTTCTGCTCAGTTGCTAAGATATAACACCGTACTTATCTGCAACAAAAGCCGGTCACAAAAATGTTACTAAGGAGTTTTAGAAGTTGTATAACAAACTTTGTGTAATAATTAGTTTCAATACTACCTTTGTGTAACTGAAGTAAGCGGGTGAAAAAATAAAAGAAATAATGTATCGTTCGCCACAACCAGGACCGCAGTAATAGTTAATAAGAAACGAAGCCATTTTCATTTTTTTGTTTTTAAAATAAAAAAAAACAATAAAAACCCACGAAAACATGAAGTATAAAAATTAAAGAAATATTGTATTTTCTTTGAAGGATTTCTAAGATTTTTTTTATACATTAAATAACCTCTTGAAAAAAAGTTAAGTTTCATTTTTGTATTGCTCACAAAAAAGACTAAAAATTGTATTCACTTCAAAATATAGTTTGTCATCGTAATTTGTTAATAAAAAATCGATACATTTTACTTCTTTGCATTTCTAAAAAAAAACATATTCGAGGTTTAAGATTATTTTTTTTTTTAGATTGACACCTCAACTGTCATTGGTAGAAGTGCGAAAAAAGAATTAAGCTCTTTAAAAATTAAAAATTAAATAGTTATTTTAATTTTTTTTATTAATTTTTATTTAAATCAGTTTCTGCTTTGATTTGTATGGTCCTTAAGATTTGGCGCCCAGATTACCTTGTCGATCAGTTTGACCTTGAACTGGAATTCATGAGCAGTTGTTATGGGGTTATTGAAGGAAAACTTAATCTCGGCCATATTTTTTTTTCTGATATTAAATTTTTCATTTTTATTTTTAAAATTTGAGAAGATAACTTTGACTTTTAAAATGTTAAAATGGTTTCATTTATATATAAATCTTAAAACTAGGAGAATTTCAACATAGAAGTCATTTTAGAAAAAATTAAGGTTTATGGATTATTTAATTAAACAATTTAAATGTTATTTATTTTTTGAAATTTGAAAGCAGAGATCCTTGGCTGATTTATATGATGCTAAGTAAAACCGGTTTGGAAACGCGTAAGGCTTGCGCTCTTCATAATGATAATTCGGAAAAAGCGACCGTTCAAGAACTTGTTAATTTCTTGGAAAAAAGATGCGATGCTTTAGAAGCATGCGCTACCAAATCCAATGAATCAAAAAACCGTGGCAATAAACAATCAACGCGTTCGGGTAGTTCTTCGAATAATATTAAAAGCTTTTCCGTCTCGAATTCCGTTGTCCCATGTGCAAACAAAATCATAATCTGCCACAGTGTTCTCAATTTCTTGCTTTGCCCATTACCGCTCGGCGAAGCTATGCTAGGGATCAAAAACTATGCTACAATTGTTTAGGGAGCAATCATTCGTCATCTCGATGTCGTTCGAAAACTCGTTGCCCTCATTGCCGTATTCGTCTTCATGTTCTTGTACATTTGGATTCACCGTCGACAATTAGTGAAGCTAACGATGCAAATGCAGAAATCTTCACGACATCTCAAGCTGCCTCTTTGTCAATTGTTAGCAATCACATTCAGAACGAAATCCGTCCCTCCGGTATTTTGCCCACAGTTGTGGTTCAGGTTCCAGATATCTTTGGTAGCAAACACCTTTGTCGCGTTTTGCTTCTTTTGTAACTGAAGATTTGGTGAAAAGGTTACATCTTCGTCGTCGTCATGCTCGTGTTCCTATTTCTGGAATCTCTTCGCTTGAAGCTGGTGTTACACAGGGTGTTGTAACCCTTAATCTCAAATCTTGCTTTGATTCAAATGAAATGGATGTTGAAGCCTTCATTTTGAATCAAATCACTTCGAAAACTCCTCTGATGCCTCTTGATCTTGATTGCTCGTTATTGGTGGATGATTTAAGGTTGGCCGATCCAGGTTTTAACATACCAGGTCCTATTGATGTTTTGCTAGGATGTGACAAAGCCTGGAGTATTTTGCTTGATGGTCGACGCACCGATAAAAACGGTAATTTGATCGCCCATAACACTGTTTTTGGATGGGTGATAACTGGTAACCCCCAACGAAGGAAATTGTTTCTTTGCCCGTAGGAATTGTGCAGGATGTTGATGTTCTTCTTAAATCATTTTAGAAAATCGAAGAACTTCCTCACAACACATTCATTAAATTCTGGTGATTTTGCAGACGCTCATTTTTGTAAAACCTTCTCTCATGCGCCTAATAACAAATATATTGTGGAGTTGCCTTTCCGTCAAAAGGATGTTGCTTTTAGTAACACTCTCTCTGGTGCATTGTCTAGGTTGTTTGCTATGGAACGTCACTTCTCCCGCCAGGAAAATCTTCGCTTGGAATATTGTCATTCTATGAAGGTTTACCAGGAGTTAGGGCACATGGAGCGTATTCCAGAAAACGAGATTGAACCTACTACTGGACAGACTTTCTATTTGCCTCATCACGCGGTTGTAACAAACAAAATTCGGGTCGTGTTCGACGGGTCTCATAAAGATGGAAGTGGTACTATATTGGAACTCCACTCCAGCGTAATTTGCTAAATGTTTGTTTGTGGTTTAGAATCCATAAATTTGTTTTTTGTGCCGACATTGTCAAGATGTTACGGCAAATTTGGGTTGACAAGAAGCATCGTGACTTTCAACGTATTGTGTGGCGAGAAAATCCTGATGAACCTATTGGACACTATCGGCTGTGTACAGTCACCTACGGTACTTCACCTGCTCCATTTCTGTCGATGCGAGTTCTAAAACAGCTTGCCTTAGATTACGCGGATCAGTTCCCTATTGCGTCGCATTCCATTTTGCATGATTTTTATGTTGATGACATCATGACGGGCTCAGATTCCGTATCAGGTATTTTAAAATTGAAAGCAGAGTTGATCGAGTTGTTATCCTGTGGAGGGTTGCAGTTGAGTAAATGGAGTTCAAATTGTTGGCCAGTGTTGCAGGGGTTGGATTGTGAACCAACAGTTTCTCTTGATTTGGATAGTGCTGACAGTTGTACCAAGGTTCTCGGACTAGTTTGGAATCCTCATCGTGATATTTTCACCTTCAAAATTCCTTTAGAAAAAAATTCGCTGTTGTCGCCCACTAAGCGAATGTTGTTGTCCGAGATTTCGAAAATCTTTGACCCATTGGGTTTCCTGACTCCTGCCACCATTTTGTTTAAAATGCTTTTCCAGAAGTTATGGGTGCATGAAACAAAAATCGGATGGGATGATCTACTGCCAAGTGAAATAGCTGACAAATGGATTTCGTACCGAAAGGATTTGCTCTACTTCGAAAAGGTTGAAATTTTGAGAAGGTTTACGTTGAATTCGAAGCATTTTGATCTGATAGGATTTTCAGATGCATCCGAGAAGGCGTATTCAGCGGTCGTCTATGTTCGCAGTTTGTCGGAGAATGGAGAGATCGAGTTTCAACTCGTTGCTGCTAAGACCCGCGTCGCGCCTGTGAAGCAGTTAACGATTCCCCGCCTTGAGCTTTGTGGGGCTGTTCTGTTAAGTAGTTTGGTAAAATTGGTTCGCTCTTCTCTGGATATCAAACCCGCCCAAACGTTTGTTTTTTGCGATTCTCAAATTGTGTTAGCTTGGCTTTCCTCTCCTCCTCGTCGATGGAATACTTTTATAGCAAATCGTACAGCTGAAATTCTTGATGTTCTGCCGCGCTTTGAATGGAATTATATTCGCTCTGAGGAAAATCCAGCTGATTGCGCATCGAGAGGGGTCGAGCCTAGCAGGTTATTGCAGTTGGGAATTTGGTGGAAAGGTCCTGATTGGCTCTCGATGGACTTTGATTCCTGAACAATTTTGGCTGAAAGGGTGGAATTATAAGAAGTACCTGAAATGAGAAAACAACCTGTCGTTGTCAATGTAGTGTGTGCACAGAAAGGACTTCTCGACAAACTAGGGAAACGTGTCTCTTCGTGGTCCCGAGTCATTCGAATTGTAGCGGTTTTTGTTCGGCGTGCTAGGAATGGTAAAGTTCTTCCCGATTAACGTTTGAAAGGGTTCTTGCGCTCCTCAGAGTTGCTTTATGCAAAGCAAAAATGTCTTCTTTCGGCTCAAAATGAGTTTAGTGAGGAGATACAATCCTTAAAATCTGAAAGACAGGTATCTAGTCGCTCTATACTCTCGTCGTTGGCACCGTTCCTTGATAATGTTGGGCTGCTTCGTGTTGGGGGAAGAATTTCAAATGCTGTTGAGGTTTCTTTCAGTCAAAAACACCCTATAAACTTGCCGAAAAGTCATCTATTCTCTATATTAATTCTTCGCGACGCTCATTTGAAGTTTCTTCACGCAGGCGTATCAGAACTGTTTTCATTGGTACGTCAAGAGTTTTGGATTCTCAGAAGCAGGAACCTAAGGAAAGTTGTTCATGACTGCATAAATTGCTTTCGTCAACGTCAAGCCACTTTATCACAGCTAATGGGAAATTTGCCGTCTTCAAGATTGTCACCATCTTTCGCCTTCGATCGAACCGGCTGTGATTATGCGGGACCAATAACTCTGCGACTAGCTAAAGGAAGGAATCCGAAGTTTGTGAATGGTTACTTCGCGCTGTTTGTTTGTATGGCGACAAAGGCTTTGCACTTAGAGGTCGTCAGTGATCTGTCTACAGATGCCTTCTTAGCGGCGTTAAGACGATTTGTAGCTAGGAGGGGGAAATGCAGCGTCATCTACTCGAACAACGGCACCAATTTCCAAGGAGCTGCGAGAACTCTATGCGAATGGTACAAGTTGGTACGATCCGAAGAACATAACCAGCTAGTTTCTGCAACCTTGGCAGCTGATAGCATCAAGTGGGAGTTTATTCCTCCACAAAGCCCTCATTTTGGGGGGCTTTGGGAAGCGGGGGTCAAAAGTGTAAAACAGCACCTCCGGCAAGTGATAGGGAACAATATTTTGACTTTTGAGGAGATGTCCACTTTGCTTTCCCAAATTGAAGCACTATTTAATTCTAGGCCTCTTTGTGCTATTTCTGATACAGATTTGAACCCTCTAACACCGTATCATTTCCTTAGAGGTAGACCATATACGGCGATACCGGAGCCCAGCTGTCTAGACGTTCCACTTAACAGACTTGGAAGATGGCAACTCATTCAAAACATGTTGCAAAGATTTTGGCGTCGATGGCACTCTGACTACCTAACCTCACTTCAACAACGTCCTAAATGGCAAAAGAAGACCAGGAATTTTAAAATTGGTAACCTTGTGGTCATAAAGGAGCTGAATATGCCACCATAAAAATGGGCGCTAGGACGAGTGGAAGAACTTCACCCAGGAGAGGATGATCTGATACGAGTGGTGTCTGTTCGCACCAAAAATGGCATTTTCAAACGCCCAGTAATGAAGCTGGCTATCCTACCTTGTTCCCGAAATTCCTTCAGGGGGGTGGCGTGTTCAGGAATGCACCTGTACTAACTATTTATCATCATAAATTATTATTTTACTTTTAAATTATTTCAAAATTAATGTTAAAAAAAACTAAATTATAAAATTTTAATTTTTTGTCAAAGTGCCAAACAACGTCATATAATACCCTATTTGTTATTGACTATTAATAATTGTTTTTCAACTTTTGCTTATTTGTTAATCCCTTAGCCCGTTGATCCCAATGCACTTGTTAAGCATATATGGGCATCGAGATGATATTTTTTGTAAGATCAAGCATCGTACGATGATACATTGTAATATTTGATCTCTTTCGCCAGCAACCACCATCGAGATCACATCATCATAATACAGTCTACATTTGGCTATCAAAATTTGTCTTGATCAAATTAATTATTAAATACATTTATATTAAAAATTGAGTTTTGGAATTTGTATTTAAATTTTCGTTTTGGAAATCTTTTGAATTGCTGATCAAATACTAGCTTATGACTTAAATCTTTTTCATTCATAAGTCCCGTAGATGACTTATGAATACATTTTTTTCAATTCGTAAGTCCTTTAGATGACTGAGGAATTAAATTTTTTTATTCATAAGTCACTAGCTGACTTATGAATTAAATCTGTTTTAATTCATACGTCCTTTAGATGAATTAGGAATTAAATTTTTCTAATACATAATTCACTTGCTGGCTTATGAATTTAATTTTAATAATTCACAAGTCACTACATAGCTTATGACTTAAATCGGCTTTAATTCATAAGTCATTAACTAGCTTATGAATTAAATCTGTTTTAATTCATAAGTCACCAACTAGCTTATGAATTAATTTTTTTTTTTTAATTCATAAGTCACCGACTAGCTTGTGAATTAAACCCAAGCCTAAGCTAGGATATGACTTAAGCTTTTGCAACTCTCATGTGATGAAAAGAGTTTAGTGCTGTTAAGGTTGAATTAACTTCACTTGTCTTGAGTATTAAAAACAAATCATCTACATAATTTGTAATAATTTTTGGTGTATAAGTTAATTTTTTAAAAACATTATCCAATAAGGATTTCATAATAATGTCTGCTACAATAAAGATAGGGATAAAACCCGCAGAGCTTTTAAATCAGCTAATACCCTTCGGAATTCTGTTTTTTCAAAATTAAAAGATAAAATACCTAAAGAAAAGAAATCAGATATAGTGTACAAGATTAAATGTCAAGGAGATGGATCGACATCATGTCCATCAGTTTATGTAGGATAGGAACATCAATGCAAAAGCTTTGTAATCGAATATCAGGTCACAGATCCGATATAAATAGTGGTAGCACACAAAAACTCCATTAGCTTTGCATTGTATAGAAGAGGGGCACCGTCCAGATTTTAAAAAAGGTAAACATTGTACAACCAGAAAAAAAAATAACAACAAAAGAATGCTACTTGAAATGTTGCACATCAAAAATACAGAAAATAGTATTAACAGGCGCTCTGATTGTGAAGGCCTTAGTGACATCTATGGTCAGTTTATAAACAGGCATTAGAACAAATATGTATGTAGGAACTCTATATTTGGCACTACACAAACTCCAAGCCGAACCATTTCGAGCCTGGAAATACTCTTCATGATTGGTCTAACAAACTGCATTGCTGCAAACAGAAGCCGAGGTTAAAAGCTATAAAAGACGATTTCAAAACTGGCGCGGACCTCTTTTTCCACCACGACTCCACCTGCAGAAAATCAGAGACGACAGAAAAAACTTCACTATACAATCACTCACTAATCAAAACTGAACTTAAATTATTTGAATTAAAACTAAACTTAAATTAATTGAATTAAAACTAAAATTAAATTAAACTTACAATCTACATTTTCATTTAATCTACTGAATAAACCTAAAAAATTGGGGGCTCAACCTTTATAATTTACATAATTATATAAGAATTCGATCAGCGTTGGAAACGTGCCGTGGCCCGTGAGTAGTATCAAATCACCCGGCATCAAAGGTACATACAAAAAAAAATTGATTAATCCAATATAGTCCAGTAACCTAGTCGTCTCATAGGAGGGCGTGTATGCGTTAGATATGGTAGTTCTGATTTTTTGCTGAGTCGTTTATGATATTGTCCTCATTAAAAACCCTAGTTTGCGAATTCGAGCGCCGAACGCATCATGGTCAATAATCGAAAAAACCGCGAAATGTTCGCGCTTTTTTCAATTATTGGCAATTTTAACTCCAAACGATTAGTTTTTCGACTATAGCTTTGCTCTACGATTTCAAAGTAATGAAATTTTCTTCAATTTGAGCCCAGAATCATTTGTATAGACCCAACAGTTTCGAAAATACAGACATTCAAAATTTAGCTATAATAAATTTATAACAACAAGTAGTATAATTTTCAGTATAATTTAAAAAAAAATGGTTCTTGGAACAACATGCATAAAAATACTAGAGCGTATAATTTGGGTCAAAAGAAGAAAAAAATCCTTTGGAGGGGGTAATCTATATCCCCCCGTTTAAATGGAAGGGGCAATTTTTCAAAAAATTGACTTGAAGTATTAAGGGATTCATAAAAATCCAACGAAAATTTTTAGAATAAAATCCTATACCTTTTGTCAAAGCCAGGAATTCATTCTTAAATTTTCTTTCTAAATAAAGTTGTTTTAGTTAACAGTTCTTGAACAATTCCATTTCAAACTCAAAAATTAGGAAAAAAACATAGTTTTTTGGGTTTAATGCCGAAAACAGATGTGCAGCTTTTTCCCCTGCAGCGAAATTAGAAATAGAGATATCGTGCAGCAAAGGCTGCATGCAGAGCCTGGAATATGTCAGCTCTCATAAGAACCAGTGTAAATTTATTTTCGCTGCATGGGAAAAAGCTGCACATCTGTTTTCGGCTTAACTATTTTTTTTTTTAATTTACGTTGATAAGTAACATTTTTATTTTAAATATTCAATGCCCTTATTAATTTTGAGTAAAACACTAAAAACCAAATGCTTAAATGTCTTGTTGTTTTGGAAATAACCAAAAATAACGAAGTGTACTTCACTATTTTTTAATTACTTTAAATTGTAAAGCGTTCTTAAAGTAGAAAGGCAGTAGGCAGTAAGTAAAATTAATTTGGAAATTTTTGATAATTTTTCGATTTTTGACCATGATGCGTTCGGCGCTCGAGTTCGAAAACTTGGGTTTTTCATGAGGACAATATCATAAACGACTCAGCAAAAAATCAGAAATACCATATCTAACGCATACGCTGATGTATAAGGTTACTGAACTAATAGTAATTGTGAACAATCGTGCGCACTACCACGTTTTTTGGTAAGCAGTTCGTTTTTCTCAAAAGATAAGTAAGACAAAAGAGAACGTTACTTAGCTGTTGGAGATTCGATTCGGCATATTGTTGATGATGGTTCGAAAAAATAAAAACAGCACTGCGAGGAATAAAAGTTGCGTTGGTTTCTCTGATATGGTAGTGGATTTAGAAGAAAGATCAAGAAGATTATAAAATAGAGAAAAAGAGTTGAATGAAAGGGAAAATAAATTGAAGCAAGACGTAGAAATGTCTTTGTTGCAAGGTGAGGTGGAGTATTTGAGAGGTAGAAGTCGAGGCACAGCATCTTTCCAATATGTTTCTGGTGCATTGCAGGAGTTTAATGGTGATGATGAGTATAATGTGCGAGGTTGGATAGAGACTATTGAGAGTGCTGCTATTCAGATGAAATGGAATCCCTTAGAAAATTTGCTTTTCGCGAGAAGGTTACTTTTGGGTTTCGCTAAGACTGCCGTTAGGTCAGAATCTGGGTTGAACACGTGGCAAGATTTAAAGAAGTATTTGTTGGAAAAGTTCGGTGAGCAAATTTCTAGTGCAGAGATTCACAGGAAACTTTCAGAATGCAAGCACCAGAAGAGCTAAACTATTTAGCAGTACTTTTTAAAGATGAAGGAGTTTAGAGCGAGGTCGAAAATAGATGAGGCTTCTGTCATCCAATATGTCATTGATGGTATCAACGATTCAGAAGCTATGATAAAGTCATCTGCTACGCTACAAATAATTTTAAGGATTTTAAAAAGAAGCTAGAAATTTACAAAACATTTTCTGAAAGGAATTGTGCATCGAGTTCTAAGTGAAACTTTTCGTCAGACAAGAAGAAAAATGGTCCAGGTACATCTACGACTTCTAGTTCATCAGGTTACCTTTGATTTAATTGTGGTGCTAGCGGCCATCGTGCAAGTGATTGTCACAAAAAAAACTGAGGGTCCAAAGTGCTTTAAATGTAAGGAATTCGGCCACAAGGCACCCCAATGTAAAAAAGCCCCAAAAGATGTGAAAATAGCAAATGTTTTGTCCAGTGCAAAAGGGAACTTTTATAAAGTAGTCCAGTTTTCTAGTACACAGCATCTAGTTAAATCACTTTAGATACTGACAGTGAGGTCACGTTGCTGCAAGTAGGTGAATATTTGAAGTTAGGAAGCCCAAAACTCACAGATGGTAAAGTAAGGAGAATGGAGTCGAGGCTTTAGGAGGGTTCAAAACAAAAATTTTGCTAGATGGAAATTCATTCGACGAGGTAGTTCATGTAATCTCTCTCGGACGCATACCTTTCTATACAGATGATTCTTGGGCAAAATATCTTCCAAAACACGCAGTTGGTCATTACAAATGATGCAGTAAAAGTGGAAAAGTTAGACGGTTTCCTACAATGTTTCAAAGTTTTTTCGGAAGCGGATGAACTTCAAGTTGAAAACAAACATTATTTAGATGAAGTTTAGGTGTTAGTTGAGAACTACAACCCAGTTGAGCTAGATGAGCAAAAGTTTCATATGAAAATTATTTTAAAAAACGAGGACCCCATTTTTCAAAAACCCCGAAGACTTGCACCGTTAGAAAAAAAAGTTGTCGAGGAACAAATCGAGGAATGGCTATGTAAGAAAATCATTCGTCCTAGCTCTTCAGAGTTTGCAAGCCCTATAGTGCTTGTAAACAAAAAAGATGGTTCCAAACGCCTTTGTGTCGATTATAGGCGACTTAACAAGGAGATTGTTCGTATAAATTTTTCCCTGCCGCTTATTGAAGACCAACATGACAAACTTAGAGAAGCTCGAGTATTTTGCATTCTCGATTTGGAAAATCGGTTTTTTCATGGGTTTGTCGAAGAAGATAGTGTAAAATACACCTCGTTTGTCACACCTGATGGCCAATTCGAGTTTCTTCGAATGCCGTTTGGGCTGTCCATATCTCCAAAAAATATTTCAAAAATATATCAACAAAATTTTCAGCCAGCTTTTGAACGAGAAGATTATTTTGATTTACATGGATGACATAATTGTGCTTGCAAAAGATTGTATAGAAGCGTTGACGAATTTGAAGAAGGTTTTTGATTTGGCATCTCGTCACGGACTTCGTTTCAAGTGGAAAAAGTGTCATTTTCTTTGCACAAAAATTGAATATTTACGATACGAGGTAGCAAATGGTCACATTAACCCATCTTTATTGAAAATAAAAGCTGTTAAGGAGTTTCCAATTCCTAAAACCGTAAAACATGTGCAGAGTTTTCTAGGGTTGTCTGCCTATTTTTGGAAATTTGTTCCAAATTATTGCTTCATAGCAAAGCTGCTCAGTGACCATCTTAGGTCAAATTCGAAGTTTATTTTTGGCGATGTGCAGAAAGAAGCTTTCGATTGCATTAAGAAGTGTCTTGTACAATAACCAACACTGATAATCTACAATCCAAATGCATTAACCGAACTACATACTGATGCATTTAAAAAAGGTTTTAGTGCAATTTTGATGCAGAAATTTTGCGACGACAATTTTTTTCACCCAGTTAATTTTTATAGCAGAAAACTTCACCTACACAAGAAAAATACTGCAGCTATGAATTAGAGGTTTTAGCCATAATTTCAGCTTTAAAGAAACTGAGGGTTTATCTTCTGGGTCTCAAATTCAAAATCATCTCAGACTGCGCCGCGTTTAAAATGACTATGGAAAAAAAGAATTGGCACCTAGAATAGCCGGATGGGCACTTTTACTTCAAGATTACGACTATGAGCTGGAACACCGAGCTAGAACAAAAATGAAACACGTCGATGCCCTTAGCCGATATTCTGTCACAATGATTGTTCAAAATGAATTTTTAAATAGAGTGAAAGCGGCACAAACGAAAGACGAGAGAATCGCAGTTATATTGAAAATATTAGAAAAGGAAAGTTACAAAAATTTCTTTTCAGAAAACAGTATTTCTCTATGAAACAAATGACCGGGGTGACAAAATTCTTTGCATTCCAAAGGGAATGCAAAAGGATATCATTTAAGACATGCATGCTCATGCTCAAGGACATTTTGGATCCAAAAAGATGGAAGATATCATCAAAATGCAATTCCGAATCTGCAAACTAAAATCGAAAGCTGTCGTAAAATTCGTGTGGATCTACCCAACAAAAACTCTTTCTGCAAATGAAGTTCTACAAAAGCTAGCCCTGCAAAGTGTTGTTTTTGGTAATCCAAAGCGTGTAGTTACGGACCGTGGCTCTGTTTTTACTTCGAACGATTTTACCAACTACTGCGACGATGAGGGTATAAAGCATGTTCTGGTGACAACGGGTGTTCCGCGTGGCAACGGCCAAGTAGAGAGAATGAATAGAGTCATCTTATCTGTATTAACAAAATTATCGCTTGATAAACCTGAACATTGGTTCAAATTTACAAATAAAGTTCAACAATTTATTAACAGGAGCACCAGTAGAAGCACAGATAGAAGCCCATTTGAGCTTATGTTCGGGATCAAGATGAAGAGCAAGGAGGACCAGCGTATTGCGGAGGTGGTTGCAGAAGAAATGCTTTGTATGTTCGACGAAGAGAGGAATCAGATGCGAGATGAAGCGAGAAGAGAGATCGAAATTGTCCAAGATGAAAACAGGAAATTATACAACAAGAAGAAGAAACCAGCCCAACTGTATGAAGAAGGTGATTTAGTCGCCATACGTAGAACACAGTTTGGTAATGCAATCAAAATTCTAAAAAAAATATTTTGATCCCTATATAATTACAAAAGTTGGAACAAATGATCGACATGACGTAGAGAAGGTGGGAGAATGTGAAGGACCAAGAAAGACAACTGCTGGTGCTAATAATATTAAGCCATGGTTTTATTATGATGACAGCACCGATGATGAAGACGACGACCTAGAGGAAGGTGATACTTCTTAGGAAGCTCTGATTGGATGCAGACTGCGGAAGGATGCTTTCGATTTAATATTTTGTTAAGATGGTGTAGACGCTGAGATGACATTGGAGTTTGAGATAATATTTTACTAATACGTTTGTAGAAGATACGTTCTGAGATGAAAGATGTTATTGAGAAGAGAGACGATTTTAGCTGGAAGTATACTGGCGCGGACTTCTTTCTCCACCTGCAGCAAATCAAAGACGACAGAAGAAACCTCACCATACAATCACCCACTAATTAAAACTGAACATAAATTAATTGAATTAAAACTAAACTTAAATTAATTGAATTAACACTAAAATTAAAAAAAAAACTTACAATCTATATTTTCATTAAATCTACTGAATAAACCTACATGTATGTATGTTTTGTTTGTTACACTATATACGAATTTGTACGTTTGAACAAATACATTGTTAGAGATGCACATCTAAAGTCAACGAGCGACCTACATAAGGCTTAAACATATGAGCCACCCCAATGTGCGAACGAGCCACCCTAACATTTGTTGGTCCTATCGAGCCGAATAATTTTTCCAGTGCCGGTGGAGAAATCAGAGAGAAAAACTTCTTGAAATTAAAAAGCCAGTGCAGTGCGATTCCTTGTCTTTAAGAACAATAAAAAATCTTACAATCGTGCCGTTACAAAGGGGTAGTGATTTTGTGCTAAGACAATTTAAAAAAAAAACATTGAGCCCTGCTTGGGCAATTGTGTGCCGTTATAATAATTTCATAGCGGAAATAATTTTATCAGATAATTAAATTGTGCATTTCAGTTTTAAGGTTTTGTGCGTCTTACATAATTATATTGCAGAGCGCAAATAACTGAAAAAAAACTTTAAATTGTGCATTGATTCCGTAAAAAATTGTAGCGATTTTCGAAGGGTCGACCTGGAATGTTGCGGTTTTGTGCGGTCTTACGGTAAAGTGCAAACCTAACTATACAGTGCAATCTTAACTGGAGCTATGGGCGACGTGGTACGCAGGGACGTTTTCCGCTCGTTTGTTATGAGAGTTTCGACGTTCGTTGATTCAGTAGAATTCTCTGAGGCGAGTCTGGCGTTGCTAAGAGCAAAATTGACGGCAGCACATACCGCATACGAAAAGCTGCTGGAGGAGCACATGCGTGTGGTGAATGGTGCAACTACACCTGAAGCGCTGACGGCTCAGGACACATATTTGGCCGCAGCTGAGGAGGCTTATCACAATGCTGTGGCTGAATTAAACGAGCGCATCGGGGAGCTGGAAGTGCAGAGTGCATCAAGTGGAGTGGGAGGGCGAGATACGCCGAGCGTGATCCAATTGCGCCAAGAACCGCGTGCGAAGCTATTCACTTTCAAGGGCGACTACACCAAGTGGAGGGAGTTTCGGGACCAATTTGTGAGCGAGGTCCACAATTGTGCATCCATGACCAACGTTGCCAAGCTGCGAGAGCTGAAGTTTATTTTGGATGGTCCGCCAACTAGGCTGATTAGTAGGTGGCAGGTGACCGACGCGAACTACGAGGCAGCCTGGGCGAAGCTGAATGATGTCTACGATAATAAACAGAATTTGGTGGATGCGCATTTAAACGCTCTTTACGCTATTCCAAAGCTAGGGAAGGAGTCCTCGAGAGAACGTGAGTTGCGCGACCTGGTGAATGAGGCGAACGTGCACCTCAGTTCATTGCGCGCCCTTGGGGTGGCCACATCATCATGGGACCCTATAATCGTCAACATGCTGCGAAACAGACTTGACTATGATACGAACCATGCGTGGCAGATGACCAGGGATGATGTGCGGCAGATAGCAACTCTAAAGGAATTTTTTGAATTTCTTGAGCGCAAAGCGAGTGCTCTGGATTCTGCCTTCTTCGACACCGAGCAGAGCGCATGCGGGAAGGAGAAGCCAGGCGGCAAGGTGCAGAGGAGCGTGCAAAGGAACGTAGCTGGACCGAACGTGC
Source organism: Epistrophella euchroma (assembly GCA_947049315.1). Lineage (NCBI taxonomy): Eukaryota > Metazoa > Arthropoda > Insecta > Diptera > Syrphidae > Epistrophella > Epistrophella euchroma. The sequence continues at coordinate 81,217,148 of OX346245.1, read as the reverse complement.
CAGGAGCAACAACGGCACCCAAGTGCCCACTGTGCAAGGAGCCACATCCTCTCTATCGCTGTGGGGATTTTCTGGCACTCTCGATCCAAACCAGAAACGAGAAGGTGCGAAACTGGAAGCTGTGTGCAAATTGTCTACGCGCGGGGCATTTTGCGAAATCCTGCCCCAGTGGAGCTTGCAGGAAGTGCAACAAGAGGCACAACAGCGTCCTGTGCCCAGACCAGCGAGCACCAGCTGCCGGGCTAGCGGCTGTGACGGCCTCAAGCATGAGTCCGGAGAGCAAGAAGACACCGACCGTATCACCACAATAGCAATCACTGCGGTGATACCTGCAGAGCAACAGGTAGTTGAGAATGTCCCCGCAACGGTGGACATTGACGTGGAGCAGATTGGGCAAGAGCAAATCGGCAGTGACGACGTGCAATGCGCACTGCTACCTACGACATGCGTCAAGGTGCAAAACAGAGCAGGACAACCCGTTGAGGCAAGGACGCTTCTAGACAGCGGAAGTCAGAGCAGTGCGTGCAGAAATTGGGCCTCATCAAACGCCGTTGCGTTCTTGCTGTGCAGGGCATTGGATCGAGCATTCCATTGCATCCAACCGGAATAATCAAGATGAGCATTCGGTCTACAATCGATCTGAGCTTCAACCTGGATTGCGAAATGCTTTCCGTCAGGAAAATCACGTCCTACCTACCTGGAAGATGCTTATCGCAAGTGCAAGTGGATGAAGCGGCCGAGCTTAAGTTGGCCGATCCAAAATTTAGTGAGCCAGCTAGGATAGAGATGCTGTTGGGAGCGCATGTGCACGGTGGCGGAATCCTCGAATTTAGAGCTTAACCAACCGCTGAGGAAGTTCTGGGAAATAGAAGAGCCGAGCTGGAAATCTACTCTGTCTGCGGATGTCGATTGGGTTGAGGAAAACTTTAAGAGTACCTATTACCGGACTGCAGCTGGTCGTTACGTGGTAACAATTCCAATAAATCCTAGAGCGCGAGAATTGGGCTCCACAAGAGCGGTGGCGATGAAGGGATTCCTACAAAGCGAAAAGCGACTATGTGCAGACCCAGAGCTGAAACAAAAATACGTTGACTTCATGCGCGAATACGAGGAACTCGGGCACATGAAGCAAGTATTTGGACCAAGTACGAGCGAGCGGGCATACCACATTCCACACCATTGCGTCACGAAGAAGTTTCGGGTCGTTTTCGACGCATCCTGCAAGAGCGTGAGTGGAGTGTCGTTCAACGATGTGCAATTTTCTGGTGCTAAGCTTCAAGACGACCTGTCGGTAATCATAACACGTTTTCGGTGCTTCAAGATTGCAGTTTCGGCGGACACCGAAAAAATGTTCCGCCAAGTGAAGGTCAACCCACAGCAGTGGGATCTCCAAAGAATTTTCTGGAGGGACAGCCCAGACGAGCCAATAAGAGAATATTGTCTGACAGTGGTCACGTACGGCATGGCGTCTAGTGGTTTCAATGCAGTGCGAGCAATGCATCAGTGCGCAATGGACCATCAGGAGCCATATCCATTGGCCTACATGGACATGGGGATCAGTGGTAACACCAGGGTTCCCAACTGTCCTCCATTTGGGAGGACAGTCCTCCTTTTCAACTTTTTGTCCTCCCGTCCTTTCTCACAAAAAAATGTCCTCCTTTTCAAAAATCAATGATTGGTGTTTTGTGTGTAAAAATGTCACTATTTCTGTCATTTTATATCAATTGTTTGCCATAATCTTGCTTTATGGCATAATATATGTCATAATCTTGCTTTATGACAAACAATAGGCATAAAATGACACAAATAATGACATTTTGTCACTCGTCTAAGCATATTCAACTACTTTTTCTCAACGGTAAATGTAGGTTCTTAGGTATTACTGCTACTAAGTATCTCGCAGGATCAATTTATTGGAATGCATATTTTTTTTTGCTGCACGCACTCACTCTATGTGCATGAAAACATTTCAAAATTTTTGTCAAAAATTCTAGGCTTCAAAATACAGTTTAAATTCTTATGAATAAGGAAAGTTTTGCAAAAATTTTCCTCAAAATCTTGCAAATTTTTTATGATTTTATTTATAGTTTTTTTACCAGCATAAGGAATCACATAGTAAAATTTGTATTTCTATTTTCATATTATTTATGCCTTTTTCATATTATTTATGTTTTTCCAAGTATAACTAAGGTCCCCAAACATTTACAGTAGGGAAAATTCCGTCGAGGAAAAGGTAGCAAATACTCGATACGCCCTTGATAGTAAAAACTCTTTGAGAAAGTTTTGCTGTCCCATCAGAAATAACACTTATATATTAATAGTTATTAATTTTCAATATTAAACTTTTGTATTCCGAATAAAGCCAGAAGTGGTTAGCGTATCAGACCAGTGAGCGAAAAATCCCAGCCCAGTACCGAATCTCAAATACACCATTTCTTATATTTATTTTTGTCTCGAGGCAAAAATAAATAAAAACTAGGTGAGGGCTTAGTACGATTTCGATAGTAACCCTTGCTGGTCCCTTTTAATAAGCTATGTAAGGAGGATTTTATTTATACTGATGTTTCAAGTTTTTTGTTTTGGTTTGTTTTTATTTAGAAAAAATTTGCCCTTCTTCGATTTCGAAGAAAGTTGGGAACCCTAGGTAGCACTGTTCTCAAGTGCTCAAGTTGTCATTTATTTCGTCTCCTATTTCCTTAATTTATTTACAATCGTTTTAAACTTCTATTTTACTTTTGATTTATAAATAATTAAATTAAGACAAGTGGCATTATATTTAACTAAAATTCTCTTGAAAATGTTAAATCTTTGTGCATTAAATTGTGTTTTAATTTTCGCAAATTTAATCGATTAGCTTTGAGTGCTTTGATTTTGCGTGACATTTTACTTTATATGTTTTAGTAATCTCAACCTCTTATTCGAAATCTGTTTGATATCAATAACAACATCGAGTGATATTTCAGCAACATTTTTATCTGATAAAAATCATTGCATACTCATAGGAGAACTTTTAAACTCAATATTTAAATATTCCTAGTGTTAACAGACCTATAATATTTATTCAAATCATGGCTTGTGTAATTTGTTTTAAAGATATTTTACCTAATGAAAAAATAATTTTGTGTAGCGGTGCATGTGGATCGTCTACTCATGTAAGTTGTGGAAAATTAGATGCTAAGATACTGGAACAAATCTGCAATGTACCAAATTTCCACTATTTTTGTGACAATTGTAACTGTAATAATACCAATTTAAGATTACTCTACACTAAAGTCAATAAAAATAGTGCAAAATTAACTGAAATTCAAAATTGCTTAAATGATTTAAAATCAATGGTTGCGGGTATTATTAAGGAGCCCCGCGCGACTAGAAGCACCAAAAGAAAAGTAGATAACTTCGGTGAAAATTCTTCGGAATCAATTAATAAAAAATTGCATCTAATTAATAATTCTTCAACCAAGGAAATGTCTTCTAAATCAGAACCGGAAAAAAAATTAAGAAATTATAGTGATTCTATGAATACTGAACCATTAATGAATAATGAACCTTCTTGTTCTTTAAATGTAAAAAATAATAACTCTGTTGAAAACATGATCCCAATAACTCATAATGATCAATTACCCACACAACTAAGGGCTATACCTCCACCCAAAGTTCTATTTTTAACTCGTCTGGAAGAATCGACTTCTACTGAAGACGTTCTTAATTACGTTAAGATCAAATCGGGTACTAAGAGCATAACTGGTATTAATATTTTGAAATATGAATTTAAAAATGCCAGAGATATACTGTCCTTTAAATTAACTGTTCCTGAAACTCTACGATAATATGAAAGATAGATACGGGATATGGTGTTTTATTCGTTCAAAAGAAGCGGCATTTCTCAGTTTGAATTTTATTTTGTTTTAAATTTTATTGGAACTCCGCTTCTGACGGACAATTCTGAAAAGACGTCAAATATTTTTTTTCGTTCAAGAGCGCGTCTCATGCAACTGTAGTCTTAAAGAAAGTAGATTTTATGAAACTTAAAGTTTTATGAGGCTTAAAGTTGTCGTTTTACTAAATCGTCAGTAAAACCACAAGGCTCTAGAACAATTGAAATTGGTTAGAAGGGTGAAAAACGGAGAGAACGCTTAAGTTTTACCTGTCACTTCTAGAGTCGTGTCGCTTTACTACCATTTTCGTGCACCGAAAACCGTAACAAGGGTAAGTATTTGTGATGCTGGAAACATTTCTTAAAGTATTTTGAATAGTTTGAATGCCCATATAAATAATTTTCCAGTCTACGAAAACCACTTCTTAAAACGTTTACTTGCACATACTTATGCTAGATCTGTATTTGTTCACAACTTGTAAGCTTTTCTGTGAAAAGAATCCAACGGATTTTACTGGCTTGAGAACATGCCATAAAATATTCATTTAGTTGTCTGCTATTTGGAAACTACATTTCCTTGCTTTCCTTTCAAATTCGAAGAAAAATAGCTAGTTTCTGAGCTGGGTGTTCCCGGCCTTACTTCAAAGCAGTAAGATCAAATCCTGGATCATTCTAACATAGAGAAAAACATAAAACAAAATTTCATATTCAGGTGTTTTTGGGTAAATAAATAGCCCATTTTAAGTAATTGATATTAATTAAGTTGTTCTCTATATCCAGGGCTTAACAAGAGAAAAGTTATATCAGAATGAAGAGGCTGATTTTCCAAATTAAAATTTATAATCTTTGATATTCCCGTTCGTATTTTTTTTTAGCAAAAATTCGAAATGGATCATACTAAAGAATATAGAGTTACCAAGAAGACGTATCTCATACAAATTTTCTACTGAAAATGGCGGGTTCCAATGTTGGAATCCGCACTTTGGCTTTTTTATGGGCTTTTCAATAATTCTCTCAGCGCTTTTAAAATGAGATACCACACACATTGAAACAGTCTGATTTTTTGTCCTTGAAAAGCCCATAAAAAAACCAAAAAATGTGCAGTAAGAAAATTGTATGAGATGCGCATTCTTGGTAACTTTACATTCATACCTAATGTGCCCCAAATCGCCAGAAAAAGAATTATAATCTTGACAAAGCTAATATTTTGAATTTTTTTGTTTCTAAACATACTGCTTTTGTCGATCTTTTCAAAAAAATAAATTATATTCTAATATTATTATTTCAGTTTCTTCTACAAGGAAAAATAGCTTATTTTTGAAAAATAAAATAAATAGAATTTTAAAAAACAGCTTAAGTCGTTTAAGAAGACATGAAAAGAAATTTTCGATTTGGAATAACCGCTTAAGTGACATAAGTGAGTTAGATGCAAAATATTTAAATAAGCAAAAACAGCTTAAAAATGTTTTTTTCTATAACTATTGCAAATAAGTGTATTTATTAACGAAAAAATGTTTATTGATTTGCGGTAGAAGTATATTATCAGAATCCATATCAACTTTTAACTAGAATGGTAAGAATTTTATCACATCTCAAAATTAAAGTTTAAAGTGCTTTTCCCAAAAATTGAATTTTCAGACTTAAGCGGTTATTGCTTGTGGCCACTATAACGCTTCGATGTTGGGCCTTGTATGGAACTGTGCAGGAGATGAGATTTCATTCCAAGTTCGAAAGGGCGACGGCAGTATGTGTACTACCAAGAGAGCAGTCGTTAGTGCAATCGCAAGATTGTACGACCCAAATGGCTACATTGCGCCAGTGATAATCTGTGCAAAGATTTTCATACAAGACCTATGGCGCTCCGAAGTCACGTGGGACGAACAAATACCCACACCCATTTTTCCTGTGTGGCAAAAATACCACGAGCAGTTGTCATACTTGGAAGCAATAAAAATTCCGAGATGGCTGGGCAGCACCAAGCAGCATAAATTGTAGCTTCACGGTTTTGCAGATGCATCCACCAGAGCTTACGCCGCAGTTGTCTACATGCAGGCAACTTCGCTTGTTGGCAAGAAAATTATAGCATCAAAAGACCAAGGTGTCTCCAATCAATTTGTGCAAGCTAATTGCGCAGGTGAGTAGTGCGTGTGCGTTCCAAGAGTTGGCAAAAACTTACTGGTCTGATTCCACGATTGCTTTATGTTGGATCGGTAAGATGCCATGCGAGCTAAAGACCTTCGTGGCTAACAGAGTAAGCACTATCCAATAACTGGCTGGAGGTCATTGTTGGAGACATGTGCGATCTGGCGATAACCCTGCTGATCTGGGTTCCAGAGGTATCACAGCACAACAGCTGGTCCAATCCAAGCTCTGGTGGCAGGGACCACCATGGCTTGCCCGGAACGAAGAGGATTGGCCAAGTGCAGGAGCAGCATCAAGTCGGCAGCAGCCACAAGAAGCGTTGGAGGAGTTTAAAGCGCAAGTCGTTGCTAGTGCCAGAATAACAAGGCAACATCAGAGCAGCTAATGGGCAGTCTGCCCAAGGATCGAGTTCAGCCAACAAGAGCATTTAAGCATAGTGGAGTGGACTATGCTGGACCGGTGCAATCAAGGCCAGATCAGGGTGATCGAAAATAATCGAGAAAGGCTACCTAGTCGTATTTGTGTGCATGGTTACTAAGGCCATACATCTGGAGCCTGTGAGCAATCTGACGGTGCATTCCTGGCAGCTTTTCAACGTTTCACTGGCCGTCGCGTTTTGGAGCGGTGCTTTGGAGCGACAACGCGACAAATTTCGTCGGAGCGGACGCTGAGCTGAGGAGAAGCGGTGAGCAATGGAAGGACAGGCTGCCAATTCAGCAAATTACCTCATTGGGCACGGAGTGGAAATTCATCGTTCCAGGCGCACCACACATGGGAGGCATCTCGGAAGCCGGCGTGAAATCCACGAAGTATCACCTGCGGAGAGTCATGGGGAAGCAGATCTTTACATTTGAGACCCTCGCTACAACCTTGGTGCTTATCGAGGCATGCCTTAATTCTAGCCCAACTAACAATTTATATTGTATAAGGTCCAGTTTTTTCGGAATTTGGGAAGCTTTAGCTCGTTTAGTATAATCATAAGACTTATGTATGTAAGTCAATCATTTTTGACACATTTTATATAAAATACCTTGTTTTGTACCTCTAAAAACTAGGTCAATAGGAGTCTGTTGTAATGAGGTCTAATGGAAGTCTGTTTAAGGCTTGCCGAAATTGATTCTATATACAAAAGATAAGAGCTTTTATAAAGCATTCAGCTAAAAGTCGTTTCAAACATCTGCTTTAAGACTTTATTAAGAAAGCAAAAATATTAATAAAAGTTTGAATTTTCGTCAATTTTTAGTAAATAAGTAATAAATAAAAAAACATGTCTGTTATTATCTTTGTCTGGAGTTTTCTCAACAATGACATTACATTCGAAACACAAAACATTTTTGTTTTGAAAAGAAAAATATAGCTTTGCATTTTCTAAACAACAATATATACTTATTACAAATGTACGTATAGCTTTTGCATTTTGTTTATCGCAAAACTTATACAAATCAATAGCTTTTGCATTTTGCTAATAGCAAACATATAGAAATATATAGCCTTTGCATTTTGTTAATTGCAAACTTATACAAATCAATAGCTTTTGCATTTTGTTAATAGCAAACTTATACAAATGCATAGCTTTTGCATTTTGTTAAAAGCAAACATATAGAAATGTATAGCCTTTGTATGTTGTTAATCGCAAACTCATACAAATGAATAGCCAGGGTTCGTGCTTCACTTCGATGGAAGTAGATTTACCTCAGTTTTGAGGAAATAATAGAATCTACTTCTCTGCTTTGCTTTTTCAAGATCAACTTCTATTTTTTTTTAATTGAAAAAATCCTTAATAAATAAATAAATAAAAAAAAAAAGATCACCACCCACTTGTTACGTTTTAGCTAAAAAGCATTGTTGTTTCCAACGGGAAGGAGACAAAATCCCGAATCCCAAAATCCCGAATGCCAAAATCCCGAATGCCAGAACCCCGAATGACAAAAAATCCCGAATGCATTCCGTATTGAATCCTGAATTCCAATACTATTTTTAATACTATTTCAGTACTGTTTTGTATGGCTTGACTTCTCTTCATTTTTGCTGTTTTGAAATTAAAGTTAATCTCTTTGAGAATCATTTTCTTTCATAAAAGAACGAATAAACGAAACAAAACTGAAAAAATCAATATAAACTATTTACATTTAACGCAAGAAATTAAAATTTAAATTCACGTTTTTAAAATCCACTATTTCCATATCAAAATATCAATTATTTTATGACAAAAAATACATTAAACAAATTAGTGTTTTCAGTACTTTTTTGTTGGTATTTATCGCGCGTGCGAGCCATTCGGGATTCTGTCATTCGGGATTCTGGCATTCGGGATTTTGTCCATTCGGGATTTTGTTATTCGGGATTTTTGCATTCGGGATTTGGTACCCAACACGTTTCCAACAAATTTAATGCCAGAAATGTTGTTCTGAACGATTTCTTTTTCTTTAATCTTCGTTTTCATTGTCTTTCGCGATTAATTTATTTATCAATGTGCTTATTTTTAATTTTCATTTCAACAAAATAATCGAATAAATTAAATTTGCGTAAACTTTGTAACTCTATAAGCAATAACCGAAAAAAAATTATGTGGTATTTTTTTGAGTTAATAATTTATAAAATAGAACAAAATTCTCGATTGCAAATTTATTAAAAAAAAAACAAGCAATTAAACTTAAATTGTTATTTGAGTAAGGAATAGGTCTGAATTCATTGTAACAAATAATTATTTAATTTTTTTTTATTTTGTTGAAAAACATAATTATTGTTAAAAAAATTTTCTTTAAGAATATTTCAGAGTTTCGGAAATTTTTGATTTACTTCGTTTTTTTCCTTATCTGCTTTGAAATTTTTGAATCTCAAGTCCGAACCCTGTCAATAGCTTTTGCATTTTGTTAATAGCAAACTTATAGAAATTATCAAGCATTTGCGTTCTTGACACGTGGAGTATCAACTCATTAAAATTTTTTCACTAAATTTTAAATTTGCGGTATGGCTTAGTGGGTTGCGTGCTGGATCGCTAATCAGGACGACGTGAGTTCAAATCTTGGAAAATCATGTGACTAAAAGTGTTTTTTTTTTAAATTAAATTAAGTTCTTAATATTCCAGAATCAACATGAAGGCAGTCCAAACCACGAAAAGATAAAGAGAAATCACAGAAAAAATCAAAATAATGAAATTGAAATGTAAAGCAAGAAATATTTTCTTTTATACATTCATTTTCTTTAAGTTGTTTGTATAAGGCCTTAATGATCATTTACATACGAGTTATATGCCGGCTTTTGTAAGAACTAACTACACAATTTTATTAAAAGCTTTCATTATTACATCTGTTCAAGAAAAGCAATTGAATTGCATAGCACTTTTGATCATAGGTCTTATATGAGGTATATTGCTTCTATAATGTGCGCCAAAATGGTTGGTTAAATGCCTCTTGGTGGTACTATACAAGCCAGGGAATAGCTTGTATTGAACCTAACACAAGTTAAATTGTTAGTTGGGAGGCCTCTATACGAGCTTTCGGATGATGTGGACGATCTGCATGCGCTCACACCCGGATATTTCCTTATTGGAGAACAGGGACGGCTGAAGCTGTGGGGTTTCGTGAATCAGATGCAGCAGCATTTTTGGAAGAGATGGAGCCGCGAATATATTCACACCTTGCAGCAACGTTTCAAATGGAACAAGAAGAGCAGAAATGTTAAGCCAGGTGACTTGGTGCTGGTAAGATAAGAGATTGTGCAACCCACATTCTGGCCATTGGGTCGAGTTACGGCCGTTCATCAGGGCAAGGACGGATTTGTGCGGAGTACGGAAGAGTGGCTGGAGCATACGAGTCTGACGAGAGCGATCCATAAATTGTGCGTCCTTCCTCTCGAAGAGCCTACAGAAGCAATTGAAGACGAGCCTTAATTGGGGGGGAGGAATGTTAGGGATGCACATCTAAAGTCAACGAGCAACCTACATAAGGCTTAAACATATGAGCCACCCCAATATGCGAACGAGCCACCCTAACAACATAGATGTTTTGATATAATTTTCAAAACATATACATTTGAATTTTGATATTCAGATTAAATACAATTTTTGTCACCTTTTTTTTTAAGATATTGAAAAAATTGAATTTGCCTAAAATAATATAATAACGCTTCGTTATCTTTTAAATTTTATATAATCTGTAAGTATTGTTATTCTTATGTATGTAGGTATGAAATTGAATTTAATATTTATTAAAAAAATATTTAAAAATAAATAAATACATTTGGTGGCACAAACGGCTCATGAAGAACCAGGGCCTAGTGACTTACAACTCTCAACCATTCCTGTGCGCGTGTCTGCGGGAATGGAGGGGACCTACAGTTTATTGCCGAATCCGAACGGCTAAGGTGAGTGGCACTTTTCTATGACAAGAGATACTCTTGGAGGATTTGTCAGTTCCTCGCAAGAGGTGGTAGCTCCGAAAAAAACTTAAGAAGGAAGTGGCGGGTATTGAACCCCAGACCTCTGGCATGACAGTCCAACGCACTAACCATTACGCCACGGGTAAACAAAAATTCTAGGCCATTAACGACATTTTCAACAATTGAGTGTCATTACCAGTTCAAAAAACTTCCTTTTGGATTTAAAATCTGAACAAATAGTTTTCAGAGGATGTTATCGATTGCACTTAGTGGTTTAAAAGCCTCAGCTTTTTTATATGTAGATGATGTGATAGTATTTGGCAAGAATTTGAAAGATCACAATAAGAACTTGATTAAAGTTTTAGGAAGACTTCGTAAATATAATTTGAAATTAAATATAGAAAAATGTGATTTCTTGAAGTCACAGGTAATTTATTTGGGTCATTTATTTACATCAAACGGAATAAAACCAGATCCAAGAAAGTATGAAACAATATATAAAAATTATCCACTGCCTAAAAACACAGATGGTGTTAGAAGGTTTTTAGCATTTTGTAACTATTATAGAAAATTTATAAAAGATTTTGCAGAAATAGCTAAACCTCTGAACCAGTTATTGAAAAAGAAACAAATATACTACCAAAGAATGTGAAAAATCTTTTAATGCACTTAAGCAAAATTTAATGACTCCTCCTAGACTTATCCAGATTTTAGGAAACCTTTTATATTAACCACAGATGCTTCCAACTTTGCTTTAGGAGCAGTACTTTCACAAGGAGAAATTGGAGCAATCAAACCAATAGCATATGCTAGTAGATCTGTAGATCCCTAAATAAACACGAATTGAATAAACCTATTATAGAAAAAAATTGTTAGCGATGCATTGGGGAATAAATTATTTCAGGCAATATCTCTTCGGCAGAAAATTCATAGTTTACACGGACCACAGACCTTTAGTCAGTTTATTCACTCATAAAAATCCATCATCCAAGTAAGCCAGAATACTCGCTGATTTGATGGATTATGATTTTGAAATAATATTTAAAAAGGGAAAAACGAATACTAATGCAGATGCCATATCGAGAATAAAAATTTACTCTGACGAATTGAAAGAAATGATACCCAAATACAACATTGACGTTTTAAGGAGAGCAATGAAGAATATTAAAGAAAAGATACCAAACGAAGAAGAAAATTGTGCAAAAGCCTTGGACTTAAATATGGAGACTAGCTACCTTCATATTTGGGACTGTACATTAATATTGGACAAAAGGCGATTAAAAAAGATAGTACTTAAAGAAAGTAACGTTACAAATAAGAAAAGAAATGAAATCAAAATAGCAGCAAATACTTTAGTTGTAGAATTTAGCGATAAATCTTAATCAGAGATAAAATTGATTCTGAGTAAGCTAATATTCGAAATGAACAATGCAGATGTTAAAAGATTAGCGTTAGCAAGAAATATTTATATTTAATGAAGTATGCATACAAGAATTTAAAAATTTATTTAACAAGCTGCAAGAAAACATAGAAGAAGATTAATGTCTAGATACAATATTATATGAGCTTCCAAAACAAATAATAGATAAGAAAGAAATGCACAAATTAATTGAAGAATATCATAATTCTAAATTAGGAGGACATTGTGGTCAATAAGGTAAAACAAAGATATGTTTGGAAAAACATAAATAAAATGGTTAAAAAATTTGTCAACAACTGCAAAACATGCAATGAAACCAAAATAACTAGGTATACAAAAGAAAATATTATTATTACAGATGCACCCCCTACGTCATTTTAAACAATAACAATTGATATAGCAGGGCCATTAAGACCATCAAATGGTTAATTAACGGTACAATCTGATTTGACGAAATTTGTGGAAGCATTTCCCATAGAAACCAAAGAAGTACATACTGTATCAAAAACTATAGTTGACACATTTATTTTAAAATATGGATGTTTTAATAAACTAGAAACTGATAAGGGAACAGAATTCACGAATAATTGCTGAAAAACATTTGCACACTGTTGAAAATATATCAGATAGTTTCCACACCTTTTCACCATGAAAAAATGGGTTCAGTTGAAAGAAATCATAGGGTATTTAATGAATATAATTAGCATATAGGAAATAAAGATAATTCAGATGAATGGTTACCATACTACACATATTGTTATAATTCCACGCCACATAGTTTAACGTTATATTCGCCATTTGAATTAGTTTTTGGAAAATTATGTACACTTCCATGTGAAGTAATAGAAAATAAAGATACGATTTACAATATTGACAATTACTTGAATAAATTGAAATGTAAATTATAACATGCCCATGAACAAGCAAAAAATAATTTAATTGAAGATTTTTGTCTTCTAGCTAGAGACAGAATTTTCCAAAAAATGTAAATAAAGCAAACTTTAAATTAGGAGACTATGTTTACTTAAAAAATCAAAACTAAAGAAAATTCGATCAACCTTCTAGAGGACCATTATAAAATTATATCACAAAATGGTGTAAATAGTACTATCCTATTAGATGATAAAGGAATATGAAATACTCAACAATAATTTACTTAAAGCTAGACTAACAGACTAGAGACTAACATTAAAAATTCAAAGCAAAAACAAAGACAAATAATATTTATTCAAATTTTAGAAATGTAAATAAATATGGTTTTTTTTTGTTTTAAAGGGGAAGGATGTAGTGTAATAACACTATTCATTTTTTTTATATTTTTCTTTAACACTGCCAACGTAAACAAAGCCACATATTACACTCTATCGTCATATTCAAATAATTATTTCATTGATACCCGAAACCACAACAAGGTGTGGATTCAGAATTGAGTCTGGTGCTAAGCGCATCGACACCACTTTGATAAACATGCACTTGAAGTGGCACAGAATACTTTTATTACACTATATTTCTCTTTGGCCATAGCATTGAGTCATTAACATAATGCTTCATCATTTTGTTTATATTATAGCTGTAAGAATTTGTAAATAAAACTTGTCTTAGACATAAACTCAAAGTCCCTGAACTCACTTTAACTGCGGCACTCTTGCCACCAGAATTTAGTGAGCTGCCCTTAATAAAGCATTCAACAGCGTGTTACGCTAAAATAACTTAAGGTCATACGACTAAACCTTACAATAGTATTGGTAGATATATTCTTTAAATATATGTACAACATAGCAAAGTCATCCATCCAACAGGGGAGCCGATATTAATTAATTTTTGAATTAAATTTTTTGAAGGCTTGCTTTTTTAGGCACAGCGCTTGCCACTTTTTTTCACTTAAGGGTAAATAAGCACTTTATTTTTATATATAAGACATACCCAGTAATGACGCAATATTTACATAAAATCTCCAAAAAAAATCAACATAAAAAATAAACCTAAAAATTAAAAACTAATTATTTTAAGTTGAGTTTTCTGACCTCCCCACTCCTACCATTTTCACCACGATCACCTTATGAGTTAAATTTATTCAGAGTTTAATTTCTAAAATGTCATTCAATATTTTCACACGTAAAACATAGCTGTGTGTTTTTTTATAAGTTCCATAAGATAATTTCAAAATGTATGCTAATGAAATTTTGTAATATTTCTACCCCCAGTTTCACAGTGTAAGTTTAAACTCTGCTTTTAGTTTGAACTTGAGTTCAACACTTAATTCAATTTCACAGTGTACGTTCAAATCTGAATTGAGTTCAACAAGTTAAACGCTTGTATTCTGCCGTTTAAATTTTAACTCTCTCAAAAATATTTCCATGGTAGTCACCCATGTGTTTCTCTATTCTCTTCAAAAAAAATTAAAATTGAGAGAATTGCGCTGACTGCGCATGTGCTTCTCAGAAAATGGTAATGTAGTTCGGTAATATAGTTCGTTTAATTGAACTTAGGATCAGTTTATGCTGTCAAACCCAAGGAGTTGAACTTTAAATTTAAACTTAAGTTTAGGTTCAGCTGATCTTAAGTTTAAACTTTGACTGTGAAACTGGGGGTAAGGCGCATGAAAAGTTGCAAAATTAACGATTCAGCTGTAGAAAATTAGCTATAAGTCGAGAAATAGTAATTCGATTTTTATAATTTAAATGTCAATAGATAGATAAAATCACCACAAATATTTACATTTTAAAAAAGTATAAGTAACTAAATAATTTCAATAACTCCAGTCAACAATAAGGCAAGTTTTCAACTAAATTAATAATTTAGCACCGGTTTTCAAATCGATTTTCAAGATTATAATGTATTTATTTTCTTGACTAATCAGCAATTACATATTTTGGTATATAAATTATTTTTCTATATGTAGACCACAAGCTGCGCTACGAATTTTTGAATATTTTTAAACGGAAAGTGGAACACAAATCCAATGATTTAGTCGTTAAAATTCGGTATTTAGAAAAGATGTCCGCAAATTGTTTATAACTTCGGTTTTTTTATTTTCGAAATTCGCACCCCTTATCAGAAATATTTTTCCTTTTTTTTTTGTTTTTGATCCCTATAATTACACAATCAAGGGCGTACGAATCGATTAGGTATTTTACTCAACTTTTCGTGTAGAATGCTGAAATATTTTTAAATATAATTAAAGCTGGGCATTCTGTAATTCTTTTAAGATCTTAATCTAATCGATCGGATAAATAATTTAGAAGGTATGAATTTTTGAATCGATCAATATCAGTTGATTTTTGTGATTTTAATAAAATAACTGTTGTCTTCCACTGGTCGATGGTGGTTGACAATGAACCAAACATTTTAATGCAATTTAATTGATTTTTTGATAATTTTTGATTATGATTGTGAAGCTTCTGGAGGTCGTACAGATTCAAATGATATATCAAAATGTTCGTTATTAAACAAAGATAATCGGTGCATTCAGTGATGTGTAGTTAACTGATTTATTTAAGAAGTCAATATTTCCCGCTATTTAAGTTTAACGGTATTAAACAAATTAAAATGAAATGCAATTCGGTTAAGATCAATAAATTCTATCATATGGAAAAATTTCAACCCTCTGTAAAAAGATAATCAAAAAAGAAAGTAAAAAATTGATGTTTTAAACTCAAATATCTCAGCTTAATGGTATTCTAGAAATTTGAAATTTTTCAAAAATATCAACATTCATAAGTTCTATAAGATCCAAAAATTTCAACTCTCTAACTACATCTTTTAAAAAGATAAAACATAAAAACTGTCACAAAATTAGCCGAAGAAATTATAACTTTTCAAAAATTCCCCACGCCTACAAAACCACACCCACAAAAAATTCGCCATACATGGGTCACTTTTTTTTATCTGTTTTCTACCGGTCTAAATTTCAAGTCAATCTAGCAATCTCCAGATTTATTAGAATTATTTTGTGAAATGTCAATTTTTCCAATTTTCAGTTTCACACGTTTTCATTTCGGAAAATAGTTTTTTAAGAATTTTTTAATTCAATGCGCCATTTTAATCTCAAACAAATCTATCAAATACAAAAAAACGACATTTTTATCTCAACGTGTTTAGAAATTAGAAAACCGACTTTACCCCTATTTGTCCTATTAACTTTAAGGCCAGGCGCGCACATGCAACTAAACAGTTTGGTTTCGATTTTGAGCACAATGGGTTTATACGGGAGTGCGCGCCGGTTTATGTGCGCGTACACTCATATAATTCTATAGCACTCAAAATCGAAACCAAACTGTTTAGTTGCATGTGCGCGCCTGGCCTAAGAATTTCGAAAAATCCCTTCTTATTGGAGCTCTACATATGTATATGTATGTATAGGGATATTAGAAACAATATTTTTATCTATATCATTTAGAATAATGAGCAAAAACTGTGAATGAGTCAGTCAGTGAGTGGCCAACATTTTACTTTATATAACAGTGGCCAACATTTTATACTTTATATAACAGTATAAGTATAATATATATATATAATATATATATGTATATATAATAATTATTATTTTTATTATAACCTAATTAGTTAAAAACTTCCTAATCAAACACATCACATAAAACGAAATTTAATCACCATTCCCTAATTCTGAACAAGCACAATAAAAAATGCAAAATACCTACAATCCAACGACTAAAGAAAATGAATGTTGTATCCTGAACACTTTTCCTTGGCCTTGGATGGCATTACATTCAACACGTATATACGGTTCTAGTTATGTCGTTGTGTTGGTCATTCCAAACAAAAACAAAATGCCTTTTTTTCTTTCCTCATACACACACATACAAATAATAATTAAATATCCCTAAGGGGAGTTGTTCATAGTTGCAAGTTTTGACCACGATGATGATAGTGGCGCTTTGAGTTATGGAGTGTCCACTTCTATTTGTATTTATTCAATGATTGAAGTCACCTATGACCATTGTATATAAAATCTATAGTACTATCACGTTAACAAATAATTAGGGCGACACCTAGTGAGAAGCGCGACATTTTCTCTTTTTTTTCTTTTGAATACTTTTGAAGGGTTCGTATCTTGAATAGAAGAACGAGAACACTGTATACTAAATGTGTTAGAGTTCGAGGGAGAAAAAAAAGAACGATTTTGTATAGAATATAATAACATGAAGGAAATAGAAATAAAAGAAAAAGCAAAACATTGGGAACGAATTTATTGAGGGTTCAAGGGGGAAAGATTTTTTTTGCCATTCTATTAATATGAGCAGTGTGCTGTTTTTTTTTTTCTTTAGGATTAAGCTCTGCCTGTGTGGTAGAAAATGTATGAGAGAATATAAAAAAGCCTTATTTTTGTGAGTAGCTATTGCTATACAGTTTTATATTCTCTCATACATTTGTTATTGTTTTTTTTTTTATATTTTTCCTGTTTGTATCGGTATCCAAAACGACGATTGCCAATATTCTTTTTAGTTTTGAAATTTGTTTACAAGGCATGGGAAAAATGTATGTATTTATGTATGTATGCATGTATGTATGTATATTTTTATTCAGAGGTATTGTTTTTGTTTTTTTTTGTGTTTTTAATGAAATGACGATTATTTTTTGAAGCTATGCTGAAGAATTTATTTCGCATATTGAAAAATAGAACAAAAACAAAACTATGGGATGAGGATTTTTTGTTGATTTCAGAGACTTGAATAATTATTTTCTTGATTCTGATTATCGTCAAATAAAGATAATTTTTTTTTTTTATTTTTTGTTAAACTTCAGAGAAGGTTATTTTTTGAACTATGCGTACCTATGTACATTTATACATAGATATGTATACACCCTTAAAGGTTGTACGTCCAGCGTTTCTTAAAAAAAAAAACCGACACAGGCTATAGAAATCCGGGACAGTCCCGGAAAACCCGAGACGGATGGTCAACATAACATAGTACATCACAATATTTAGTAACATACTAGGACTTACATTTAATTGTTACTTTTTATGCGATACTCCGATTGTAGTGTTAGGCTCTCGGAATCAGTGCCAGACCAATGGAATTATGTTTGGACAGATAATAATTATATATGAAAAAATTTGAAGCGGTTAAAAAAAACTTTATTTTTTGTTGCATTTTAAAAGTGATGGAATTTAGCACCAATTTGATTGCATGTTTGCACTGGTACAAAAGCCATGCTCATAATATTTGGAGCAGTATAAGACACCTTGAGCAAATCGTTCAGCAGCTCTCGGTCTCTCTGTAAACCAAAAACTGTTCTAATAAGGTACCTACTTTTAATAATGGCAGTGTTAACTTTTCTTCTACCTCCTAACTAATATAAAGTCAATTTTATTTATTTGAAAATTTCTTGAGGAAAATAAGATTTTCCTAAAGGACTAAAATATTTTTTTTGCATTGTTTTTGGTCCTTAACAAAACAGGAAAAATAATTGGTAGAAAGGTATGTACATATGTACCTAACAAAACGATTATAAAAGTTTTACCTAAATTAAATTCAAAAGAAACAAAAAACTAACAACCATGTACCTATGTAGCTACACCTGCAGCAGGATGACGTCACAGTTGATGAGCATACCTTGTATCGGTTTATTGCGACAATGGGTATAGAAACATTGCTACACAATTCCCGAATTGTAATATTTACTAGCGGAAACGTTTGCTTTGATAATTTATTTTACGCCAAAATTAAAAAAAAACACAAAAAACAAAATACCCAAATGTAGGTCATAATATACCTAGCTATAAAAGCAAGCAAAAAATCTATTCGTAAAATCATGCAAATCAAACCGAAACCAACACAACCAAACAAGCTCACATCTACATACAAACAAGTTTTTCTATTTTCTTGCTCACAATTCTTGTCGTTGCCTTGACGAAAAATGATATTACAAACATCTCGTTTACTCTCATTATTGTTGTCAGTATCAATAATAAACAACTCACTCGCTCTAATAGCTGTGTCTTCAACCTTTGCACTAAAAATTTGTGGCTACTACAGCGCCTCCTAACGAGTAAGGCGAACGTAAAAAAAAACGACTCCATGATAGTACTATAGGTTTTATATACAATGCTATGACTATGACATGTTCATATGAAGGTGAGAGTTGTGAAAGAGCAGAGAAAAATGCTTGAGAAGAACTACTTTCGTTGGGAGCATATACATACACAGACAAGTAAGCATTTAGTGCACTGCAACCATCATGGATTTTAGCAATTAAAAACTCAATTTCTAAATCAACCGATCAAATGAGATGTTTCCTTGTCGTTTTTATTTGTTACGGTGGATTCATAAGGCTCTTTCATTAATACAAGATTTTTACTTAATGAACTACTAAAAAAAAATCCAAATTGAAGTACTTAGTCAAAACAGAACTAGTGTTCTTTTTTCAAATTTAAAGAAATTTTATTATCAGACCGAATATTTCTCAAGAGTTTCCCGATGGAAAAGAGGAATTAATTATCATGAGGCACGATCATTGACCTCCGAAATTACAGTCAAATCGAGAAGGAGGGTATCGCCTTGATTTTTGCAGTAACGAATTATTATCGAATGATTTACAGACTTCAGAGTGGATTTTGGCTATGTCGGTCAGTCGATGTGTTGTCGCGGCTAATAGCAAAACATGTAAGTAAAGGTTGATGAGGAAGTTATCATATGTGTAACTCTAGAAAAGGATATCCAAGGCAAATTCAATACCATAATAAAACCATTTACAGCACGAACGGTTGAAGCTGCAACACGAAAGGATAACTTACTGCAAACTTCAGTAGATTTAATCAAAATTTGCCTACCGGATAAAGGATTCCACGTATACAATGTATGACCATATTGGCCCGACATTACGTGCTGTCCTAATATCCATCGTGTAGAGTAAGGAATTTGTTCAAAAATATCAAGGCTGTACGTTGAACACAAAATCCCCGATTAAAACTGAACATATCGGGCCATTACATGAAGCACCGATGCAGCGCATACACAGTGATATATAGTAGTAGTAAAAATAGGCGAAAAAATGCCAAAGAAATGAAAAAATTAGTTAGTGGCTGAAACTTAACTTCGTATGGCTATTGGTAGCAGGACTATTTACAAACTGAGAAAGTTCCTCACCGATCTGATGACCGCTAGGTATGTTATAGAGGGTCAAAGGTCATGAAAATAGGTTTTTTGTAAACCTATCTCAAACACTACTTATTTTATGGAAAAAATTCATTCTGCAATCTTGTAGATGAGCCAATTTTCCACAAAAATGGTCCTCGAATTTTTTTACGTAGCACTAACCATTAAAAAGTTATAGTACTATTTTTTCCTGGACTAACACAACTGGCAGAAATGTTTGCAAGATTTGGAACTCCCCAAGCATTTTTGTCAGACAATAGAACACAATTCACTTCAGAGAAATTTGAAATATTTTGTGCTGAATGAAGAATCTTACATTAAAACAGCGCCCTTTATTTCGCAATCGAACGGACATTGAAGAATTTGAAGCTGGAAGAGATCTTTTTTTATTGGAAGTGTCTAAGGGAAGACATTACGCATAATTAAAAGAGGGAGATGTGGAGCGAATGCCGATCGTAAATACGCAGCATCTAACAATGGAACTTTTCTACAAAAGTAAAGCTAAGTACAGACGATTGTCAGATCTTACAATATTGTCAGATCTGTCAGTGAAAATACTGTCCCAAATATCTTAAATTCGTCTGTACACACAATTTTGTCTGACAATATTGTCAGAAACGTCATTGTCAGGTAATTGTCAGATGACAATCTGACAAAAAATTGTCAGGTATCTTACAATCGTCTGAACGCACAATTTGTGTCATTGTCAGACGATTAGAACATTGTCAGACTCATTGGTCATTGTCAGATGTTTTCATTGAAAACATCTTACAATTGCTGACAATTTTTTTCATTGTTCGAAATGTCAAACGGTTGGAGCCGAGTTGAGAGATACAAAAAAAAACATTTTTGTAGGAAATTTGTAGTTTTTCCACAACTGAATAAAAGAAATCTATAAAGCAACTGGACTCACTTTTATATTAAATTCCTTGTGCTCTATATTTTTTTCGGAATGAATAAAACCATTGAAAAATATCTACTCAAATGGAGATTAAATACGATTAAAATAAAGTGAACAGCAAATTCCAACAAGTTAAAAAAAATAGAACTTCAAAATGGCCAAGAAACTATACGAGCAATCAAATAAATTTGAAGAATGCCAAAACGAGGGTGGAGGTAGTGTCCCTACCTGGAAAAAAAACCAGCTCAAGCAATTGGGAACAATAGGCAGCCTGCCGCCAACTCAGACCTAACATAGTCTCAAGGTCACTTGCTAAATCAGCCGAGCTCTCTAGAGTACTTACTTACTTTACTTTAGATGGCGCTCACAGCCCAGGATGGACTACGGCCTCAACCAACAAGCCCCTCCAGCCAGCTCGGTCCCTAGCTAGCTGCCTCCAGTTACGCACTCCAAGTTGGTTGAGGTCGTTCTCCACTTGTGTGCGCCACCTAAGGTGGGGTCTTCCTCTGCTGCGCAGACCGTCAGGGGTAGATTCGAAGACTCGTCGGGCTGGTGCGTTGGTGTCCATACGCTCCACGTGTCCCAGCCATCTTAGCCGCTGTATTTTAAGCTTTTTGACCAGATCGACGTCGCTGTAAAGCCCGTAAAGCTCGTTGTTGAATCTTCTCCTCCATACTCCATCGATACATACTGGACCGAAGATAACCCGAAGAATCTTCCTTTCAAAGCACCCAAGTAGATTCTCATCCGTTTTTGTCAGGGTCCATGCTTCTGCCCCATACAGCAGGACCGGGATGATAAGGGTCTTATATAAGGTCTCCTTGGTTCTTTGAGAGAGGGCTTTATTACTCAAATGCCTTCTTAGCCCGAAGAAACAGCGATTGGCAAGAGTAATTCTTCGTTTGATCTCTGCACTGATGTCATTTTGCGATGTTATAGTGGAGCCCAGGTAGACAAAGTCTTTGACAACTTCGAAGTTGTACCTATCCATCGTGACGTTTTGCCCGAGTCGACGATGTTGAGATTCCTTTCTCGATGATAGCATATACTTCGTCTTGTCCTCATTAACAGCCAAACCCATTTTCGCCGCCTCCGATTCAATACTTGCAAACGCACCAGTGACAGCTCGCTTCGTTCTTCCAATGATGTCAATATCATCTGCATAAGCAAGTAGTTGAACGGACTTTTGAAAAATTGTACCACTGTTGTTGACTTGCGAGTTGCGTACAATTGCTTCAAGTACGATGTTAAAGAGGTTGCATGATAACGCGTCGCCTTGCCTCAAACCTTTCTCGACATCAAAGGGTTCGGTGGTGTTCTTGCCGACTTTGACGGAGCAGCGAGATTTCTCCATCGTCATCCTGCACAAGCGGACGAGTTTGGCAGGGATGCCGAGATGCGCCATGGCCCTGTATAGCTCGTCTCTGTCTACGCTATCATATGCGACTTTAAAATCGATAAAGAGGTGGTGTGTATCGATTTGAAACTCCTGGGTTTTTTCCAAAATCTGTCGGAGTGTGAACATTTGATCGACGGTTGATTTGCCGGGCCTAAAACCACACTGATAGGGGCCGATCAGATCGTTGACAAACGGTTTTAAGCGATCACACAGTACAGATGACAAGATTTTGTATGCGACGTTGAGGAGACTTATACCTCTGTAGTTGGAACAGGTCAGAGCATCTCCTTTCTTGTGGATAGGGCACACTATACCGAGGTTCCATTCATCGGGCATACTTTCCTCCGACCAAATTTTGGAGATAAGCTGGTGTATACTCCCTACCAAGTCATCTCCCCCTGCTTTGAATAGCTCGGCTGGCAGGCCATCCGCACCAGCAGCCTTGTACGTTTTAAGCTTGGCTATCGCTAACCGCACTTCATTTAGGTCGGGTGGACGGAAGTTTTGACCATCATCGTCCAGGTTGAATGGAGTGTTCTGTCTTACAGCGAAATTTTGGCCATCTTCGCCGTTTAGCAGTCTAGAAAAGTGTTGTTTCCAGATCCTCAGCACCGACTGTGTGTCTACCACCATATTCCCACTCTCGTCTCGGCAGGCTTCCGTTCTGGCCTTGTAACCCTGGGTAGTTTGCCTCACCCTTCGGTAGAACTTTCGAACATCCCCCCTGCCGCTACAGTCCTCAATAGACTCGACCGCCCGCTTCGCATGCTCTCTCTTTTTCCTCCTGAGAAGTCGGCGTTCCTCCCTTCGCTTTTGCCCGTAGAGCTCCCGGGCTGCTCTCTCAGCAGCTCTGGTTCTAGCCTGCAGCATGGCTTGGTAGGCCTCGTTCTTTGCTTCATGCGCCAGTCTGCATTCTTCATCGAACCAGGGGTTTCGTTGTGGTGGCCTAGTGAAACCCAGTACATCAGTAGCGGCACTTTTGATGGCATTTTGACAGTGCTTCCACTGGTCCTCTACAGATGATGCTTGTGGCGGGCTTGTTGAGAGTTTAAGAGAGACGTGGTCTGCAAAAGTCCTGGCTATCTCTTGCGATTTTAGCTTCGCGACGTTAAATCGTTTTACAGCATTCGCTCGTCGTTGTGGCGTCATGGATATCCGCATACGTACTTGCGCTACCACTAGGTAGTGATCCGAGTCTATGTTGGCACCTCGGAACGTTCGGACATCCAGGATACTGGAAGCATGTCTGGCGTCTATCGCAACATGATCAATCTGGTTGACGGTTCGTTGATCCGGAGACCGCCAGGTCCCTTTGTGTATATTGAGGTGTGGGAATTGAGTGCTTGCTATGATGACATTTCGCCCCGCCGCGAAATCAATGAGCCTGAGTCCGTTACCGGAAGTGTTGTCGTGCAGGCTGTGTCCTCCGACTATCGAACCAAAGATGCCCTCCTTTCCGATCTTGGCGTTGAAGTCGCCAAGAATAATCTTGACGTCGTACTTGGGGCACCTATCATACGTATCCTCGAGGAGATCGTAGAATTCTTCTTTGGTTGAGTCATCCTTTTCTTCCGTTGGGGCATGGGCACAGATCAACGTGATGTTTTTGAACTTTGCTTTGATGCGGATTGTGACCAGGCGCTCGCTTACATTTCTGAAGCCCAAGACTTCTTGCCTAAGTCTTCCCCTTACCACAAAACCACAACCAAAGAGCCGCTGACCCTGCTCCTTGCAGCACTCGCCGAAGTAGATGTCACACGATTGCATCCTTCGTATGCCCTCTCCATCCCATCGCACTTCCTGGATGGCTGTTACATCAGCCTTTAGCCTATCCAGGTTTTCCACTAATTCCACGTGCAGATCCGAAATTCGTTGTCCTTGTTTCGTTTGCTGGGGTCGTCAACATTAAAATCATCCATATCCGAGGCTTGTTGTCGTTTCGGAACCGACATTTTTTCCGTGGTAGGGAAGTCACCCCGACGCACAACCCCCTAGCCTGGAGGACCAGATCCTTATTATAACTCCAAGGACGGGGAGCCGGATAAACCGCTCCTTATAGGCCTGAGCTACGAATACGTCGTAGTAGCCCATATAAGGTGTTCACTAAGTAGTTCAACCTGACTGGAACTGTAGACGCCACCGTTGATTCCATCTGGGGAATTCTTCCGCTGCCGCCTGGATAAAGGAGAAGTGCCTTAGTGGGAACACTCCTCCCCCCCTCTCTCATTTGCTGCCACCTAAACCGTCCACAGGGATTGGAACCCCATCTTCAGTTAAGGTACTAGGCACCCGACGTTCACCACGGGGAGGTCGAGAGTAGGAGTTGATAGACAGAGGTTATAGAGGACACATATCTACCCATTTGAACAACTGGCAGAAATGTTTGCAAGATTTGGAACTCCCCAAGCATTTTTGTCAGACAATAGAACACAATTCACTTCAGAGAAATTTGAAATATTTTGTGCTGAATGAAGAATCTTACATTAAAACAGCGCCCTTTATTTCGCAATCGAACGGACATTGAAGAATTTGAAGCTGGAAGAGATCTTTTTTTATTGGAAGTGTCTAAGGGAAGACATTACGCATAATTAAAAGAGGGAGATGTGGAGCGAATGCCGATCGTAAATACGCAGCATCTAACAATGGAACTTTTCTACAAAAGTAAAGCTAAGTACAGACGATTGTCAGATCTTACAATATTGTCAGATCTGTCAGTGAAAATACTGTCCCAAATATCTTAAATTCGTCTGTACACACAATTTTGTCTGACAATATTGTCAGAAACGTCATTGTCAGGTAATTGTCAGATGACAATCTGACAAAAAATTGTCAGGTATCTTACAATCGTCTGAACGCACAATTTGTGTCATTGTCAGACGATTAGAACATTGTCAGACTCATTGGTCATTGTCAGATGTTTTCATTGAAAACATCTTACAATTGCTGACAATTTTTTTCATTGTTCGAAATGTCAAACGGTTGGAGCCGAGTTGAGAGATACAAAAAAAAACATTTTTGTAGGAAATTTGTAGTTTTTCCACAACTGAATAAAAGAAATCTATAAAGCAACTGGACTCACTTTTATATTAAATTCCTTGTGCTCTATATTTTTTTCGGAATGAATAAAACCATTGAAAAATATCTACTCAAATGGAGATTAAATACGATTAAAATAAAGTGAACAGCAAATTCCAACAAGTTAAAAAAAATAGAACTTCAAAATGGCCAAGAAACTATACGAGCAATCAAATAAATTTGAAGAATGCCAAAACGAGGGTGGAGGTAGTGTCCCTACCTGGAAAAAAAACCAGCTCAAGCAATTGGGAACAATAGGCAGCCTGCCGCCAACTCAGACCTAACATAGTCTCAAGGTCACTTGCTAAATCAGCCGAGCTCTCTAGAGTAAGCCTGCTGAATTTTTTGGAAGCAAAAGTTTATTTTTCTTCTAAACAATATAGTTCAATTATTGCAAGATCTTCTCATTTTTGCGTCTTTCAAAAAAATAAATGATTTAAAATTTAAATTCTTTTTTTTTTTTTTTGTTTAATAATTTGATACAGAATATGGACTTTTGTTCTTCGTAGCGCGTCTTGACGACCTCTGGTATATTTCTCCTTCGTAGTAGTCCGTCGCCCTCGATGTCCAGTTGTAGTTAAATTGTTTCAAATGCTCGTCCAATTGTTTTGGCATTACCACTATGACACTAGATTTTCAAATCACTTTGAAAGTATCCTCTTCTTGATAGTGGCTACACATTACAAAGTGAAATTCTATAAAAGTTTGTTTGGTCTTGAAATCCTCAATTGAATTGAATTTTTATTGTGACTTGAATTTTTATTGATCTGCCAACCGTGTGAACAGAAAATTTTCAAGCTGACAATATTGTCAGATATGTAATTGTCCGAAAATTGTCAGACAAGAGCTGACAATTAAATTGTCAGACTTTGGCACAAAATCTACCAATCGTGTGAACAGACAATTTTACATTGTAACAAATTTGTCAATTGTCAGCTAATTGTCCGCTATTGTCAGACCATTGACAGATCTGACAATATTGTAAGATCTGACAATCGTCTATACTTAGCTTAACTTTTGTAAATTCAATCTGATGCAAATGAGAGATCTTTTTTTTATTATTACATACTTATTTAACTTGATAATTGTATTTAACTTTAATTAATAAACATTTCTAAATTATATCATATTATAAAACGGCAAACACGAATTTTGTGATACAATTTACGCGGTCTAGAAAATCCAAAATCATATAAATTATATACTGTCGGAAAGGTTTTGTTCCACAGAAGTGCACAAAATATAAATTAATTAAATTATTAAACGAAGAAGAGAATAAACAAAAATAAAAGAAAATTATTTTTGTTATTGTTTTAGTGGACTGTATTGAATTAAAATCAAATGGAAGATTTTTTGCGACCTTTAGTCCAATGCGTTTCGCCCAGGCACGACAGTTGGGCTCATCAGTTATATGCTGTCGTTCCTTTCTAAGACGCAATTTTTGGTCGATGAATACCGACTCTTAATAAAATCTACAGCGCATATGCACTGTAAATTAAATTCTTCTAGGGGAACATGGTTACATTCTTGCACCTAGAAATATATGTTGTAAGCCCGTGGTCTGGCTAATGTACGAAGAAGAGAAAAAACAAAAATAAAAGAAAATTATTTTTGTTATTGTTTTAGTGGACTGTATTGAATTAAATTCAAATGGAAGATTTTTTGAGACCTTTAGTCCAATGCGTTTCGCCCAGGCACGACAGTTGGGGTCATCAGTTAGATGCTGTCGTACCTTTCTAAGACGCAATTTTTGGTCGATGAATACCAACTCTTAATAAAATCTACAGCGCATATGCACTATAAATTATATTCTTCTAGGGGAACATGGTTACATTCTTGCACCTAGAAATATATGTTGTTGTTGTAAGCCCGTGGTCTGGCTAATGTACGAAGAAGAGAATAAACAAAAATAAAAGAAAATTATTTTTGTTATTGTTTTAGTGGACTGTATTGAATTAAATTCAAGTAGAAGACTTTTTGCGACCTTTAGTTTTTATTAAGAGTCGGTATTCATCGACCAAAAGTTGCGTCTTAGAAAGGTACGACAGCATCTAACTGATGAGCCCAACTGTCGTGCCTGGGCGAAACGCATTGGACTAAAGGTCGCAAAAAATCTTCCATTTGAATTTAATTCAATACAGTCCACTAAAACAATAACAAAAATAATTTTCTTTTATTTTTGTTTATTCTCTTCTTCGTACATTAGCCAGACCACGGGCTTACAACAACAACATATATTTCTAGGTGCAAGAATGTAACCATGTTCCCCTAGAAGAATATAATTTACAGTGCCTATGCGCTGTAGATTTTATTAAGAGTCGGTATTCATCCACAAAAAATTGCGTTTTAGAAAGGTACGACAGCATCTAACTGATGAGCCCAACTGTCGTGCCTGGGCGAAACGCATTGGACTTAAAGTCGCAAAAAATCTTCTAGTTTAGTTATAAAATTTTTTGTAGAACTTTTAGATTAGTTAAATCAAAATTAGAACAACTCAAGGTTCGTTAAAAAAAAAATTAAAAAATTTTAAGGGCTTTTAGTTTAGTTAAAACAGAATAAGTCTTGTGTACTTGATACTTCAAAAGCTTTCGGTATAGATTTGGAACCTGTAAAGCCATTGCCTCTTTATAAAAATCGTATAAGCGTATCCAATTTGTACCATTCAGATAGTTAGTAATCTCTTCATATTGCAACAAAGTTTTTCCTAAGTGGACCCTCCTCATCTCTTTTAGCACTGGACAGGATACCGATGAAGTGTTTTATATCCGCTCTTGGATTACATAAACTGCATTTTTCCGATCCATCACTACGATGTGGCATGTAATTCAATTTGATCATTTCTCCTCTTATTTTTAAAATTGTACCGATAACAGGGCTGCGATACGAACTGTTAAAGTAATTGTTTTCATTGAGATTATAATTATATACATTTGGAGTATTACCGTCTTTCCGTTTATGCCATAGCCTTTTCAATGAAGGTGTATCTCTCGTTCTCATCGTTGACTGCAATTATTTCATAAAGAGCGCTTTTAACCTGATCACCATTCATTAGCCAATTCAAAGTGATGCTACAGTCCGCTGCTAACAAGTTCCAGTCTTTTACCATTAATATCTTTTGACGTAACGCATACTCCATGATCTGTCTAGATAGCCTTGATTCCTCCATGTGTAGTACTCTGGTAATATAGTCTGCATTTAATTTAAGGGTAGATATAAACATTGTCGGTAGGCCGGTTTCCAAATAGTACATATAAAAGAATAATCTTCTAAGGTAAAAGCGGAGCAAGTATTCGACTTGTTCATGCCTTTGCACTCAGCGCACCTGCGCCCCATAAAACAATATTGCATGCGCCGCCGTAGCATTAAATTTTCCGTGTTTTAGGTTAACTGCAATTAGATGGTTATTATATATTTTTTTCCAATTTATGCAAATAGCAGATTTAGCCTTATCTAATTTCATTTTAAAGTGTTTTTCCATCTTCAAGTTGAACGTAAGCTCTATTCCCAAGTATGTGTATGATTTAACTACTTCAAGATTATTGTTTTCGTATTTCTAATGCTCTTCTTTAGATGTTTTTCCCGAGCCATTCTTAAAGGCCATCACTTTCGATTTTTCTGTATTAACAGTTAACTTCCAAATTTTGCAATATTTTTCTAGTTTATTAATCATCATTTGTAGAGCTATCGGAGATTCTGTAAGGATTACTATGTCATCCGCATACATTATTACTTTTATCCGTAAGTTAGAAAACTCCACACCGCAGGTTAGCCACTCTACTAGATCGTCCAGATAAAGAGCAAAAAGTAGCGGACTAAGGTTACAACCTTGCCTTACACCTTGATTAGCTTCAAATCTTTCTGACCACTTTTTTCCATTATAAATAAATGCTGTTGTTTGTTGGTACAACTTTTGGTGCGCACAAAATTTGTTGACAGTCCAAGATATTACAGCTTATAAAACAATGCATTTCGATTAATTGAATCGAACGCTGCCTTGAAATCGACAAAGAATGCATACAATTTCGTATTTTGATTAATTTTCAATTGTGCAAGGGATCCTAAGACAAAGATATTGTCCACTGTCGAATACCCTTTTCGAAAACCGCTTTGAAATTAACTCAGCATAGATTCATCTTGAACCCTTTTATTAAGTCTTTCATAAAGAATCACTGAAAATATTTTTAAAGCTGTATTGAGGAGAGATATACCTCGGTAATTTTTCGGATCATTGCCATCTCCCTTCTTAAAAATAGGCCTTATAAGTGCTTCATAAAAATGTTCAGGAAAAGTTCCAAATTTGAAAAGGATGTTCAGTGTTCAACAAGGTTTACTTTAAAGAGCGCTGTGTTATATTTAAAGAACTCAGCAGGTATTCCGTTTGATCCAGCTGATTTCCCATCTTTCAGTCCTTGTAGAGCTGCATTCACCTCGCTAACAGTGATTTCGGCATCCAATAGTTCGTTCTTTATAGCGGGTTGTGCATTCCATGATATATTTTCCGAGGTGTAGAGTAACATAGCATAATGTGTTCTCAGCAATTGCAATGGTACTGCTATCTCGTCTGCTGACTTGAAGTTACCATTTATCTGTCTCGTTAGTTTCCAAAATTCGGCGGAATCCCTACATTGACTCAAGGAAATTGCCATTTTTTCATCGAATAGCTTTTTCTTTTCCCTGCACTTTTTCTTATATTGTTTGTTTATTTCTAAATACTCCATTCTTACAGTTGGCCTCACTAATTATTCTTTCTAATTCATAAATTGAAATGTATCTCAATGAAGATGTGTTTTCTAAACTGATTAACATGCTATCCATCCTATGTTGAAAAGCGTATTTTGTAGCATTTCTCCATTTCAGAATATTTTGCTGTTTAGGATAACATTTATCTATAATATTAGGCGGTTCACTCAATCCAACTGTCAGAAATATTGGCAAATGATCGGAATATGTAGCATCCCCAACGACAAAATATTTTACTAAAGAGCACTAGTCTCCGCCAACAAGTCCAAAGTCGATTATCGAGCTCTCCTGATTTCCAACGAAAGTAAACTCCCCTCTTTTATCCCCTTCTGTACAGCCATTCACAATACTCAAGCCAAAATCATTACATAGGTCATTTATTTTGTTGCCTTCATTATTAACTTTAAAGTCCATACAAGTTGTTATATTCTTGTTGCCAGTTATTGCAGTTGATGTAAATTGGTATGATATATAGCCTTTGATTTATTGTTTTAAGTAAAATGCTACACATATAATCCTCTATTTTGACTTCATATTTGACTTTGATATTTTTTTAATTGCGATAAGAGTACCACCGCTTGCACGACATCTGTTGGCTGTCCTTATAGCTGGTATCCAAAAACATGTAAATTGTCAGAAATGTTTTTCAAAATCTTTATTTCGGTCCTCTAATAAATGCGTTTCAAATAAAAACACAATTCATTGGATGTGTCATTGCCACCTATATCGCTTTGGCAAACAAAGTCTGAAATAATCGTCGGGAAGATTTAATAACCGAGATAATTTACTAAATCCATATTCTGCTTCATTTTTAAGGCCAACTGCATCATTCCAGGTGTACTCGCTGCCATCAATTACTAGCTTCTTTTAAAATGTTTCTGGTATTGCTACGTTCGCGCTTAACCAATTTCCTTACGTGCAGCAGATGTGCCCTTCGTGTGCGGATGTTTCGAGGATAATCTTTTTGAACCGAAATCTTTGTGCCTTTTAGTTTTGATGTGTTCTTTAAAATTGTGTACAAAGTTTTTTTACTTTTTGACTTAACAATAAAGTTTTTGTATTTATCATTCCAAGATTTAACTTGTTTTACTTCTTTTATGATGTTATCTGCGTGATTATCTGACAATTGTCGGCAAATTTCCACCACTTGATTCTTTTGTTCAACCTGTTCATTCGCTTCAACTCGGAAGATCAAATTGTTTTCTGTTGTTTGCATTTGTATTTGCTCAATCTGCTTTTCCAAGAATCCGACTTTCGCCTGGAGTGAATGAACATATTCTTTAAGATCACAATTCTCACGCTTTAATGCATTAATATCCTCACGGACCTCATTAATATCGGCTTTTGTAGCTAAATACTGCTGCTTTACGTCGAACAGATTTTCTAGGTCTTTCAGTGTCATATCCCTTACGAGACCAAATGTATTTTTTTCCCTTTTTTGTATCCAGCGGATCCATTTTCTCGGGTGAAGTAAAAACAATAGGACGTTTGTTTCTGTTCATAAGTTTTTAGCAGCAGCAGTGGATACTGTTAGCCTTTGTTCAGTGATCGTCTTTCTTTTTTTTTTTTAATCGATTTTTTGTTGAATATACAATTGTAAGGGAAATATAATAATGAAAAAGTGCTCACCAATTGTTAGGTGACTGTCGCAGATGCTTTTTGCAAATTTTTGTACGCCCGTTTTTTGTAAAATTTATATTTTATTGCGACCAAAAGATACTTAACACTTTTCAATTTAGCACCAGTGTTTAATAAAGAAAATTTCGTATTAAAAGTGAGCGAGAGAGAATATTTGTAAAAAAACACACAATGAGGTGGTTGTTCCCACTGATCTCTATAATATACTGGATAGTGTATACCATTCAAGTATAACAGTTTTTTTCATTCCAATTGAATATGACATAAGGTGGCTGAGTGGCCAATTTTGACATCTATGTGAAACAAAAAAAAGTAGTTTGAGATTATTTTTTTTTTGTGAAATCAATAAAATAGAACAGTCAGTCAGTCTTTTGGTTTTTTTTTTTTTTTGTGTTGTATCCGATATTGGTACAAAAATATATTTTAAACTTGTCAAAAGTGGAAACGAGATCCAGGCACACCCCAAGTTCGTCGAAAAATTTGTGCCTGGTCTGGACAAGTAGATTTGCAGAACATTCTGCTTATACGAAACCTCAAATGGAAAAGAACGATCTTGTTGCAGCCATGGAACAAGACAAATTCATCATTAGAATGTCAAGGGATTCCCACTCATTGTTCAAGAGACACATCCAGGATAAGAAGCTGGAAATGCTCTCTCAGAATTTGACTAAGTATCTCCTAATTGATACTTTCGAAGTAACAGCACGCAGCAAGGCTCAGTGCGATGACACAGCGGGTGCAATAATAGGCGAGGCTCTTCGTCAGGACAATAAAGTATGCTTGTTTTTTGGTTCTCTAAAAAGAGGTAGATTTACAGAGCCTTACGATGCTCCAGATAGACCAAAGAAAAAGAAACCGAAGAAAGACCCGCTTTTTTCGAAAAAAAAAAAAAATCGAAATCCGATCCAAACGCTGCCGCCCATGATCGTGTACCTCTGCCAGTACTTGAGGAGGCTGATAATAAATTATATGAAATTTAAATAACCTTTAGGAGTTAGAGAAATATTTATCTTATTAAGTTTTGTTGCTTTCTCTATAATTCAATAAAAACTTACCTACAAGTGTACTCCGAGGTTGAATTTTTTTTATAGAGCTTTGGAAATAAAATTTTTTATGCGCATTTTAAAGAGATCGAAAGCAGATTCCAAAATGGTATCAACCACATTTGTGTCACTCTCCATTGAATAAAGAAACCCTAAAACCTTTTTTGAGTTTCTCATCAAATGACCTGCCTACAAGTGTACTCCGAGGTTGAATTTTTTTTATAGAGCTTTGGAATTAAAACTTTTTGTGCTCCTTTTACAGAGATCGAAAGCAGATTCCAAAATGGTATCAATTACATTTGTGGCGCTCTTCGTTCAATAAAGAAACCCTAAAACCTTTTTCAGTTTTTTGAGTTTCTCATCAAATGACCTGCCTACAAGTGTACTCCGAGGTTGAATTTTTTTTATAGAGCTTTGGAATCAAAACTTTTTATGCTCCTATTAAGGACATCGAAAGCAGATTCCAAAATTGTATCAACCACATTTGTAGCACTGTCCATTCAATAAAGAAACCCCAAAACCTTATTCAGTTTTTTTTTAAATTTAAATATTCAAAGAAAGTGGGGTTTCTTTATTGAATGGAATGGTATCAACCACAAATGTGGTTGATACCATTTTGGAATCTGCTTTCGATGTCTTTAAAAGGAGCATAAAAAGTTTTGATTCCAAAGCTCTATAAACAAAATTCAACCTCGGAGTACACTTGTAGGCAGGTCATTTGATGAGAAACTCAAAAAACTGAAAAAGGTTTTAGGGTTTCTTTATTGAACGGAGAGCGCCACAAATGTAATTGATACCATTTTGGAATCTGCTTTCGATCTCTGTAAAAGCAGCACAAAAAGTTTTAATTCCAAAGCTCTATAAAAAAAATTCAACCTCGGAGTACACTTGTAGGCAGGTCATTTGATGAGAAACTCAAAAAACTGAAAAAGGTTTTAGGGTTTCTTTATTGAACGGAGAGTTCCACAAATGTGGTTGATACCATTTTGGAATTTGCTTTCGATCTCTGTAAAAGGAGCATAAAAAGTTTTAATTCCAACGCTCTATAAAAAAAATTCAACCTCGGAGTACACTTATAGGCAGGTCATTTGATGAGAAATTCAAAAAAGGTTTTAGGGTTTCTTTATTGAATGGAGAGTGCCACAAATGTGGTTGATACCATTTTGGAATCTACTTTCAATCTCTTTAAAAGGAGCCTAAAAAGTTTTAATTCCAAAGCTCTATAAAAAAAATTCAACCTCGGAGTACACTTGAAGGTAGGTTTTTATTGAATTATAGAGAAAGCAACAAAACTTAATAAGATAAATATTTCTCTAACTCCTAAAGGTTTTTTAAATTTCATATAATTTATAATCAGCGTCCTTAAGTACTGGCAGAGGTACACGATCATGAGCGGCAGCGTTTGGATCGGATTTCGATTTTTTTTTTTTCGAAAAAAGCGGGTCTTTCTTCGGTTTCTTTTTCTTTGGTCTATCTGGAGCATCATGGCGTTTTCATCCTCTTCTTCAGTGGGTGGATCTGTTGTCATCATGGTAAGGCTCTATGAATCTACCTCTTTTTAGAGACCAAAAAACAAGTGTACTTTATTGTCCTGGCGAAGAGCCTCGCCTATTATTGCACCCGCTGTGCCATCGCACTGAGCCTTGCTGCGTGCTGTTCCTTCGAAAGTATCAATTAGGAGATACTAAGTCACAATCTGAGAGAGCATTTCCAGCTTCTTATCCTGGATGTGTCTCTTGAACAGTGAGTGGGAATCCCTTGACATTCTAATGATGAATTTGTCTTGTTCCATGGCTGCAACAAGATCGTTCTTTTCCATTTGAGGTTTCGTATAAGCAGAATGTTCTGCAAATCTACTTGTTAATAATCGTCCAGACCAGGCCCAAATTTTTCGATGAACTTGCGGTGTGCCTGGATCTCGTTTCCACTTTTGACAAGTTTAAAATATATTTTTGTACCAATATCGGATACAAAACAAAAAAAAACAAACGAAAAGACTGACTATTTTATTTTGTTGGTTTCACAAAAAAAAAAAAAATAACCCCAAACTACTTTGTTTTTGTTCTTGACGTCATATCATCTTGAAAACACAAAATTGTTATATTTGTTATATTTTTTATATCTATTTTGACAGTTGGTGTACGAGTGGCCAGTATAACAATTATTCAATTTGCTTCAACTTTTTTGTATGGATGCGCTATCCAGTATATTATAGAGATCAGTGGTTGTTCATCGTCCAGAGCCTGTTTAGATTGTGCATTTTCATTACGTAGTGAACTGTCACTGCGTGTCTACACTTAAAAGATTTCACTCATGTGCATCTCTGAAATCTTATGGAATATCTGTGAATTGAAACGTTTTATTTTGAGCACCGTGAACCTTAAGTATGAACTTTCAATAAATAAATAGTGTGAATACAAGAAAGGAACAGCAATTAAATCCGATTCAAAATGTTTGCAATTGTCAAATCAACAATTGCATAACCATTTTCTACTTCTACCCTCGTCTAATTTCTTATATTTCTTTTTTTATTGTTACCACCTAACCCTTCAACGAACAAGCCAAAAATGAAAAAAATGGAAAATTTCGGATATGAAACGTGACTGCTCACTACAATCTTTATGTTTTTCTCCTGACTATCGCCCCCCTTTCCACCTCACCGATTTCGCCCACAAACTGTCGTCACTACGTAGTGAAAACTCACAATCTAAACAGGGTCCATTGATGTGCTTCAGCGAAGAATCATCACCAAATACTTACAAAGAGAGAATGAAAAAAAAAAATAAAACAATCACGGCAACACAATTACTGTGCATGTGTTTGATTTGGATAGTAGATGAATAAAATGGAGAGCGAGATAGAATACAGTCATAGTGGAGTTGGCAGCTTGCATGTCGCATTAGTATCGTTCGTGTATAACAAAAACAAAAATACATTTGGTTGGTTATTGTAGGTTTGGTCAAGGTCTTATTATAGGTTTTAATAGGCGTAAATTCACGAAAAATGTAGGTACTTTGTAGACTTTTAACTTCAGTCGAAATGTCTGTAAATTAGAAGATAATGTAATTGGCACTCGAATTTCGAGGGCTGAACGTAATAGTTACTGTAACTACGCAAAAACCAGACATTTTATTTTAACTTCGTCCTAATTTTCAAGATTTTATATTTTTTTTTGTTCTTACACCCTAGGTTCATTGAATTTCCACAAGTATCGATCTTATTTCTTGATTGGTTAAGTCGTATTTTTATAATTTTTCAAAAAATAAAAGAAAACATTTACTTACAACTTTAAAGTTATCCTTCTTGTTCAAACGTAATTCACGTAACATCTGATTGCGCTGTTCCATCATCAGGGTACGCTCATATGTATACGCTGAAATATCACTATTCATCTGAAAATCAAAATCAGAACAATGAAAACTTTTCATAAAATAATCTACCAGTTTTTCCATTTACCATTTCAACTACTTCTACATCGGCTTCTATTCGTAAATGAT
This sequence comes from Epistrophella euchroma, assembly GCA_947049315.1. Taxonomy (NCBI): domain Eukaryota; kingdom Metazoa; phylum Arthropoda; class Insecta; order Diptera; family Syrphidae; genus Epistrophella; species Epistrophella euchroma. Next base: position 81,180,919 of record OX346245.1, on the reverse strand, counting down.
AAAGGAATGTCTTAAGATCCTTTTTCATTTGAATAGAATTGTCTTCCATTTGTGCAACTGTGAAAATCCGAAGTTTGCAGTTTTTCCACGTACGATGCTGTTTCAGCAAAAATGGCAAGAGCATCAATAAACCACCATCATGAACAATCCACCAAATGTCAATGTTGCCAGATATCTTTCGTTTAAACAGAAACATCCAATAAGATTTATTATAAATTTGTTGTTTAAAGAACAAAACGGGGTTACCTTATGACTAGACTCGGGGTAGAAGTTGATACCTTTAGGCACAAGCAAGGCCATATGACAAGCAGCCACTGTACGAACAGTTTGAATAAATGTCCTCCAGCTTTGTTTGTTTTCTTGTCGCCAACTGTACGGCCATCCAACAATTACAGTATTAGGCTTCATTCCACCTAACCCAATTGTTTGTATTCTGTAAGAACGCAGCAATACTTTTTAGTTCTGTAAAATTGCGAGTTAGTTCCACAAAACTTACACAGAACTTATTCCTTCTTCGATTTCTCGAGCTACAAGAATATCACAGAAGCCTTTAACTTTTTCGTCATCCATCAATTTCCTAAGCGATTGTTTACATTGTGTCGCTTGAGAATTTATCTTATTGTAATCTCCTGGAAGTACAGAAACACAAATGGTCAGACCCTTTCCGGCCTTAAGTTGTGTTGCGAACGAAAATATTTTTCGGTATTTTGGCATAAGATTGTCGTTCAATTTAGCCATAACCAAAATTTGTGGACGCCAATTCTTAGTATGCGGTGGACCCTCTTCTAGTCGGAGAAGTGAATAACGTGCGGCAGTAAGGGCCATTCCTCGAATACCATCACCCCATTCTTTTTCAGCCCTGAATTTTTTTTTTTTAATAATTACTCTTTTTTGTATCTTAGAAAACCATACCCTCTATATTCAATGTATTTATAAATGATTATAGCCATTCCCATTGCTATCAGAGCAAAGTACCATGATGTCATGAACATTACTGAAATGCAGAGTGTGAGACCAATCAAGGACAGCGACCAATGATAGAACTTAAACCGTGGTCTCCAGTTGGGAGTTCGTAAAAGGGTTTGAACAGCGCAGGCCAGGTTTACGAATCCATAGCACATTAAAAAGAACATGGAAAGTAGTGGTGCCAGCAGATCAACATTGCCTAAATTTGATGTGATAATTACTTGTAATGCTAAATTCATACTACAACACTCTTAAGTATTGTATTGCTTTTTTATCAAAAACTTAATAATTTAAGAAAGTTCTTTGTCTAAGAGCTATATATATTAATATATTGGTATTATTATAAAGGTAAAGTACCAAAAAGTAAAAAAGCAATACAAAATCATTATTGTATTTGTAGTAGGTATTTCTTGAGACAACTGCAACTGTTTCCTTACCGAGTAATATACCACACTGACAAATGACAATTGTCAAAAGAAGAGCTCTAGTAGGCTCACCCCTCGTTGAGGATACAGCGAATGGTGCTAAAAACGGTATAATTTGATCCTTAGCAATAGCTTGCAATAAACGTGGAGCTCCTGTTAAACTCTGTAGACCTGCTCCAAGCGTTGATAAAAATGAACCAATCAAAATAACCCACTGGTTTGGCCATGCTATATTTGCAACAACTAGTTTTCCGCCAATAGACTGTCCAAACCTAAAACGAGTAAATATAAATGTTAATAACACAAACGCTAATTTTAATTTAAATCATACTTGTCACGTAAAAGTAAATTATCAACTGTTCCGGCGAAAAGCATTACACAGGATAAATAGACTGTACTCGTTGTGAGGATTGCGCAAATTGTTCCGATTGGTATGCTTTTTTGAGCATCAGCTAGATCACCAGATCGGTTTGACCCAGCCATTATACCTTTAAGATTAAAGTCCCAAGCTAACAATTATTACAAAACGATTATAATAATAACGTACCAGTCACAGATGGAAAAAAGATTCCAATTAATAACGTAAACGATGTTGTAATATCTGCCAAAATTTCCTTGTATGCAACATCACCGGGTGTACCACGATCCAGAGAATTATCTCCATAGGCAATAAATTGTCCTTTCTAGATAAATTGAAAATAAGTCGAGGATACGAATAATCTAAACTATGATAAGGCCAATCTGAAATTTCTCGAATAAGTTTGAAAATCAGCCTATACATGTTCGTTAGTAGGTATGTCATGCACATAAGAGTTCCTGTAAGACTTAGGACCAGTTGCACAAACCTGGTTTAATATATTTTAATCAGTCATTTCGGCGGATAACCGCAGGTTCAACGATGTTCAAGATTCAAATACATATATTATGTTAGTAGTCAATTCCAGGCTTAAACAAAGATGAACCTAAGTTAATCCGCCGGAATCGGTAAGTTAAAATTGCTGAATCATGGATCGCTATTTAAACGACACTTACAGCCATGTTATTGACTTGTTTCAAATGAGCTGGTTTTGCGGAAAAACAAGTAGGGGTTTCAAGTTTTAAGTTCTTCATAAATATTTTGTTATTGAAACATGTTTTGATTTAGATGTCAAAGATGATGTAAAAATATGTTTGAATAATGAACATTTGTGCAAAACTTAAGGCTGCGCGCACAGTAGTGCGAGAAGTGATGCGAATGCGAGAAAAGTGTTCACATGTGTTTTTATGTAACTGCTCGCAGTGGTGCGATAAGTGAGAGTTTAATTTTATTGTTTATTTTGTTCCATTTTGAACTTTGAAGGAAAGCCTTTTCGCTGAAGACTAAGGGTATTTGGGTCTTAAAGTTCGTCTATTTTTTGTTAGGTTAAACTTTTTTTTTTATTTTTGCAGCAAAATTACATTAATATAAATTATAGAGAATTCAATTCCCTTAAAACTTTTGTTTATAAGATTTATTGTTCTTAAAATATAGCGGACAACTTTTTAAACCTCTTTTTTTAAAAGAGGCCAAATAAAATGAACTTTAACTCTGAAAAATTACTCTCAATCTGACTCCTTTTTCACATCAATCAAACGCAATTTGTCCTGTACAAAATGCTAAGTTCGGTCCTACTTTTGTAAAATTTCAATGCACTAAAGGTGTTTGTCTTAGCATATTATTTTTGTTGAAAGAAAAATATTATGTCTGTTTGGTAATTTTAAACTTTCACCAAATAACGCGAAACTGATTTTTGTTCCTATTGGTTTTGATGGTGAGGTTGATAATATAAGGACAAGCGACACTTTGAATAAAGTAAAATTAGGCTGAATGGTCTTGTGTCGCTTTACAAAAACGATATAAGAGCAAATTACAAATCGCAAACAACAATTTATGTTTTTAATGGCGCTCATATAAATCAAGTTCTACATATTCAAAAATAACTGTTATTTCCGTCCTGGAAAGCCAGAGACTAGGGTTGCCCATTTTACATCTGCATATTTAAAAATAACTGTGAATTCCATCCTGGAAAGCCAGAGACTTGGGTTGTACATTTTACATCATCGATACATCGAAAGCATCGATGTTTTTAGTTCGATGTACCCACATATCGAATTAAAGTTTGAACTACGTTTCAACTAGGTCCTAACAGTTGAAATGAGGACAACCGTTGGAAATATTGTCCGAATTAAATTTTAAACACAGTTTCCAAAACTTTACAAAATTGTGTAAGCATTCCCTCCAGAGACTTCCGAATACGGGTAAACCTTAAATGCTCTATGTAGTACAGCATTCCTAACAACAAAAAAAAAAGAAAAATCATCCAAAAGTTTACACACAAAGTTAGAATTCTAATTTTTTTTTTGTTCATCAATGTTGGGGTTTTTACATTTTTACTCGTGGTATATGTAAGTTTTGGATCCTTAAAAAATCTACCTCGAGATTTAAGTCAAACCTGAAACCCCTGGTGCCAGGGCCGTCTTTTTAAGTGTGAGAAGCTAACTAGTATACACGCATAAAATAAATTCTTCTCATTCGCATTTGTTCGCTTTGATTTGATAGAAGTTGTTGTCCTTATATTGTTTTTTCATTTTTTTTTTTAAACAATGTACATTTTCCGTTTCGTTCTCTAGGCCGTGTGCGAATTGGGTTAAAATAGCGTTAAATTTTATCCGAAGATTAATTTTTGACACTAATGAGGTGAATCTGTACGTAGAAATGTCAAATTTTAATCTCGGATAAAATTTAATCGAAATTTTAAACCAATTCGCACACGGCCTTAGCTTAAGACCGTATGTGTATTGAGTTAAAATTACGTTAAATTTTATCCGAAGATTAATTTTTGACACTAGTGAGGTGAATCTGTACATAGAAATGTCAAAATTTAATCTCGGATAAAATTTAATCGAAATTTTAAATGAATTCGCACACGGCCTAAGAGTAAGAACTGAAAGGAATAGAAATTTATAAAGAAAAACTGAATTAATGTTGTCAGTGTGTTAGCCTATCTCGTTAATTGATTTTTAAGTTGCCTATGTGCCCGATCATCGTTCAACTAGTGATTAAACTAGTTTCGGAAAAGTTGCATGCTAGCCTAAAGATCACAGTAATCTCAGAAATCTGAACCTGCCTATAATATTTCAAGTTGTCACTTTTTCATTTAAATATGTTACACAATTATTATACTGTTATACAAAAAAATGGGCACCTCAACATTATAACAATTCTTCAAATGGAGTCAACTTTCTTATATGGATGCGCTATCCAGTTTATTATAGAGATGAGTGGTTTATTCAGAATTTCCCGAATGAAATGAATAAAGAAACAAAACTAGAACAAAAAGAATGGCAGTCCAGTTGTTTGGTTACATGTCAAAACAATTGAATAGATAGGTATATGTTTTTATTTTGGGTATTTATGTATTTTCAAAGTCAAAAGTTTATGAAATTTTACATTATATGCATAGCATTCATTTCGTGTTATTATGCTGTTTTTTTTCTTTTTAATTAATCACCAATTCGAATCTACCTTGAAACTAAACGCGCCCGGTATTGTTTTTAACATTTTACTAAAGTTAAAATATCAAAATGGCTGTTTTATCTTTTTAGTATCATACTAACTCCGAATGGCACTTTGACAATTACAAATGTGGAAATGGTGTGATCTGTGACTTTCTTAGGGTGTTCAGCTGGATTTTATTGAGGAAATTGATTTAGTATGATACTAGTTAAAACATCCACTGGCGCAAAATTTTAAACAGCCCGTTGTTAAGGCATTATACATACTACGTTTTCGCCGACCACTAAACCGAGATTTAGGTAGATTTACCACAAATCTCCTCACAAATCCCGTGATTTACCATACAAATTTAATCTCCTCAAATCAAGATTTAAAATAAATCTCATTTAAATCTTCATAGGATCAATTCCGAAGAGACTACTAATTTCTTCAGGAAAAGTTATGAGATCTCATGGAGAGCCAAACCCCTAACTCTACCAGGCCTAACTTCAAGCCCTAACTCTACAAACCCTACATCGTGGTCAGAAAGTATGGCTTTGCCGTTTCATAGAAGGTTTGCATGGCAGACTTCATTTTACGATAAAGACAATGGGAGCCTGTGTAACGACTGCGAAATGGCCAAGCTATACTTTTTGACCACGACGTAGGGTTTGTAGAGTTAGTGCCTGGAGCTATGCCTGGTAGAGTTAGGGGCTTGGCTCTTCACGAGATCTCGCAATTCGCGCGAATGGGGTGGTTTTGGGTCACAGCTTTAAATCGCTAGACTAGATCGATCAACCGTTGCTATGCTACACGTTTGTTTGTGAAAGTGATTATATACTCTACAAAGTTGTGTTCTACTAATTCTAGTATTACTTCACTTTTGTGACTGAATGCCACTATATTAATTTTTCCTCAAAAATCGCTTGAAATCGCTGCCATCGCTTATTTTGTAGACATCTTAAAATTTCACTCACTTTCAATCACTTCATTCGCTTACTCGGGGTAAATCGCTGGCATCGAAACCACCGATTTGTATTCTTGTCGATGTGATGCCATCGTTTAACAAAGGTACTAAATGCAGGCTGCAATTAAAAGAACAGTACTGATTTTTCTTTTCGAAAACGTCAAGAGGACACGTGAGGGGACTGAGAATCAGGCACTTTGAAGATTTTTTTCAGCAAGAAAAAAAAATTGCCAACGTTTGGTAATTGTACCCAAGCAAGTAGTTTTTACGAAATGAGTTCAGTGCTTAAAGTTGAATATGTGTAAGAGCATTTTAATTGTGGTTAGTATTATTATAACATATTAACTCCTAACAAAAAAATAAATATTAATTTAAATAATCACAAAAAATTAGGAGTTATAAAAAGGAGCGAATGCTCCGTTAGGTTTTATGTTTTCATCAGTATTATGGGTTATTCATTTTTTTTTTTGTTAGGAACTTTAGTAGGTATACACAAGTGAAATGAATCCTAATAAAAAGTTGTTGCACGTTATTTTATTTGAAGTTATTTTTTTCAATGTAAGAAAATATTTAATTTTTTTTAACATTAAATTTTTATGGATGCGATCTTAGAGAAAGTAGATACATACTATTTTTGTTTTGCTGTTATAATTTTTGAATATCGTGTCAATCAAATCACTGTTTATGTAACTGAGATTGTTGAGGGCTCTGAGATCTCATGCAATAATTTAAAGTCAAGTTAAAATATTGATTTTTTTGTAGGAAAAATTGATGCGTATACGACGGTTATTTGTTAAATTTTTTTGCATTGCATAGGAAAAAATACAATTTACTTATTTGTATCTCCAAGATACCATGTGTTCTTAATAAATATGTCTAATAACAATTCAAGAAAGGTTAAACATATTAAAAGAAAAAAAAAACATCGATGACAAATTAGGACTAATGTTTTATTTGCCAAAATAAATTTTTGAATGTACTAAATAATACCAAAAAAAGAGTTTTTTACGATAAAGGTATTTTGAAATTTTCAATTTTCTCAAAAACTAAAAGACTTACAGCTATCTAGTTTTTAGTAATCAACTAAAAAATAATATGAGTATCGTCAAATATTTCATTTAAAAAGTACTTAATGGTGTACAATTTCGAAAACAAAGTTTATAATTTTGTTTCGATTTTTTTTTTTCATAATTTTGAGTTTGAAATTATTTTTTTCAAAAACCTGACACCTAAATAACTTAGTTTTAACACAAACTTAAAGAATGAGTTCCTGGCTTTAAAAAAAGCTATAGCATGGTATTGTAGCTGTTGCCGTTGTCTTTTAATAATTTTTTCTATTGGATGTAGGGGCGGGAATTTTGAATGGCCCAATATCTTAAAATGATCATTTTTAAATAATGTACTAACAACAAAAAAATTGTGTGCTTTTATCACAAAGTGCACAATTCTTCAGCTAAGCCACCCCACTAATGTAAGTCTTGGCGTTATTTGATGGACCACAGCTCATAAAAAACAAGGGCCTAGTGACTTAAAACTCTCAACCATTCCTGTGTGCGTGTCTGCAGGAATGGAGGGGACCTACAGTTTATTGCCGAGTCAGAACGGCTAATGTGAGCGGATAGAGGCAGTAGCCGTTTTATTTTTTTAAATCGTTAGGTGGCGAGGCTGGGGATTGAACCTAGACCTCCGACATGACAGTCCATCGCACTAACCATCACGCCATGGCATGGCTACGACACTCCTCCCTATCTCACACCCTTAAAATCCATGTATCTCTCTCTCACACAAAAATAAATCTTCATGCTGAATCCGAGCTCGTCGTAGCTGTCAAACCAATCTCAAGCAATGAGAATTTACCAGAGTATTCACAATAAAGCGTTTCTCGTCGTCCCGTCATGCCATGATTTCGAAAAATTGAAAAAAAGACGCGACGAGACGACGATTTTCATTTTGACAATTGAGAAGAGGACACCGAGCGTATCTGTATTTGTATTTATATTTATTAATTGTGAATATAAATAAAAAAAATTACCGAAAATGGAGAGAAAATATGTGTTTTTATTTTGCGACTAATTTATTTTGTCTTCATTAACATTCCCACCGTCTTCTTCTGCTCACTTTTGGTTTTTTTTTGCCTTTTGCTTTTTTGTAAATAAACACTCCCAAAAGTACTAAAAGCATTTTTTTTTACATTTTCATTTTCCTTTTTTTCAAATTTTGTATTTTAATTCCCAATTTCACTGACAAACACGAATAATTCTACTCTGTCTCTGTGAATAACTCGCTGCATTGTGAATTGAGGAACGATTTTATAACGAGAAAAAGATGAAAGCGTTTCTCGTCACGCTGACGTCTCGTTTTCTCATCGCATTGTGAAACAGCCTTGAGAGAAGAAGTATATTTTAAATGACGGCTGTAGGCTGTTTCACAATGCGACGAGAATAACAATCACGACGAGAAATGATTGATTGTGTATTATTTCACTGTTTAAAATTCTTTTTTAAGAGAGAGAAACTGCGAAGAGATCTCTTCACGCTGACGTCTCGTTTTCTCGTCGCAAGGCTGTAGGCTGTTTCACAATGCGACGAGAAAACGAGACGTCAGCGTTGATATGTCCAAAAATGAAAAGACTTATACACGATGAGCTGTGGCTTAAGACTAACTTTATTTATTCCATTAATACAATTAGATCTTAATTCTAACTTACAATACTAGGTCTTAAGTATAAGAGAGTGTAGGAGTTAGCTACTCGATAAATTACATAGAGATGAGACTTCATATATATCACTCCTCTCAACTTAGATGAAACTATAAAATTATGAATATACAACTAGCAATCGAAAATCAAAACAAATTCAAACGATATCATTGCTGATTCAATAGCTCTTAAACTATATTTAGTTTCATATAAAATAAAAATTTTATAAACATTATTTTCCATAAATAATTCTTTCTTTGTTCCTTTGTTTAATCCTACTAGATCTTCTAGGTAAAAATTCATAATCCTCACTATCTGACCTTCTTCTCTTCCTATGGTTCTCAACTGGTATTTGTATGTTACATGGCGAAAAGTTAATAACTTTTAGATTATGCTTTCTAAGCTGATTAATATGTGCTGATCGATGATATCCTTCGACATCTACCAAATACATAACATTACCTAAGTTCCGAATAACCACCCCTGGCAACCATTTATAACTAAATCCATTTTTCATTTTATATAGGATTCTCTCACCCTTTTTAAATAGAATCGGTTTTAGATAAGCCGATTCCTGCATATGACTGATAGTATTTTCTTTATTTTCTACGTTACGGTTTCTACTTAGTTTTCGAATTTTTGGATTTATATCGTCCATCAACGATTTTATTTTAAACTTGAATATCATATCATTTGGTGTTTCCTTTGTCACCGTGCATGGTGTTGAACGATATTTAAGTAACAGCTGGTCAAGTATTTTTTGAATCGGAGTAGTTTTGTCAAATGTACCAGATAACCTCTTTTTCAGACCAGTCTTCACTGTTTGAACTGCCCTTTCTGCAATCCCGTTGGACTGCGGGTGATAGGCTGGACTTTTCAAACACTTGATATTATTTGATTTACAAAAACCTAAAAAACACTCCGAATTGTACGGTGGACCATTATCTGAGACAATTGTCTGGGGAAGACCAAAATATGAAAAAATAGTTCTTAATGATACAATTAAATGTTCCGCTGTGGTATTTTTCAAAACTTTAACATCAATCCATCTACTAAAACTATCCACTAAAATTAAAAAGTTCTGACCTTTGAAAAAGAAAAAGTCTAAATGTATCCTCTCAAAAAAAAATTTTGAAGTTGGCCAAGGTTTTGTAACTGTTGAACTACATTTGTTGCTTGAGATTTGACATATTTCACAAAAATTAGCGTAATCCTCTATATCCTTTTCAATGCCATCCCACCAAAAATATTGTCGGGCAACTAACTTCATTCTTACGATACCTATGTGGCCGTCATGTAGTATCTCTAAAACTCTAGGAACTAACATAGCTGGTATAATAAGTCTATCGTTATAGAAAAGACAGCCTTCCTCAACATTAATATCCATTCGTCTATGGAAATAAGGCCTTAAGTTCGGATGAAATATTTCAGGCCAACCCTTCCTACTAATCTCATGAACTTCTTGTAAAATTGGATCCGTACGTGTAGCTTCTTTTATGCCTTCAAAATTTATGTTCTCCTCCACAAATGGTTTAAGGCTTCGTATCGCATACTTTTCAAGCTCGGTGGAAACAGGAAGTAGTAATCTAGAGAGTCCATCAGCATTGGACATTTGTGAACCTTTCTTATATTTTATAGTGTATTGATACATATTTAACAAAATTGCCCATCTCTGAATTCTAGCTGTTGCGACCGGTGGAGATGATTTTGTGGGACTAAAAATTTTTTTAAGCGGCTGATGATCACTGTATATAGTAAAATGTTTACCATATATATATTTGTGAAATTTTTTTACAGAAAATATAATTGCTAATGCCTCCCGGTGAATCTGTGAATAGTTTTGCTCTGCTGGACTCAGAGTACTTGACACAAAGAGAACCGGCCTCTCTACCCCATTAATCATATGTGACAAAACACCCCCTACGCCATATGGACTAGCGTCACATTGGAGAATTATTTCCTTCTGAGGGTCGTAATGTACTAATAAATTATTATTCAAAAGTAGCTCCTTGCTACGAATAAATGCTTGATCACAACTTTTAGACCACACGAATTTCGCATTCTTCTTTGTGAGATCATATAGCTCTTTGAGTTCCGCCGACAAATTTGGAATGAATTTGGAATAATAATTTATTAGTCCCAAATATGATCGAAGTTCATCAACTCCAGTGGGAGTAGGGGCTTTCTCAATGGCTTCTACTTTCGCCTTACTCGGCTTAATTCCATCTTTATTCAAAACGTGACCCAGATATTCAATCTCCGACTTAAAAAATTGACATTTTTGAATATTTACCTTCACATTGTATTCAGATAAACGACCTAAAACCTCATCTACAATAGAGAAACATTCTTTAAAATTTTTTCCGCCTATCAAAATGTCATCAATATAGCACTTTACATTACGAATTCCTCTTAATATTTGGTCCATTGTCGCCTGAAAAATAGCTGGAGCACATTTAATACCGAGTATGAGCCTACGAAATCTGAGGAGACCTCTATGAGTGTTCACAGTTAAAATCTCTTGACACTCTTCTGCTACTTCTAATTGGGTATAAGCACCTTGCAAATCAAGAACACAGAAATATGTGCACCCTGCTACACTGGCAAAAATATCTTCCATCAAGGGTAACGGATAATGGTTAGTTTCAACCATACGATTGACTGACACTTTGCAATCTACACAAATTCGCACTCCTCCTTTTGGTTTTTCGACAACCACAATAGGAGAGGCCCATTTACTATAACGAACTGGGTACAAAATTCCTTCAGCAATTAATTTTTCTAATTCCTTGTCCACAGAATCACGCAGGCCAAAAGGCAAAGAGTAAGGTTTGCAAAAAATTGGTGTACAGTTTTCTACACAAACAATTTGAGCTTTGAACTTCAAAATAGGCTCAGATGTATTGCTAAAAACATTCTTATGCTTCTCTATCAAAGAACTTTCTCCTGATTTACCCCTGAGGTCACCACCTACGCCAATATTATTTATAAATTTGCTTCTCCACCCAGTAAAAAGGCAATCCAACCACTGTCGACCTAAGAGAGGTGTAAACAATTTATCACTTTTTATTACTACCAATTTAAGATTTTTGTATTCTACATCGCGCTGCCTGACCTTTACTGTCACCACAATATATCCAACAACATGCACCAAACTTCCTGATATAACATGCAATTTTTCCTCTGAATTTTGTAAAACGTGATGTTTAAAATTATTTTGATACGTTTCCACATGCATTACGGATGTGCAAGCTCCCGTATCTATCTCAAATTTTAATACGGTATTATCACAAACCAATTCTATGTACAACGACACATTACTAAAATCTAACTGATTAATATATGGGTTGCACTCTTCTGTTACCACATTATTTATATAACTGAATTTTTCGGAACTGTTATCTGAGTTATCTATGTCACTTTCTGAGTCTGAATAGGTTTTCAAATTTTTTATGTTAGAATTTTTAACCACGTTTCTTTTTCTTAAATACATATTTTTGCGTTTAAAACAATTCTTACTAATATGGCCAAACCTTCCACAAGTGTAGCACTGGAAACTACGCTGATCGTACGATGATCTTTGGCCCCTCTCAACCTCTCGATGATCTCCTTCTGAACGCTCCTGTTTGCCGCTGAACGCCTGACTTGTCACTGCTGCCTCGACCCTGTTCCCTCGCTGCTCCCTACTATACTTCTTGTTAGCTTTGTTCGGATTTTGTATCATGTTCACCAACTGAGACGACGTTGCTTCTCCCATGGCAACCACCTCGTGGTCAATCATTTCCATGTTGAGAGCCGCATCACAACTTTCCTTGAATGTCTTTGGAGTGGTGTCAATAAGCTTTGACTGAATCTTCTTATTGCGAATTCCCATTAAGAACCTGTCCTTCAACGCCTCATCCAGAAAAGTACCATACGAGCACGTGTCAGCTAAACTCTTGAGTGCCACGATATAATCTCCAATGGTTTCATCGTGATTCTGGATTCTATTCAGAAACCTAAATCTTTCCGCTGTTATATTCTTTTTAGGCTCAAAATGTGAAGATAGCATTGACACTAGCTCATTAAACGATTGATTCTCTGGCTTTTTAGGTGCTGCTAAGGTCTTAGCTATCTTATACAGCTCTGCTCCTCCAACACCAATTAAAAACGATACCTTCCCTTCATTTTTTTCCAATTTGTTGAGCTTAAGCAATTGTTGAGATTAAGCAATGCTGCATTCTCTCAATGTATGAAATAAAATCATCGCCCAAATTGAAATATTCGATACGACCGATAAAATTCGTCATAGTGCAACCTGTTTGTTTCAATTGCTTGCTTTCTTCCAATTTGATTTCATCTACCGCTGTCTTCACTGTGGATTCCATACAAAAAAAATAGAGAAACAGTAAGCTATTTGTCTCTTTGTACTTTTTTTTTTTTTTTTTTTTTTTTTTTTTTTTTGTCCTCGTCGCCAATGATATGTCCAAAAATGAAAAGACTTATACACGATGAGCTGTGGCTTAAGACTATAACTTTATTTATTCCATTAATACAATTAGATCTTAATTCTAACTTACAATACTAGGTCTTAAGTATAAGAGAGTGTAGGAGTTAGCTACTCGATAAATTACATAGAGATGAGACTTCATATATATCAAGCGTGACGAGATCTCTTCGCAGTTGTTCTCTCTTAAAAACGAGTTTCAAATAACGAAATAATACATAATAAAGTATTTCTCGTCGTCACGTTGCGTCTTTTTTTCAATTTTTCGAACTTTACGACGTAACAATACGACGAGATATGCTTTATTATATACAATTACACTGTTTAAAATTCTTTTTTAAGAGAGAGAAACTACAAAGAGATCTCGTCACGCTGACGTCTCGTTTTCTCGTCGAAACTCTCTAGGCTGTTTCACAATGCGACGAGAAAACGAGACGTCAGCGTGACGAGATCTCTTCGCAGTTGTTCTCTCTTTAAAACGAATTTAAAACAACGAAATAATACATAAGAAAGTAGGCTGTTTCACAATGCGACGAGAAAACGAGACGTCAGCGTGACGAGATCTCTTCACGGTTGTTCTCTCTTTAAAACGAGTTTTAAACAACGAAAAAATACATAATAAAGTATTTCTCGTCGTCACGTTGCGTCTTTTTTTCATTTTTTCGAACTTTATGACGTGACGAGACGACGAGAAATGCTTTATTATGCATTATTTCAATGTTTAAAATTCTTTTTTAAGAGAGAGGAACTACGAAGAGATCTCGTCACGCTGACTTCTCGTTTTCTCGTCGCATTGTGAAACAAGGCTGTTTCACAATGCGACGAGAGAACGAGACGTCAGCGTGACGAGATCTCTTCACAGTTGTTCTCTCTTTAAAAAGAGTTTCAAACAACGAAATAATACATAAAAAAGTATTTCTCGTCGTCACGTTGCGTCTTTTTTTCAATTTTTCGAACTTTATGACGTGACGAGACGACGAGAAATGCTTGATTATGTATTATTTCACTGTTTAAAATTCTTTTTTAAGAGAGAGAAACTACGAAGAGATCTCGTCACGATGACGTCTCGTTTTCTCGTCGCATTGTGAAACAGCCTACAGCCTAGTATTTCTCGTCGTCACGTTGCGTCTTTTTTTCAATTTTTCGAACTTTACGACGTGACGAGACGACGCAAATTGCTTGATTATGTATTATTTCACTGTTTAAAATTCTTTTTTAAGAGAGAGAAACTGCGAAGAGATCTCATCACGCTGACGTCTCGTTTTCTCGTCGCATTGTGAAGGCTGTTTCACAATGCGACGAGAAGACGAGACGTCAGCGTGATGAGATCTCTTCCCAGTTGTTCTCTCTTAAAAATGAGTTTCAAACATCGAAATAATACATAATAAAGTATTTCTCGTCGTCTCGTTGCGTCTTTTTTTCAATTTTTCGAACTTTATGACGTGACGAGACGACGAGAAATGCTTGATTATGTATTATTTCACCATTTAAAATTCTTTTTTAAGAGAGAAAAACATTAAAGAGATCTCGTCACGCTAACGTCTAGTTTTCTCGTCGCATTGTGAAACAGCCTTGAAACAGCCTTCTTTTTCTATTAAAAAAAACCACCAAATGGAATGGAAACCCACCACCTCTGTAGTGTTTATGTTTTCTTACTGAACTGTTATACTGAAGAGAAAAATGAGTAATTAAGTATGTTTGTTTCACATTTATACTGTTCCAAGTAGATTTGGAGGAGATTTTGTTGTAATCTACTAGATTACGAAATCTGAAAATGTATGGGAAATCTTGTTGATTTCGATGAGATTTGGTGATTTTTGCTCGAAATCTAGATTTCGTTCCGGTGTGAATAGGCTATTAGTTGCTCATAAGTTGTTTTATTGTCTTAATTTCAGATTCTCTACGACCGGATGAACTCTCCAGGAGTGGATTTTTTTTTCTTTTTTTTCTTTTTAATATTTTGTTTGTTTTAATCTTATAAATTTACATAAAAAAAAAATTAATAATAATAATTTGGATCCAACAAATATTTTTTTTTGGTTTCAAGATTAAATTTTAACTCTTCTTATACACATAAAATATACCCCTCACTGTATACGCCATTTATTAAAACCCCACGTAAAAAGGCACTTGGAGTGCTACAAATAACTTTTTTTCCCGTTTCTTCTAGAAGTAAGGGTTATTATATCATTTTAGCATGGATGCGTAATGTCACACATAGGGCTGGCAACGAGACGAGACCAGGCGAGACTTTTGTTAGTCTCGTCTCGGTCTCGTCAAAATCCAAAAAATTTCAGTCTCGTCTCGGTCTCAGTCTTGGTCTCGCCTAACCAAGTCTCGTCTCGATCTCGGTCTCGCCTTTTTCTCGTGAAAATTTTAATATGCCAGTCTCGTCTCGATCTCGGTCTCTCTCGGTCTCTGTCTCTCTCGGTATCGGTCTTGGTCTCATCCTTAGCCTTGGTTTCTTTTGTGTTTTTTGGTGGTAAAAAAGATGTAAGAAAAGACGCCTGTGCCGAGATTTGGCTATTTCAGCGAGTGAAGTGAGATGACTCGCCTTACTCGCCGACTCATCTCACTTCACTCGCAAAAGTGATTTAGCTATTAAAGTGAAATGAGTAATTTCGAATTTAGTTTCGAACACATGAAATGTCATAACCAAAGACTATATTTTATTTTGTTGTCTTTGGTTTGTTTTCTTTTTGTGATTTGAGGTTTCAATTTTATCATATTTAACAAAAATAGTGTATCATAGCAATTAAATAGACAACAAAATTGAAAAATAAAATAAAATAAAATAAAATAGGAAAACTAAACTAAATAAATGTGTGATTTTAGTGTAAAGTGTCTTCTAAATCTTTTTCCAATGTTTTTTAATTTGAACTTCCTAGTATGTCGATGAGGTTCTCATTTCGATGGCGATACTTATTTTTTTTTTAAATTGAAATAAACAAAAATATAAACAACAAATTAAAAAAATGTTCATGAAGTATTTTGTACTAAATGTGTATATTTATATATAAATAAATCTAGTGCATACATATATGTACATTTTTAACTATACATTGTTGTCTTGCAATTTTATTTCACAAACGTGCGTAGGATGTGTAACAATTCCTTTAAAAAAGAACAAATACTAATGCAAAAAGCAAAAGTATAAATTTACCAACACATACATCAAGTCACCGCTGAAATATCCGGCGAGTAATCTGACATTTCATTTCACTCGCTCACTCACTCACTTTTGCTAGCTAAATCGATTTTCAGTGAAAAGTGACTCATCTCACTCACTCGCTGCGGTTTCGAATTAGCTAAATCTCGGCACTGTTTAGATTGAAAAGATAGAGTACGATATCACGGCATTTTTGGTAAGAAAAATGCGGGGTGTGGAGTCTTGTGTGAAGCACGAAGAAAATGTATAAAACAGACTCGTGAGTCTGTTTTTTCTTTTGTTGTTGTTTCAAATTGTTGTTTTTCTTTCAATGTATTTTGAGGCGAATCAAAGTTTTTAAAGTAAATAAGATGAAACTTGCCAGTTAGTACTCATGCTTCACATTATCTAAACAGGGCCAAATGCTTCAGTAGTTAAAAATTGTTTTTAAAATAAAAAACTATATGACTGGGATGCACGTAATTGTTTTAAATATACCTATATCCTTATCAAGTGTATTTAAAAGTTGAATACTACTTTTATATGCAGTATCAAAAAATCGAGTTGGATCAGACCTTGATATTCAACGCAAGTTTTTTTTTCACTTGAGTTGAATGCTCCATTTTGAGTTAAGTTGAAATAACATTTTAAAAAATAGTGTAAATTAATTTATTTCATAACAAAAACAAATAAAATATTTAAAAAAGAGCGCATACAACGCTCGATTTTTTAAAATAAACCAACTGGTTTTGTCAAGCCATGAACTGTCGTTTTAAATGGATTAAAAAACTTCTACAAAATTCAAATTTTTCCAATTTTATTTTTGGCTCCGGAAAAAGGTGCCAAACGTCAAAATATAGTTTGGTGCCTATCTTTCAAGCCATGGTCAAATTACATTGAAGGATGGCTCCTATTTAAATGGATTAAAAAACCTCTCAAAATTCAAATTTTACCTCAGAAAATCACCCAAAAGGTCTAAAATCAAATTATTCTGGAGCAAAAAAGAAAATCGGAAAACGGATTTTCGCAGTGCACCTGAGTATAAAACTATGTACATATGTGGTTCGATATTTTAGAAATTTGAAATCGAGCGCTGACTACATAACCAAAGTCATGCAAAGGTGCAACACAAACCTTCAAAAACAAATTATGGAATTTGCTTTTCGTAGGCGTCTGTCACCATTTAAGGAATGGTATGAAATAGCTAATTTGTATGGTTTTGATCTTAGCCTTAATCTTCCGTCTCTATCTATTTGGCAGGAAAAGTTTTACACATGTATTGCGTTGGTAGATGATTCCTTATATCTTAGTTCCCTAAATAGAGCACAAACATTAGATAGTAGATTGATTTATAGAGAGCTCAATCACACTTTATTTTCAAATAATTATTTCCATCCTAAGTGGTCAGTAAGCCTAATAAGCACCATTTTTAAGGCTAGAACAGAAATGCTTAGCTTGAATTTCAAGCCACATATTAGTAATAACCCTATTTGTAGCCTTTGTAACCGAAATGAACCAGAAGATATTAACCACTTTTTAGCAGTTTGTCCAATTCTTCAAGAAATACGTAGGCTTTACTTTTCAAAGAATTCTCTCACTCGTCAGGAAGCGAAACAAATTTTGAACGGTGATGCAGGTTGGAATGATCTTCATAGGTATATTAAACATGCCTTAGGTTATCGGAACAGTTTTTTATATTAAATTGTATCTT
The DNA here is from genome assembly GCA_947049315.1 of Epistrophella euchroma. Classification (NCBI taxonomy): domain Eukaryota; kingdom Metazoa; phylum Arthropoda; class Insecta; order Diptera; family Syrphidae; genus Epistrophella; species Epistrophella euchroma. The sequence continues at coordinate 81,163,004 of OX346245.1, read as the reverse complement.
TTTTCAATTTTTCTATTGTTAATCAAAACTAATATTAATTTTATATTTTTTGCTGTTCATTATAATTTATTACAAATCAGAAATAATAATCAATTCATGTTTCTTTATATTTATTTAAATTTTTTCAACTTTAAAAATAATACATTCTTTGTTAGATAATTGCTAATTAGTTACGCAAAAAAAATCAATTGCTGTTTTGGTTTGCGAGAAAATGGGTGTCCTGCCAAGTTGACGTCGACTTAGCAAGTCAACTCTTTCAAAAACAAAGATAAACGGCCCGAGAGTGTATATATATAGAAAACTACTTAATTGCTAATTAGTTACGCAAAAAAAATTTAAAAATTTAATTACTGTTTCGGTTATGGAGAAAATGGGTGTCCTGCTAAGTTGACGTCAATTTAGCAGGACACCCATTTTCTCGCAAACCAAATCAGCGATTAAATTTTATTTTGCGTAACTAATTAGCAATTAAGTAGTTTTCAATATCTATCCACTCTTGGACCGCTTATCTATGTATTTGAAAGAGTTGACTTGCTAAATTGACGTTAACTTAGCAGGACACCCATTTTTACACAAACCAACAGAGCAATTTTTTTTTTTTTGCGTAACTAATTAGCAACTAAGTAGCAACTAACTACTATATACTTTTTAACATGCAACGGAAAAAGTGACCTGCTAAGTTGATGCACATGATTTTTTCTTGTCGTAACCCAACCTACTCGCTCCAGCAGTTTGGTGCATCTTATACCGATCACCCTGTATACAAGTGGTACTATAATAGGCCACTAAGACCGTTTAAAAATTACGAACATTTTTCAGAAAAGTTATGTATTTTAATTTTCTCTCACTAGCACATTAAATAAAATATCTGCTTAAGCACGCTTGATATCGTTTTAAGTTCTATAATAAAATACGTTACAACAAGTTCGCCCCTACCACCTACAAAAATAACGCAGACTACAAGATTTATTTCTTTTATGTTATTATTTTAGGTCTTCATTGACTGGACTAATACCACATGTAAATGATTTTAAACTTGTGGTCAGCTTACTGGCTGCCCGCCCTAGGGAAAATCTCTAACTACGCAAATGGAAGTAACCTCTATAGATCATCTGTCACACAATGCAAAAACCTATCCGGTAGCATGTCGGAAGGGGAACCCGACTAATCTTCGCAAACAAAATCTACGCACGACACATCCCCACAAGCAAAATCATCGCAAAACCAAATCTCCGCAGCGACACATCCCCTCAAACAAAATCTTCTCAAAGCATAATCTCCGCTGCTGCACATCCTCGCAACCAAATCTTCTTAAAGACAAATCTCCGCTACAAAACATCCTCACAAACACAATCTTTTAAGTGATTGATGTAAGCAAGCCAGTTGACCGTGGTATTGTTTCGCTGGGATTTTAAACTGGCAACAATTAGGTAAAATGATGTGGTATAGCAAGAGTAAAGTTGAACGCGAGTGGAGAAACAAATATAAAAATAGGGCCTTGTTATTTGTGATTTGTCCATTAGGAACCTAGAGAGATTGGGTGTCATGGGGGATGGGTTTATTTAAGTACGGGGTCAGATACAAAAAATATTTTGTCGTTGTTCATGAAAGAGTAGTTCATAAAAATGTCATCTTAGTTGTTTCTTGACCGATTTCAATGAAACTGACAGAGGTTATAGCTGAGATAGAGTTAAGAAGAAAAAAAAATATTTTCAAAACAGGGTGTTTCATAAAAATGTCAAGTTCGTTGTTTGTTGACCGATTTTTATGAAACTGACATAGGTTATAGCTGAGATAGACGTATGAAGAATAAAAATATTTTGAAAACAGGATGATTCATAAAAATGTCAACTTCATTGTTTCTTGACCGATTTCGATGAAACTGCCATAGGTTATAGCTGAGATAGAATTATGAAGAAAAAAAATATTTTCAAAACAGGGTAGTTCATAAAATGCCAACTTCGCTGTTTCTTGACTGATTTCGATGCAACTGACATAGGTTATAGCTAAGATCGAGTCATGGAAAAATTAAAAAAAAAAAAAAAAAAATGGAATTTTATATCAACTATACCTACCTACAAAATAAGTTTCTGTCAGTTTGAAGATAATGTAATTGCCACTTGAATTTCAAAGGTTGGACTTACTAGTTTACTTTAATCGTCAACAATCTTCTACAGTTTTTGTTTCCTCGTATCAATGGGAAAAATTTTTATCGAACTAACAATTTATCTTGTTAAAGGTCCAATTTTTGGAATTTGGTGAGCTATAGCTCGCTCATAAGACTTATTTATGCAAGTCAATCAATTAATGATACTTTTTATATAAAATACCTTGTTTTATCTGTTGTTATGAGGTCTTATGGAAGTCTGTTTAGGGCCTGCCGAAATTGATTTTTTAATTACAAATCATAAGAGCTTTTATAAAGCATTTAGCTAAAAATCGTTTCAAACATCTAGTTTAAGACTTTACTAAGAAAGCAAAAATGTTAATGAAAATTTGAATTTTCTTCAATGTTTAATAAATAAGTATTAAATAAAAACAAACATGCATGTTATTAACTTTGTTTGGAGTTTTCTCAAAAATTACATTATAAACATAGCACAAAATATTTTTGGTTTGAAAAGAAAAATATAGCTTTGCATTTTCTAAATAGCAATATACTCTTACAAATATAGGTATAGCTTTTGCATTTTGTTAATAGCAAAATTATATCAATGTACATTGTACAACCTTTGCATTATGTTGATTGCAAACTTATACAAATCAATAGCTTTTGCATTTAGTTAATAGCAAACTTATTCAAATGCTAAGTTTTTGTATTTTGTTAATAGCAAAGATGCTGTTTAGATTGGGAAAATTGAGTGAGGGACTGGTGAGGGTCGTAGTGTATATTATAAGCTGTGAGGCGCCTCAAACTACATATAAATATATTTTTTTTATACAATCATTTTATTAAGTTGTTTGTATAAGGGCTTAATGAGCATTCCCATACGAGCTTTATGGCGGCTTTTGTAAGAACTAATTACAGAATTTTTGTAAAGGCTTTCATATGGCCTTATTACAACTGTTCAAAAAAAGCAATTGAACTGCATAGCAATTTTGATAAAATGTCTTATATGAGGTTTATAGCTTCTATAATGTGCGCCAAAATGGTTTGTATAAGGTCTTTTGGTGGTAGTATACAATCCAAGAAATAGCTTGTATTGATCCTAATACAAGTTAAATTGTTGAATGAATGAATGAATGAATTGGGGTTTATAATTGCACTGCGACCTTTAGATCTATTGTGCCCCCATTTTGAGCCAGATGAGCTTGCTCATTCACAGCTCTTCCTCCAAATTTGTTTCTTTGAGGAACTTCAGCATTTGGAGTATTTTCAGGGAGGGTAAATCGCTCACTTCTATCTGGTGGCGGCCCAGATATTTGTATCTCTGATGCATAAGTGCTTCACAACTGCCTAAAATGTGGTCCGGTGTCTCATCTTGGTTGTTGCAGAATCTGCATGTGGCACTGCTCACCAAGCCAAGGATTTTGAGATGTCTCCTTAGCTTACAGTGGCCAGTGAGGATGCCCGTAGCTATTCTTAAGTTATTTCTACTTAAGCTAATACAGGACTTGAAACGTTCTTGGTTGTAGTTCCCAAGTAGTAGTTTGGCCTGTCTTAGTTTGGGGAGTTCTTTCCAGATTTTTAGTCTTTTAGCCTCCTCTTCTGTTTTGATTTTATTTTTAATCACGTTTTCTCCTATTCCACAATAGGGCTCTGGACCCGTTAAGGGTGTTGTTGCACCTATTTTCGCTAAGGAGTCTGCCACTTCATTGCCTTGGACACCAATATGGCCTGGTACCCAACAAAGTGTTACATTGTTGTTTTTGCCCAGTTCATTCAGTCTGCACACACAGTCCCATACCAGTTTAGAACTGATGGTGTAAGAGTTCAGTGCTTTAAGTGCAGCTTGGCTGTCTGACATGATGGCAATGAAGTTAAATTGTTAGTTGGGTGGGTTTGTATAAGGAAACATTTTGAAGTTTGTAAAAAGACTGATCAAGTTTTGTCATTTTCCAAATTATATCTAAGATGGTGGAGATGGTAGAGTGGTAGACATGTGTAACGCAGCGCTGCGTTTGAGCAATGCGTTAACGCAGCTGCTGAGCTAACTGCGCTGATATATCAATGTGTAACCTTCTGACACCTTGAAAATGCACTTTCAAATCCAACCAAAAAACAGAAATAGTTTTATACTACTCCAAAATTTGTTCACCACCTCTTCGTTCTTGGTTACTGTCCAAGCTCAGTTTAATCAAATTGGCAGTAGGGAAGAGTGAGTACAAAATTAAGGGTGGGTCAGTTGTAATATTTAATTTTAACGAAAAACTAGATCTGCATGAGTTCATTTTCTAATGCAAATTTCCTGGCAATTATGTTTTGAATGCACCCACAAAAAGTAAAATGTCAGTACACTCCAATATGGCTTAACAAATTAAAATGAAATGCACGACTGAGTCGCACTAACTTGCTCTTGTAGTAATAGTTTCTTCGAATTTTAAAGACTGAATGTAATATAAGTAATATATTATAATATAATAAAATATAACTTATACTGAATGCATATATCCATTTAATAAATTAAAGAATGTAAATTTGAATATGGAAAAAAAGCATGAAAGACGTTCTTTAAATTGATAAAAAAAATATTTAAAATGTTTTATTCTCAGAATGAAGAACGCCACTTAATTTAAAAAAAAAAAAGAGTTTATGCAGAAAATATCTAATAAATCTTTGGAGTGCCTTTCTTAAAAAATAATTTCTTATATTTAAAATTTTAAGAATATTTTTTTTTCATAACTCTATCTCAGCTATAACCTTTGTTAGTTTCATTGAAATCGCTCAAGAAACAACGAAGTTGACATTTTTATGAACCACCCTGTTTTGAAAATATTTTTTTTTCATAACTCTATTTCAGCTATGCTATAACCTATGTCATTCGTTTTGTCGAAAACGGTCGAGAAACAAGGAATTTAAAATTTTTATGAAACACCCTGTTTTGGAAATGTTTTTTTTTCTTCATAACTCTATCTCAGCTATAACGTTTGTCAGTTTCATAGAAATCGTTCAAGAAACAACAAAGTTGAAATTTTTATCAACCACCTTGCTTTGAAAATATTTTTTTTTCATAACTCTATCTCAGCTATAACCAATGTCAGTTTCATCGAAAACGGTCAAGAGACAACGAAGTTAACATTTTTATGAAATACCCTGTAAAAAAAATTTGTTTTCTTCATAACTCTATCTTAGCTATAACCTATGTCAAGAAACAACTAAGTTGACATTTTTATGAACCACCCTGTTTTGAAAATATTTTTTTTCTTGTAAATCTATCTCAGCTATAATCTCTATCAGTTTTATTGAAATCGGTCAAGTAATTTTATAAAACACTCTGTTTTGAAAATATTTGTTAATTTTTGTTTTCTTCGTAACTCTACTTCAGTTATAGCCTCAGTCAGTTTCATTGAAATCGGTCAAGAAACAACGAAGATGACATTTTTATGAATCACCCTTTCATGAACAACGACAAAATTTTATTTGTATCCGACCTCGTACTTAAATAAACCCACCCAATCTCTCTAGATTCCTAATGGACATATCACAAATAATAACTCGCGTTCAACGTTACTCTTACCAGCCCATTGCTATACAACATCATTTTACTTAATTGTTGCCAGTTTAAAAGCCCGGCGAAAAAATACCACGGTCAACTGGCTTGCTTACATCGATCACCTCGAAGATTGTGTTGTGAGGATATGTCGTAGCGGAGATGTGTCTGTGAGAAGATTTTGTTTGCGAGGATGTGCCGCAGCAGAGATTATGATTTGAAAAGATTTTGTTTGCGGGGATGTGTCGCTGCGGAGATTTGGTTTTGCGATGATTTGTCGTGCGGCCATTTTGTTTGCGAAGATTAGTTACGGTTTCTGTTGGAAGAGCTCTTGGCTAGTTAACCAGGGTGGGCGAAGGTTCAAATCCCACGAGAAGTAATTTTTTTTTTGGCTAATTATATTTATAATGTCGATTATGGCCAGTTATGGCTTTCATTGAAATTTTTTATTTACGTTTTGAGGCATTTAAAAAGCAAAATTAGCATTTATAATGATCCCAATGTGAAGCTGACGACTCTATTAATATTTATTGCCAAACAAAATTTTTATTTGAGCCTAACCTTTCATATAAATCGACTTTAATTATTTCAATGATTGCACTACCTTATCAATGAACATTAAAAAAATAAAAGCCATTTCATAGGAACGGTTGGGTTGATATATTAATTAAGTCATAAGGCACGAGTTATAGCTATCATTGAAATTCATAATTGAAAAATGATGTATTTTAAGACGTTTAGGATGCAAAATCTATGATTATTTTGATGCCAAAATAAAGCTTATGACTTAATTAATATATCTGACCAAAAAAAATTTAAATTCGGCCCAACCTTTCTCATGAGAAAACTTTTCTTATTTCAATGATCATTAATAAGGTAGTTCAATCATTGAAATAATGAAAGTCAAATTACGTGGAATGTTGGGCCCAAACGAAATTTTTGTTCACAATAAATATTAATTGAGTCGTCAGCTTCACATTGGCATCAAATTAAATACTGATTTTGCTTTTTAAGTGCCCTAAATCTTAAATCAAAAATTTTCAATGATGAGTTTTAATGATACAGTAGATGACGGATATAAAAAACTCAAAAAATCCAAGGAATTCCTTTCTTATATCCGTGTTTTCTTATATAAAAAATTGTATAAAAGAAAGAAAATTTCTTATATAAATAAAAATGACTATAAGAAATGTCAAATGCATGGGCTTTTTTCTTTCTCGCCGATCTTCAATCTGTCACTTCTCAGGCAATTCAATAAGGGTGGGTTCAGAAATTTTGTGAAAGTTACACGGCGTATCATTTAGAAGCTTACACGGGAAAATTTCTTATAAAAGTTTAATTTTCTATGTAGTGAATGAGATTTGGTATCAGAATAAGTTTCTTACATCAGTGTTTTTCTTATAAACGCTTTTCTTATATGAGGTTTATTTCACACGTATCTTTATGGGAATGTGCATGGTGTTTTGGAATGTCTGTCTTATAAGCGTGTTTTTCTTATATGAGACTTTCTTATAACCGTCATCTACTGTAGCTATAACTGGCCCCTAAGGCAAGTGGGTGTGCTATACATTACATAATTTATTTACATTACGGTGGAAAATGCACACCAAGCCATTTGACATGCACTTTGCACATACAAGTGTTAAGCCGTATTATATTGACAATATCTCAGTAACCGCATTGATTTTTGCACTTTTAAGTCTAAGTTAATTGCATAATACATAAATACATACCAAAAATTCATGAAAACTGGTTCACTAGCCTGGAACTCTTTTTTTTTAATTTATTTTTATTTTTCATTCAACTAATAAATAACTTGAAGCTAGGCAAAAATTCATAAAACCTAGCCTACTTATTAATAACTTATGCAACTAACTTACTGGCCCCATGCAGGCGCTCTAAGTTATACTATAATAACTGCTAATGCCTTTCGGCCTTAAGACTAAGTTAAGTCTGAATTAAATGTCGGTTTTATTTTTCACCGAGAAGATTGTATAAAAAAACGCGGTCTCTTCATTTTTTGCCACAGCAAGCATTTTTTGTTTTTATAATGTCATTTTCCGTTGGTCAATCCTAGCACTCTATTTTCACTCCATTCACACTCCCAACACTCCAAAAACCTTCCATTTGCTGTTCGGAGTGATGATTTAGGAGTGTTTTTCACTCCTGATTTAATTAAGGAGTGCTGGGAGTGCACTCTGAAAACACACATACTTTTAAAAGTATGTGTTGGATTAATTGTCAAAATAGTAAATGCTTCTTCTTGGGATGTTCTGGAATTGAAATTATTGAAGAATTCATTTTAGTTTTTACTTCTAGATAGATACACATATTACGGAAAAGAGTTTTTCATATTCCATTGGAATCAAAAAGGAGTGAAACACTCTGAAAATCCAATCGAAAACGACATAATTTTTTGTTTTGTATTTTTGTTTATTTCTTGTATTTTTGTTTTACTTTTTTTTATTGATGCCTACTTGCAGTGTTGCCATAATCTCATATTTCCTTACGCTAGATTTCAAATTTCATAATACTAAATCCTCCCAATTCTTCAACTAAATTTCCGGATATTTCATATGAGTAGCAGTATTTTCCATCAAGCTTTAGTCTCGCTCTTATTTGAACGATACCCATTTTTTCGAAACACACAAGCGACTGATCACTGGACAAAATTCATTAAACTAATAAGAAAATCTTGCATTATATAGATACATATTGTGTACATTCATACAACTTCATTGTACCGTCACTCAAAAGTAGCGGTGAAATAACTGCCGAGACAAAATGTATAACGCAACAGACAAAAACAAACATAGCCAAGAACCTGAGTAAACAAAGATATTCATATAAAAAACAAAAGTTGCACTTGCAGAAAAAATTATAAAAAATAGAATATAAATTCCATAAACAAATATTGAACCTAGAAATAAAGCAAACTAACACTTATATCAATGCAGCTAAGGAAAATTTATTCCATACAAATATCAAAATAAAATCAATACTCAACAACACAGAATACACCAACTTTACAACTCAACAAAAATACATGTATAACAAAATTGGTCAGAGATCAGACAAACACAATTATCGAAAATACAGAAACTGAAAGACATTCAACTGGACAAATTAGGAATAACATACAATGACACATGGTTTGTGAACAAAACAAATATCATATTTCGGAAAGAGGTGAAGTGGTTACTCTCTTTAGGAGAAATCCCTGTCACTCATGCTAATTTCTCACCAATACATGTAATTGCTGACATCGAACAAAGCATTAGAACAATAGAAGATGAGAGGGAAAAAGAAATAGCAAGATCAACAGTCACTAATAGAATTTTACAACACAAAATGAGAGCTAAAAATACAAAAGTACAAAAGTTTATACCCAGAATAAACAAGGTAGGTAGAATTCTCTTCATGGCTTGTCAAAGCGAGCTGGGTAAGTGAGTCATCATACAAAACAATTCCTCAAACAGTACAAAAACGAAATTATTGTCATAATGTACAAAAAAGATTACTTTGGTAAAATGTCCAAATTGCTAGAAGACAAGAATATATACAAAACAATAAGAACAGACCCAACACCCAAACTAAAAAAAATCAATAATAATTTAGTAAATGAACTTTTTAAAAACAAACATATCGAACAATGGCAAAAACATAAACTCTATTCTTCTGCACCAACAGCCACAAGATTATACGGTTTACGAAAAATACATAAACCAGATCTACCACTGAGACCCATTTCATCTTTTACGAACGTTCCTTACTACCTTTTAGTATGAACTGGTTCCTTACTACCTACTATCAAAACATATTGGCACAATTTTGAAAAATATTATCAACGAAAACCTAAACATCAACAACTCAACTCAACTTAAAAAACAGTTAGAAGGCATTGTTTTAGACGACGACGATTTTCTAGTTTCATTTGATGCCGTCTCACTCTTCACAAATATACCAACATACCTGGCGATTGGGATTATAATGAAGAAGTGCAATACAATTAAAAATTTCACAAAAATACTAAAACCACAGTTTTTACAAATACTTGCATTTTGTCTAAAAGATAACAATTACTTCATAAACGAAAACAAATATTATAACCAGAGTTTTGGTATGCCCATGGGAAACCCTCTTTCTCCAACAATTATAGCCGACATTATTTTAGATGATTTACTGGACAAAACAATAGACGAATTAAAAGAAAAACAAATATCAATCAAATTCATCACCAAATATGTTGACGACGTGTTGGCAATTATAAAAGAAAAAGATAAGGACACAGTCTTGAAATTTTTAAATCACTACAACACAAAACTTAAATTTACAGTGGAAATTGAACAGAACAAAAGCTTACCTTATCTAGACATAAGACTTTATAGAACAACTGAAAAAATAAAATTTAACTGGTATTCCAAAATGGCAGCATCGGGCAGAATGATTAATTTTCTCTCAACGCAGCCCTTACAGCAAAAAATAAACACAGCAAACAACTTTATAAAAAAAGTAATAAACATTAGTGTGTAGAATTTAAAGATGAAAACATAAAAACAATAAAACAAATTTTACAAATGAACAATTTCCCACACTATTTAATTAATAATTTAATAAAAAAAAACATCCATAAAAATAACCAAACAGAAAATTCTCAACAGAATCCAACAGTTGGCAACAATACATACCAAATTTGATGGATAAGAGAAACTTAAATAAAATCATAAAAAAAGAGAATATTACATTTGCCCATAAACCTAATTTAACAATAAGACATCTATTCACTAATACAAAAACTAAAATAGAAAAAGAGCAACAACACTACATAATTTATAAAATTGGTTGCAGCGGTAAGGAAGGGGAAAAGTGTAATTTGATCTACATTTGGGACCATAGAGTACCTATATTATCTAGAGAACCGACCTCTTGCCTGAAACACCCTTAAATTTTATTTTAATCTAGTAAGAGAAAACTCTTATTTTACACTTCAAATGCACGCGACCACTAATACATGCTCAAAATATAGGGCAAACTGTATACATATTGTGGTTGGGGTTCCATTTAAAATGCACGAGACAACTAGCCCATACAAAATCTAAGTCGGTTCTCTAGATAATATAGGTACTCTATGATTGGGACAACAAAAATATCACTGGAGACAAGATAAAAAATAAAAACAAAACAAAACAACACAAACATATATATGCATAAAGCTGACATTCGGAATAAAAGAGAATCGACTGGCTTAGCACAACACATACTTGAAACTGGACACTTTGCAAACTTTGACAACACTACAATATTAGACAAAGAGAAAAGACAAAACAAAACAATAGATATACTCTTGAAAGTTTACGAATACAAGAAAACATTGACAAAACAATGAACACACAAGAGGATAGAGATAATACAATAACACGTTAAGGCTGTTTCAAGGCTGTTTCACAATGCGACGAGAAAACGAGACGTCAGCGTGATGAGATCTCTTCGCAGTTTCTCTCTCTTAAAAAAGAATTTTAAACAGTGAAATAATACATAATCAAGCAATTGGCGTCGTCTCGTCACGTCGTAAAGTTCGAAAAATTGAAAAAAAGACGCAACGTGAGGACGAGAAATACTTTATTATGTATTATTTCGTTGTTTTAAATTCGTTTTAAAGAGAGAACAACTGCGAAGAGATCTCTTCACGCTGACGTCTCGTTTTCTCGTCGCATTGTGAAACAGCCTTGAAGGCTGTTTCTCTCTCTTAAAAAAGAATTTTAAACAGTGAAATAATACATAATCAAGCATTTCTCGTCGTCTCGTCACGTCATAAAAGGCTGTTTCACAATGCGACGAGAAGACGAGACGTCAGCGTGATGAGATCTCTTCCCAGTTGTTCTCTCTTAAAAATGAGTTTCAAACATCGAAATAATACATAATAAAGTATTTCTCGTCGTCTCGTTGCGTCTTTTTTTCAATTTTTCGAACTTTATGACGTGACGAGACGACGAGAAATGCTTGATTATGTATTATTTCACCATTTAAAATTCTTTTTTAAGAGAGAAAAACATTAAAGAGATCTCGTCACGCTAACGTCTAGTTTTCTCGTCGCATTGTGAAACAGCCTAAAGTTCGAAAAGATAAAACGAGACGTCAGCGTGATGCGATCTCTTCGCAGTTTCTCTCTCTTAAAAAAGAATTTTAAACAGTGAAATAATACATAAGATATTTAATTGACCAATTCTTTGGAAGTTTAATGTTTTTATGAATAATCGGGCTTTTTTGGTCACAAATTCTGTGTTATGCAAATAAAAAACTTTATTTCATAATTTTCCCTACGTTTCGTTGGATTTTCCCAACTTCTTCAGGGGTAGTTTATTTAATCTAGACAAAATTTATTGTTTATTACATTATTGAACATTATTTTCTTAAAACTTACATGAAATATAATAGGTTCTTTACATAAATGAAAATATTTTATATTAAAAATGAATCGATTTATTAGTTTAAAATTAAAATAATTTAAAATTACGGCACAAAAATTAAAACTTTATCCTCACTTGCAAAACTTTTTGAAAAAGAGAAGGAAAAACTAAATGTAACAATTTATCACAGTGTATAGGTACTACATACATTTTATGATTCTCTTAATGCAAGAGCATAAGTTGCTATTGTCTTGTCTCTGTCTTCTTGTGTGTTCATTGTTTTGTCTAGGTTTTGTTGAATTCTTAAATTTTCAAGTGTGTATCTCTTGTCTGCTCTTTTCTCTTTGTCTATTATTGTTGTATTGTCAAAGTCTGCATGATGTTTAGTTGCGAGTATGTGTTGTGATAGGCCTGTGGATTCTCTTTTATTTCTACTGTCAAGGCTGTTTCACAATGCGACGAGAAAACGAGACGTCAGCGTGAAGAGATCTCTTCGAAGTTTCTCTCTCTTAAAAAAGAATTTTAAACATTGAAATAATGCATAATAAAGCATTTCTCGTCGTCTCGTCACGTCATAAAGTTCGAAAAATTGAAAAAAAGACGCAACGTGACGACGAGAAATACTTTATTATGTATTATTTCGTTATTTGAAACTCGGTTTAAAGAGAGAACAACTGTGAAGAGATCTCATCACGCTGACGTCTAGTTTTCTCGTCGCATTGTGAAACAGCCTTCAGCTTTGTGCTCCGTTAATCTTGTCTCTAATGATCTCTTCGTTGTCCCAATATAGATCAAATTGCATGCTTCCCCTTCCTTTCCACCGCATCCAATTTTATAAACCACGTTGTGTTGTTGAGCTTTTTCTATTTTTGTTTTTGTGTTTGTGAATAAATTTCTTATTGTAATGTTAGGCTTATAGGCGAATTTGATGTTCTCTTTTTTTATTATTTTGTTTAAGTTTCTCTGGTCTGTCAATTTTGGAATATATGTAATGCCATAATATCTTGTAGTGTTACCATCGGTCACGGATTGTTGTGGTGTTTTTTTATTTTTGGAAGATTTGTTTATAGTCTTGGTTATAAGGTTATTGATTATGTAGTGCGGAAAATTGTTCATGAATAACGTTGTTTTTATTGTTTTTAAATTGTCTTCTTCAAATTCCTTGTCACTTATGTTTATTATTTTGTATATAAAATTGTTTGCTGTGTTGATTTTTTGTTGAAGGGGTTGTGTGGAAAGGAAGTTAATCATTCTTCCCGAAGAGGATGGTTTTGAATACCAGTTGAATTTTAATTTATTATTTGTTCTGTATATTCTTATGTCCAAGTATGGTAAACTTTTGTTTTGTTCTGTTTCTACAGTAAATTGAAGTTTTGTATGGTAATGATTTAAAAATTTCAAAATGATGTCTTTGTCTTTTTCTTTTATTATAGCGAACACGTCGTCAACATATTTAGTTATGTATTTTATCTTTGTTTGTTTTTCCTTTAGGTCATCTATTGTTTTTTCGAGAAGGTCGTCCAATATGATGTCCGCTATCGTTGGGGAAAGTGGATTTCCCATTGGCATGCCAAACGTCTGATTGTATAACTGATTGTATGACGTGACGAGACGACGAGAAATGCTTTATTATGTATTATTTCAATGTTTAAAATTCTTTTTTAAGAGAGAGAAACTACGAAGAGATCTCGTCACGCTGACGTCTCGTTCTCTCGTCGCATTGTGAAACAGCCTATACTCTTTTGCAATACGAGTTACTAATACAAGACTGTGATAATAATTTTCCTTTTAAGTTTGTTTCATTTTGAATCTCAGAAGTGCTGTTTAATATTTGTCAACTAAAAATCTATTAATTATTTATTTAAATTATCAAATTATTAAAGTTTTTTCATTAGTTTTTATTTTAATGTGATAACATAGTTATTCATGTAAGTTAACGTAAAATAAAATAGCTTATGTATGTAAAAATCCTAAATAATGTATCAAATTCAATAGATTTAATAAAAACTACCCCTGAAGAAGTCGGGAAAATCCGACGAAACGTAGGGAAAAATTATGGAATAACGTTTTATTTGCATAATAAATTGAATGACCAAAAAAGCCTGATTTTTTATAAAAAACAAACAAAAGAATAATAATATTCAAACAATTGGTCAAGTTATTATTTATTCAACTTATTTTTATTCAAAAGTTGCACTTATCGAGTCAATTTTTTTTGAAGAGTTGCAATTACTGCCTCAACAATGATACAAACTCAGCTGTTGCGAAAATCGAGGAGTTGCGTGAATCGAGAGTAATCGAGAACGTACTATATATATTATTTTTAAAATATTTTTTCAGCTATATGAATAAATGATTGAAAATGAATTTTGGCATTCAAGAATGCCAAAAAAATGAGATAATGCTTAAAAAGCATTTGGCATAATTTTTAAATTTCGTAATGCTTTTCTCCCGTCTATAATACTAGATCTAGCATGAATAATGCCAAAATGACAGTTCTTATAACTAAAACACCTAAGTCCATGTAAGCCGCCCAAGCCAATAAGCATTATCAGCTTTAAATATCATACATCATATGTCATTATTAATAATTTCAGTTTTTAACCACAAGAACTGGTTCTCCTGCCTTACCCTATCTCTCCGGTCCCGATCGGACACAGTCCTACTGAACTGTAGGCGCTCGGCGTTGACTTGTGCGAGGACGTCTTGGTTGTAAAAGAGTCGCCTCCTACGGCCGACGTGGTAGATTAGCGGAACTGCCAATCTATCCTGTATCAGCCCTCGACTGTCTAGATAGAGGAGTGCATCGGGCGGAATAAAGCCGCTTAACTAGCTGAACAGAATGGTGATGGAGACGGAACTGAAGCCGGGGCTGGAATAGCTGTCAGAATATTGAATACACGCAAATTCAATGTTGCGAACACAACAGAACGTAGACGCATACGGAGCTGCAGCCGCAGACGGAAGAGTTCACTAACTTTTAATTTTTTACGTACGGCACTTTTGACGTTTCAAATTGTATGAAGAAAAAAAACAACTTTTTGGGTCGGAAAAAAATATTGTGGTTATTTGTATCGCGAAAAAAATTATTTATTAAAAGGAATATTATTGGAAACAAAAAATGTGAATTTTGAGCTTGTACACAAGAATATTCTCTTGTTTTTCTTCAAAATACTTTCAAAGCTCCATTGTCGGCATATACAAAAAATAACGTACGACACTTTTTGACAGCTCTTCCAGTTCCGTCTGCGGCTCCAGTTCCGTCATTCTATTCTGTTCAGCCAGTAAACGCACACTCTCGTGATATTCTTGGTTGGGGTAATAGGTCCAACTCATGAATGAAAGAATACAAGATTACGCCATTTCATTTTTTTCGCTTTGTTGTTGTAATTTTTGACAGCTCGTATGGCACAATCGGAGACAAAAATATGAATTTTTCCTACTAGATAAGGCCGGGAAAAGTTTTTAACTTGAATTTATTTTATTGTTCTAATTTGAATTAATTAAAAGTGAAGTGCGAGGAATAAAAGTGCACAAGTTATCTATTCTACTTTACACATTGCCCCTTTATTTGCTTTTTTGGCGATTTATTTTAAATGAAAAAACCTTTATTTCAAATGAAAATATTAATTCGGTATTTATAATCGTATTTCTAAACGAAAACTTTGTTTTTTTAAACTACTAAACGCACACGAAAGGAAAAAACACAATCGAACAATCGATTAACTAAACAAACTACGGGCGGCCATATTTGTTTACATATCATTTGTCTCCAATGGGATAACAAATGGCGCAATCTTGTGTTCTTTCATTCATGGGTCCAACTCTTATAACAAGCTAGGTTTTTGGATTGTGTGACAGATGATCTATAAAGGTTAGGTAGGTACTTGTAATTTACAACTTTTTTTCTGGGCCAAACATTTAGTTGTAATAATTAATTAATGAGAGTTTTGCGAATTAAACTTTTAGCTGAGCAAATTAAATCTCGAGATAGGCATTTATTAAAGCCTATGAGCATTTTGAAATGCCACTTGGTTACCATTTGAAAATCCCATACAAAGTGCAAATTGTTTATAATTTTTTTTTTTAATTATGGGAGTGAGAAATTATTTTTTTGTATAAATATGATGAGCAAATAGAAATTAAATCTCATTCTTCGGTAAAGTAGACTACCTTTATCGTTATACTTGGTTTCAGTAAATTTATTTTGTGTTTTTTGTTTTAAGTAATGATAGTGTGATCTTGCACAATATTTTTCTTACCTCGAGAAACGATGGCAAAATGTTATCATAAAATACTCCACTTGATAAACCTTTGATTCCTTTTACTTTCGTGACATTGTTTGCTAAAAATTAAAATGTTTTTAAAATAGAAAAAGTATCAATAATATTACTCGGCTTACCTAAATAATAGGCACCGCAATTTCCATCAGGACAAAATGCGTTGTATATCATTCCGCCTTCTTCTTTTGTGCAATTCTCTAATGGAACATCTTTCAGTAAACGTTTACCGAGAACGCACATGCTATGATTGTATAATGTATATTGTTATTTATTATATTATAATCGGAAAATGTTATTGCTATTTTTTCTCTTAAGGCCGCGTGTGTATTGGATTAAAATCACGTTAAATTTTATCCGGAGATTAATTTTTGATACAAGTGGGGTTAATGTGTATGTGGAAACATCAAAATTTTATTTCTGACAAAATTTAATCGAAATTTTAAATCATCTCGCACACGGCCTAAGGGCGTATTATAACAGTAACATATACCGCGATTCAAGGATATATTCTCATCTGTTAATCGGATAAGCAATGTACAGGGTGACCCACAGTCACTTAGGAGGCAATTTTCTCGGTTTCTCTTTTTGGAGTTATGATGGTAGGTATTTATAATTTTTGGTCGCGTTTTTTAGCTGGTTCTATTTCTTTCAAACTAGTATCCTTTGCGAATAAGGATTTTCCAGCAGCATTTGTATAACGAGGCCCATTTTTTTTGTTTTTAAGTTGTTTTTCAACTTGCATTATCATTTCTTTATCATATTGTCTTCTTTTAATGAAAGCCCAAGTTATTTTCTTGAAGATGGTTACTCTAGGCATTTCAACTTATAAAAGTTTTTCTTAAGTGAGTACGTAATCTGCGGGCACCCAGAGATGTTAGCGCGCGCCTTCTTCTAACAACAGAAGCATTTTGTTGTTTTGTTTTGCTAACAACTAAGTACTGTACCTAAACATTTTTCTGAAAAAACGTAAGCTAGCATTTTAAGAGGTTGGGCTTTCACAAAAATGCTTCTCAATAACGTATTTTAACATTTAAAATGTTTATAGGGTAGTTTTGAGAAAATGGTGGGATAGTGGGACAACTAAAAAATATTTGGTTAGTGTTACCAAAAAATTACCAACATGATTTGAATAAACAAACGAACACTAGAGTGATGAAATTTAACAAGCATACCTACCTGTACGGGGAGAAAAGAAATTGTTAGTTTCGGTTATAATCTGGACTTATCTTTGTACGACTTACACCATAAGTTATAAAAATATGATATAATTTTCTACAGATTGTAAACTTTGTGTAGATGCTAAGTAGGAAAGGATTTTTTTTAATTACTATTATAAGTTGTATAAATTAGGGTTTAATTGATTAAATGTCGAAAAACTATATTCTAAATGAGGAGGAATAGATTTATTTGTAAAATTTAGGGCTGGCAACGAGACGAGACCAGGCGAGACTTCTGTTAGTCTCGTCTCGGTCTCGTCAAAATCAAAAAATTTCTGTCGTCTCGGTCTCGGTTTTGGTCTCGCCTAACCAAGTCTCGTCTCGATCTCGTGAAAATTTTAATGCGCCAGTCTCGTCTCGGTCTCGGTCTCGGTCTAGGTCTAGATCTAGGTCTAGGTCTAGGTCTAGGTCTAGGTCTAGGTCTAGGTCTAGGTCTAGGTCTAGGTCTAGGTCTAGGTCTAGGTCTAGGTCTAGGTCTAGGTCTAGGTCTAGGTCTAGTTCTAGGTCTAGGTCTAGGTCTAGGTCTAGGTCTAGGTCTAGGTCTAGGTCTAGGTCTAGGTCTAGGTCTAGGTCTAGGTCTAGGTCTAGGTCTAGGTCTAGGTCTAGGTCTAGGTCTAGGTCTAGGTCTAGGTCTAGGTCTAGGTCTAGGTCTAGGTCTAGGTCTAGGTCTAGGTCTAGGTCTAGGTCTAGGTCTAGGTCTAGGTCTAGGTCTAGGTCTAGGTCTAGGTCTAGGTCTAGGTCTAGGTCTAGGTCTAGGTCTAGGTCTAGGTCTAGGTCTAGGTCTAGGTCTAGGTCTAGGTCTAGGTCTAGGTCTAGGTCTAGGTCTAGGTCTAGGTCTAGGTCTAGGTCTAGGTCTAGGTCTAGGTCTAGGTCTAGGTCTAGGTCTAGGTCTAGGTCTAGGTCTAGGTCTAGGTCTAGGTCTAGGTCTAGGTCTAGGTCTAGGTCTAGGTCTAGGTCTAGGTCTAGGTCTAGGTCTAGGTCTAGGTCTAGGTCTAGGTCTAGGTCTAGGTCTAGGTCTAGGTCTAGGTCTAGGTCTAGGTCTAGGTCTAGGTCTAGGTCTAGGTCTAGGTCTAGGTCTAGGTCTAGGTCTAGGTCTAGGTCTAGGTCTAGGTCTAGGTCTAGGTCTAGGTCTAGGTCTAGGTCTAGGTCTAGGTCTAGGTCTAGGTCTAGGTCTAGGTCTAGGTCTAGGTCTAGGTCTAGGTCTAGGTCTAGGTCTAGGTCTAGGTCTAGGTCTAGGTCTAGGTCTAGGTCTAGGTCTAGGTCTAGGTCTAGGTCTAGGTCTAGGTCTAGGTCTAGGTCTAGGTCTAGGTCTAGGTCTAGGTCTAGGTCTAGGTCTAGGTCTAGGTCTAGGTCTAGGTCTAGGTCTAGGTCTAGGTCTAGGTCTAGGTCTAGGTCTAGGTCTAGGTCTAGGTCTAGGTCTAGGTCTAGGTCTAGGTCTAGGTCTAGGTCTAGGTCTAGGTCTAGGTCTAGGTCTAGGTCTAGGTCTAGGTCTAGGTCTAGGTCTAGGTCTAGGTCTAGGTCTAGGTCTAGGTCTAGGTCTCGGTCTTGAGGTGAAATTTGAATTGTGTAGAGGTTTTTTAATCCATTTAATTCGGAGCCTTCAATTCCTTCAATGGATTTTGAAGTTCATGGCTTGACAGGTAGGCTATGAACTATCGACCTTTTCGATTGGCTATCCGGAAAAACTGCCCGATTTGGATTACCAATATCATTCTTATCATTCCTTGCGTTCGGGTGATAGTCAGATAGGCCATCCACCTATCCCAAAAATTTTCACATAGCTTGAGTTGTTGCGTAAGCTGACATCAGAAGTTTTTTAACAAGGGATTACAACACAAACCTATCCGAATAGCTTTGGGTAGTTAGGCGAACGCGCCCATTGTATTTATGAAACAACACAGGCAGCCGCCAAAAGTAAAATATTTTAAATGGCGGAGACCAACATGGAGAAATTAATATTAAACTCGAATCATCAATATCTTCGATTTTTACTTTATTGGCAAATTAAATGTCACCCAAATGGTCTAAAATCAACTTTTTATGGACCAAAACATAAAATCGGAAAACCTTTTTCCGGCGGGGAAAACAAAGTCTGAAAAAATGAGCGATTTCTATTCCAACGACATGCATACGTATTTTTCACCGGATTTTCGCAGTGAACCTGAGTAAAAAGCTATGTACATATGTGGTTCGATATTTTAACGCGCATAGAATATTTTATATTTCGCAAAACAAACTTGTGAATATTATAAAAATTGAACATGAGTACCTACTAAAAAATAATTAAATAAAAAATTTTTCTTCAAGCGAAAACCGAAACCAAACCACCGAGACCGGCGAGACCAGCGAGACTCTCGGCGAATTTCGGTACCAAAAATACGGTCTCGTCTCGGGTGCTTTTAAAGTAGTGCTTTTAGACTAGTCTTGGTCTCGTTGCCAGCCCTAATAAAATTCTGGAAAATCTTCATTCTACAAATCGAGATTCCGCTCGTGAAGTGGAATCGAATCGGTTCAAGCTCATTTCAACTCGATGCAGGTATACAAAGGGTCTAAGTAAGCTTCAAGCTCGCTTAAATACCACATGGAAACTTATTAATAGGTAACCGTTTGAAAATCAAAAATTGGAAAATAGTAGATTGTTGAATAATAATTCACCATTAATCCGGACTACAATTTATGGAGATCAATTTCGTAATTATGACGGA
The DNA here is from genome assembly GCA_947049315.1 of Epistrophella euchroma. Classification (NCBI taxonomy): domain Eukaryota; kingdom Metazoa; phylum Arthropoda; class Insecta; order Diptera; family Syrphidae; genus Epistrophella; species Epistrophella euchroma. The sequence continues at coordinate 81,142,741 of OX346245.1, read as the reverse complement.
AAGATAATAAAAAGAAAAATTATCAAATTTCAGCAAATTTTGTATTGGATTTTTTTTCGTGTTATTATTGATTATTAAAATAACACATTTCTTTTGATAATTTTTGTTTGTATTAATATTAATTAATTTATATCTCTTGAGAGGATAATTTTACAAAGCTTAATCAAAATCATAAAGAGTTGGTAACCCTTACCCTAAGAGCTAAGTTGTGTTTGCTTGCTTCTCTTTTAAACAATCGTCTTGTAAATTCAGTTGAATTTCCTGTGTATCAAGTGTTTTAAGCATAGCAAGATAAAAATAATTACTTTTTAAACATCTAATTACATATTATGTGCAGTAGTATTTACTGTGTGAATTTATTTGTATTTTATTTTCATTTGGCATTTTTTAAACTTAACTCAGTGCTCAGTCTCTCAGTTATATAATCTCGATTACGAGTGTAAAACTTATGGTGAATATAAAAAAATCGGGCAAGAGTACGATAACTTAGGCGCCAAGAAATGATAACAGTTTTTTGTAGAGCAGTTCAATACAAGAATTTTTAACTATCGGAGGGGGGGGTCAATCTCCCCCCGTTTAGACGGGAGGGGCAATTTCATTAAAAAATTACTAAAAATTTAAAAAAATATATAAAAAAATAACGGTAATACTTATAATCAAGTGTTATACCTTCTTTTAAAGCTAATACTCTGTTCTATTAGACAAATTTATTTTAAATCAAATGAAATCTATGGATAGTTTTTGAGAAAATGGGTTTTAAACTCAAATTAAAAAACATAAAAAAGTAATTTTGGTAACGGGGGGAGATAGAACCCCCCTCCCATAGTAAAAAATGCTTGTATTAAACTGTTCTACAAAAAACCGTTATCATTTCTTGGCGCCTAAGTTATCGTACTCTCCCCAAAAATCTTATACTCATAGCGTACCAATCTAAATAAAAGTTATGCATACCTCATTATAATTCTAAGGTTTTTTTTAATAACACAAGTTCTATAAACTACTGAAATAAATCAGCCAAGAAGACTTTTTTTTTGTGGCACACACAGCTCATGAAGAACCAGGGCCTAATGGCATCACTTCCTCGCAAGAAGTAGTAGCTCCAAAAAAAACTTAAAGTGGAAGCAGCTGGTATTGAACCCCAGACCTCTGGCATAACAGTCCAAAGCACTAATCATTACGCCAAGGGCGTAAGTAGAAGACTTAGCACTATTTAATTTGACTCGTTGAATTATTGATTCAAAATAGCTTTTAACGTCCTTTAGTCCATACAAATTGGCGTTTCGTCCCGGAGATCTCACTTGGACTCATCAGTTGACTAGTGGCCCTTGTCAATATGCAATTTCTTTTAAGTTCATTTCATCTTACATAGATTTCATAATGAATACCTAGGTTTTTTTGATAATGCAAATTCTGTATATTACTGAAATAAACCAGGCAAGGAGAAGACTTGGCACTATTTAATTTGACTTGTTGAATTATTGACTCAAATTAGCTTTTAACGGCCTTTAGTCCATAAATTTCTATTAAGTTCATTTCATCTAACATAGATTTCATGATGCATACCTAGTGTGAACTATATCAAACCAGATTAGAATTCCTAATCATTAAAGCTGAAATTTTTTTCTAGCCGTGGTCTGGCAATGTGTATATAAGTTAGCACTAAATACGCTGACGCAGGTTCCCACAGCGTCTATAGGTGTTGCGGATACATGTGCCGCCAAATATGCTGACGCATTTCCACAACACAGGTCAGTGCGGATGCAAACATCGCATTCTTGGAAACCGAATGGAAGAGGTAAGCAACCGGACGGTTGCAACGTCGGCACTTGTTGGTTATACCCATAGGTTAAGTTATTGTAAAATAGAATTAAGTCTGAGAGTTTCAATAAAGCATTTGAACTGTGCGGTTGCACAGGAAAAAATATTTTTTTTTTATTTTATTCTCGCGATAAAACAACTAACTGGCGCCCGAGCAAAAAGAAAAGAATAGTGAAAAACCACCTCGCTAATACCGAGTAAGTGATAAAAAAAAAAAAAAAAAAAATACTATCTCGTTAATAGTAGTAGCCGTGGCGTGATGGTTAGTGCGATGGACTGTCATGCCGGAGGTCTAAGGTTCGATCCCCAGCCTCGCCACCTATTTATTTAAAGAAAAAATGGCTACTGCCTCTTGCGAGGAATTGACAAATCCTCCAAGAGTATCTCCTGTCACAGAAAAGTGCCGCTCGTTAGCCGTTCGGATTCGGCAATAAACTGTAGGTCCCCTCCATTCCTGCAAACACGCACTCAGGAATGGTTGAGAGTTGTAAGTCACTAGGCCCTAGTTCTTCATGAGCTGTTGTGCCATTAAATTTATTTATTTATTTTTTTTATCTCGTTAATACCGAGTAAGCAAAGAATCAAGCAAAAAAAAAATCATCTCGTTAATACCGAGTAAGCGGGGAATCAAGTGAAAAAAAAAGCATCTCGTTAATACCGAGTAAAGACAAAAATCAAGTGCAGTGAAGTGAAACTCCTCTGGAGAAATTAAGGCCCCTTAATAGCTGCTAATGCAAAAAGGAGACAGTACCAGCCGCCAGCCGCTCCATTATAATTGTTCTGTAAGATTAATTTAAGTATTTTTTAAGGGAAAAGTGCTTTCACAGGTACATACGCATACCGTAAAACTTTTTTCTTTTATAAACATATTGTTGAATCCAAATTAAAAGAAGTTAAGAAAATATATAACATTAATAATTGTGAACAAAATTTCTTAATATTTAGCGGAATCCAAATCAAAAGAAATTAAAAAAAAAAAAAAAAAAAAATAACATTAGTAATAGTGAAAAACAAAGAGTTTATTTATATTTAAGAGAAAGTGCTTTCATAGGTACATACGCATACCGTTAACATTTTCCTTTCTTAATATTCTGTTGAACTCAAACTAAAAATTAGAGTATAAAAAAAGGGAGAAAACATTTTTTTTTCTTTTAACCATGGCAAACACAAAAAATGCCAATCGCGCTATGCCTAACCTCAACATTCCTCCCCCGAATCCACAAATTCCTCTTCCAAATCCACAAGCAAACCCCCCCCCAGTTACCGCCAAGTACAACTCAAGCAAGCGTAATCTCAAGCCCAGAACTTATTAATATAATAGCAGGTGTGGTTAATTCAATCGTCAATCCACATCTCGACGCTATCCCTACACGGGATCAGGAAATTCACCCTGAATTCAGAGGGAAGATTGATGAGCTTGATAAGATACCCGATGTGGTTAGATCTCTGCGTGATTTCTCAGGTAATCCAAGTGAATTTAGCTCTTGGCGTAAGAGCGTAGAAAGACTCCAAAATATTATGGTATCTTGAGCATCATAAGAAACAAAGTCATTGGTGTAGCAGATGCTGTATTGGAGTCATATAACACTCCACTAGACTGGAAAGCAATTTCCAAATGTCTCACGCTGCACTACGCGGACAAGAGAGATCTTGGTACCTTAGAGTACCAGATGACGTCCCTGGTGCAAGGCCAATCTTCAATACAAGAATTTTATCAATCCGTTTATAAGCATTTGTCGCTTGTGTTAAACAAGATCGCTTGTATGGATGTTGGTCAAGAAGCTCTTACGTTGTTGACAGATACCTATAGAGGAAAAGCCTTGGACACATTCATACGCGGATTAAATGGCGATCTACCGAGACTTTTAGGAACAAAGGAACCCGCAGGCCTTCCAGAGGCATTGAACCTGTGTGAGAAACTCCAAAATCAAACATTTCGTTCCCAATATGCAAACAATTATCAAAATTATCAAACGCAGCATTCAAACAATTATTATCAAAGGTACCAGGCGAAACGGCAGCAACCAATAAAATCACACGGAAACTTTAATACCCAAAATCGGAATATGTCGCATCAGAATACCTTTTTTCCAGAGGTTGCTTATCTGCCACAGCCTGCTAGTAATGCTCATGACGTACTTTTTCAAAATAATCATCCCAGTTACCTTAATTACAATCATCCCAACTATAATAATACTAATACACCACCTCCTCGGCCGCCTAGGCCCCAACCTAAACCCGAGCCGATGGAAACATCGACTATTAAATCTTCAAAGGTAAATTACCAAAATCGTCCCCAGCCATTTAAATATGCTGGAAAAAGGACGCAAGGCCAGAATCTCTCTTTTCAGAATATGGTTCCGCAAAAAGTCCAAAGGAATTTCCATATAAACCTTGAAAACCCAATACCTTCCCCGAATGAGCCTCTAGATTTTACCTTACAACCAACGGGTTACATCTCCCCAAACGATGCATTTGCCTTCTATCAACAACCATACGTAGAAGAAACCGTACATGATCCTGATCTGTATAGCTATATGCAGCAACAATCCGAAGAGTTACAGGAATGTAATGAAGTGCATTTCGATGCAGAACCCACTGTAGACGAATGTGACATTTATTTTTTAGGTTAAATGACTCTTCGTTGCCATATTTCCAGTGCAGAACGAAGAGTGGAAAACTTTTAAATTTTCTAATTGACACTGGATCCAGTAAAAATTTCATTCAATCGTCTCTAGTAGATAATCCAATTCCGAACGAAAAAAACTTCTTAGCTAGGTCAATTGCTGGTGATATAGAAATAACCCAGCACACATTTGTCAATCTTTTTAACCAGAATGATGTTAGACTAAAATTTTATCTTCTACCAACTCTAAAGTCCTTTCATGGAATATTGGGTAACTATAGCCTTAAACAACTTAATGCGATTATCCACACTAGGAACAATTTTATGTCAATCCTAGGCAGGATTAAAATTCGAATAAAACAATTAAAATCTCAATCTGCAAATCCAATAGAAATAAAAACTGATCATATGTCAGACTTACAGAAAAACGCTGTCCACGCTTTAGTTCAAAAATTCCGACCCTTATTCGCAGACCCAAACGAAAGGCTTACTTATACCACCAAGGTGGTAGGCGAAATACGTACCAACACAGACTCTCCTGTATACTCTAGGTATTATCCGTACCCTGCATCACTAAGAGAGGAAGTGGAAAAACAAATCCAAAAGCTCCTCGAAGACAAAATCATCAAACCCTCTAGTTCGCCATACAATTCTCCAGTATGGATTGTCCCAAAAAAAGATGATGCAAAGGGCAACAAACAATACAGACTTGTTATCGATTGTCATTGTATCTGATAAATACTCAATCCCAGAAATTAGTGAGGTTTTAGCCCAATTAGGACAATGCAAATTTTTTACAGTACTAGATCTCAAAAGCGGTTTTCACCAAATTCCTTTAAAAGCATCAGAATAATGGGAAGTACGAATTCCTCCGTCTCCCGTTCGGGATGAAAAATTCACCGGCAATCTTCCAGCGGGCCCTAGACGACATTCTACGGGAACATATTGGGAGAATCTGCTACGTTTACATTGACGATATTATCGTCTTTAGTAAAACAGAGGAGCAACATGTTAAGCATGTCGAATTAATTTTTCAAACGTTAGCGGAAGCTAACATGAAGGTACAACTAGACAAATGCAACTTCTTTAAGGAAGAAGTTGAATTTTTGGGCTTTATTGTATCCTCAGGGGGCTTAACAACAAACCCCAATAAAGTCAAGGCCATCAAAGATTTCCCGATCCCGACCACTCTCAAGGAATTAAGATCATTCTTAGGTCTTGCTGATTATTACAGGCGTTTCGTTAAGGATTACGCGAAACTAGCAAAACCATTAACCACACTATTGCGTGGCGAAGACGGAAGAGTGTCAAAAACGCAGTCAAAGAGAGTTCCTATCACTCTCACAGCAGATGCACTAGATGCTTTTCAGAAAGTAAAAAATTCATTAACTTCGAAAGATTTACTCCTGGCTTATCCTGATTACAAGGAATGCTTTGAACTTACAACAGACGCTTCCAACGTGGCAATAGGTGCCGTTTTATCACAAAACGACAAACCTCTTATCTTCATCTCAAGGTCGTTGAGTAAATCGGAAGAACATTTTGCAGCGAATGAGAAGGAGATGCTTGCCATTATATGGGCACTTAACTCTCTTCGAAATTACCTTTACGGTACGGCCCACGTCAGGATCTTTACAGATCACCAATCTCTGACCTACGCCCTGAGTCAAAAAAATAATAATTCTAAAATTAAGCGATGGAAGGCCATCCTGGAGGAGTATAACTACGAGTTACACTATAAACCAGGAAAGAGTAACGTGCACTTTCTCGCTCCCCACAATTTTCGCAAGTTAATTCACTGTCAGCGTCTCAACACAGTGATCAAAGCTCATCCCATGATCTCATACCTGCGGTTGAAACACCAATTAACGTATTTAAAAATCAAATAATGTTATTAATAGGAGACGAGAGGTCATACAAATTTGAGATCCCTTTTCCAACTTACCATAGACACATTTTTGTTCAACCAAGCTATTCACAAGAAGATCTTCGTTCAATCCTAAAGAGATATCTTAACCCTAGCGTTGTGAACGGGCTCTATACAAATGAACCAACGATGGGAAAAATCCAGAATATTTATCCGAACCATTTCAGAAATTATAAAACACGCTTTACCCAATCACGCGTAAGTGATTTAACTGATAGAACAGAACAAGAGGAATTGATTCTTAAAGAACATAACAGAGCCCATAGAAATGTTAATGAGAATAAAATACAGATCCTCCGAACGTTTTATTTTCCGAAAATGAAAGCTAGAATCCAGGAATTAGTAAAAGAATTTAGGGTTTGCAAAGAGCAGAAATACGACAGAAAGCCTAACAAGCCTAAATTGCGAAGCTCTCCTATCCCACAGTATCCAGGTCAGATAATCCACATTGACATCTACTCCACGGATAAGCAATTAGTTCTTACAGCAATAGACAAATTTTCAAAGTATGCTCAGGTTCGAAGCATTAAATCTAGGGCAGTAGAGGATGTAAGGGAACCACTAAGACAGATTGTGTTTGCATTTGGTGTACCCAAAATGGTGGTATACGATAATGAAAAGACATTTAGCTCAGCTTCCATATGTTTCATGTTACAGGACCAACTAGGAATTGAAATCTATAAAACACCTCCATATACGAGTGCTGTGAATGGTCAGGTGGAAGGATTTCACTCGACCCTCTCCGAAATAATGCGCTGCTTAAAGACAGATCGCATTCATAGATCTTTTCTCGAACTTCTTGATCGAGCGGTTTATGAATATAATTACTCAATACACTCAACCACTAAAAAACGGCCCATAGAAGCTTTCTTCGGTAGAATAGTAAGCACGAACCCCGAACAGTATGAAAAAGCTAGACAGGAAATAGCAGGCCAAATAGCAGAAAAACAAGATGCCGACCTAGAATATCACAACAAAAATAGACACGAAATTAAAACATATTCCCCAGGAGAGACTATCTTTGTTAGAATAAACAAAAGATTAGGGACAAAACTCTCACCGAGATATAAAAAGGAAGTAGTTAAGGAAGACGAAACCACTATCGTTACAACAGAATCTGGAAAAATTATCCACAAAAATAACATTAGGAATTAACTTTCTTTTTTTCAGATCACTTCTATCCAAAAGTTTCGCTGAAGTTCAGATATTGGACTATTCTAATTCTAAAATTGTTGGGCTTTATTGTATCCTCAGGGGGCTTAACAACAAACCCAGATAAAGTGAAGGCCATCAAAGATTTCCCGATCCCGACCACTCTCAAGGAATTGAGATCATTCTTAGGTCTTCCTGATAATTACAGGCGTTTCGTTAAGGATTACGCGAAACTAGCAAAACCATTAACCACACTATTGCGTGGCGAAGACGGAAGAGTGTCAAAAACGCAGTCAAAGAGAGTTCCTATCACTCTCACAGCAGATGCACTAGATGCTTTTCAGAAAGTAAAAAATTCATTAACTTCGAAAGATTTACTCCTGGCTTATCCTGATTACAAGGAATGCTTTGAACTTACAACAGACGCTTCCAACGTGGCAATAGGTGCCGTTTTATCACAAAACGACAAACCTCTTATCTTCATCTCAAGGTCGTTGAGTAAATCGGAAGAACATTTTGCAGCGAATGAGAAGGAGATGCTTGCCATTATATGGGCACTTAACTCTCTTCGAAATTACCTTTACGGTACGGCCCACGTCAAGATCTTTACAGATCACCAATCTCTGACCTACGCCCTGAGTCAAAAAAATAATAATTCTAAAATTAAGCGATGGAAGGCCATCCTGGAGGAGTATAACTACGAGTTACACTATAAACCAGGAAAGAGTAACGTGGTGGCGGATGCACGTTCTCGCTCCCCACAATTTTCGCAAGTTAATTCACTGTCAGCGTCTCAACACAGTGATCAAAGCTCATCCCATGATCTCATACCTGCGGTTGAAACACCAATTAACGTATTTAAAAATCAAATAATGTTATTAATAGGAGACGAGAGGTCATACAAATTTGAGATCCCTTTTCCAACTTACCATAGACACATTTTTGTTCAACCAAGCTATTCACAAGAAGATCTTCGTTCAATCCTAAAGAGATATCTTAACCCTAGCGTTGTGAACGGGCTCTATACAAATGAACCAACGATGGGAAAAATCCAGAATATTTATCCGAACCATTTCAGAAATTATAAAACACGCTTTACCCAATCACGCGTAAGTGATTTAACTGATAGAACAGAACAAGAGGAATTGATTCTTAAAGAACATAACAGAGCCCATAGAAATGTTAATGAGAATAAAATACAGATCCTCCGAACGTTTTATTTTCCGAAAATGAAAGCTAGAATCCAGGAATTAGTAAAAGAATGTAGGGTTTGCAAAGAGCAGAAATACGACAGAAAGCCTAACAAGCCTAAATTGCGAAGCTCTCCTATCCCACAGTATCCAGGTCAGATAATCCACATTGACATCTACTCCACGGATAAGCAATTAGTTCTTACAGCAATAGACAAATTTTCAAAGTATGCTCAGGTTCGAAGCATTAAATCTAGGGCAGTAGAGGATGTAAGGGAACCACTAAGACAGATTGTGTTTGCATTTGGTGTACCCAAAATGGTGGTATACGATAATGAAAAGACATTTAGCTCAGCTTCCATATGTTTCATGTTACAGGACCAACTAGGAATTGAAATCTATAAAACACCTCCATATACGAGTGCTGTGAATGGTCAGGGGGAAAGATTTCACTCGACCCTCTCCGAAATAATGCGCTGCTTAAAGACAGATCGCATTCATAGATCTTTTCTCGAACTTCTTGATCGAGCGGTTTATGAATATAATTACTCAATACACTCAACCACTAAAAAACGGCCCATAGAAGCTTTCTTCGGTAGAATAGTAAGCACGAACCCCGAACAGTATGAAAAAGCTAGACAGGAAATAGCAGGCCAAATAGCAGAAAAACAAGATGTCGACCTAGAATATCACAACAAAAATAGACACGAAATTAAAACATATTCCCCAGGAGAGACTATCTTTGTTAGAATAAACAAAAGATTAGGGACAAAACTCTCACCGAGATATAAAAAGGAAGTAGTTAAGGAAGACAAAACCACTATCGTTACAACAGAATCTGGAAAAATTATCCACAAAAATAACATTAGGAATTAACTTTCTTTTTTTCAGATCACTTCTATCCAAAAGTTTCGCTGAAGTTCAGATATTGGACTATTCTAATTCTAAAATTGTTTCGACAAGCATGGGAACCGCAAAGTTACAGACGGGTACGTTTAGGATTATTCACGTGATAGAACTAGAAGCTTACGAAATTATATTAGAAGACATTAGATTACAAATGGGGAACTTGAACGAATCCGATCCAAATTATCCTATAATATCCCACCAGATAGCCCAAATCACTAACCAACTCAACATTCTTAAACCAAGAATAAATAGAAATCCTAGATCCCTTAATTTTATGGGAAGCGCGTGGAAGTGGCTCGCTGGTAGCCCCGATCACGATGACTTTCAAATCCTAAAATCCCAGTCACATAAGTTATTGAACAATAATAATAAACAAGTTGTTATTAACCAAGCTTATACGAAAAGAATAAATAAATTAACGAACGTTACGAACGAAGTATTGAACCTATTAAGGTCAAACATTGGATTAAAAAACCAATACACACTAGATTTAAGATATAAACCTGACTTCATTAAAGAGGAACTAACTAACATAGAATATGCACTTTTATGGGCGAAAAATGATGTTGTCAGCTCATTTATTCTTTCTAATTCAGAAATAAAAATTGTTAAAGAAAGATTTGAAGAAAGTAACATACCATTTATAAACTTAGAAGAAGCCCTTAATTTTTCAGAAATAAAAATTGCATCAGATAAAAAAACAATACTTTACATTATCAGTATACCTACAACTGAAAAATATATTTGTAAAAAACTTTTAATCAAACCTGTCAAATATAATAATAAAATAATAAAATTACAATATGAAAATGTACTCACTTGTGAAAGTGAAATGTATGGCTTAAAGAAACATTGTAAAACATATAACGAATTATCAGTGTGTAATAGAGAGGAAATTGTAAATCTTAAAACAGAAAATTGTATTCGAAATCTTATATTGGGTAAACCTTTAAGCTGCGAAGAAGTTAACAATCAACATTTGCCAACAGTTGAGGAAATCCAGTTGGGAACCCTCTTTCTCAATCAATTCAATGGATCAATCATTATAGAAAACGAAGTGGTCAACATAACGGGAACATTCATCAACCAATACCATAATTCATCAATCACCATAAATGGCCAAGAATTCGTATCAAAAGAAGTACCATCCGCTAAACCGCTGCCTGCAATCCTACATTCCAAATCATCAACAAAGATCTACAAAGAGCTCCTAACGTTGGAGATGCTCAAAGAGATGCATATCAATAATACCGCGCACATAGACGAAATCCAGGAGCAAGGAAAGATCCATTTCATGGCTAATTACAGCGTTACATCGCTCATTGTTATACTGATCATAGTTCTTATAGTCGTGAAGTACGCCACTATTGGGCAAAAAGAAGCAAGGGGTCAACCACCTGAAATAGAATCAAGGAACAAAGCAGACGTCGTTTCATCAAGGATAAACCGGATCCCAGTACTTTTCATGGAATCGACCGAGGACGCTCGAGCTTAAGAAGGGAGGAGTTAGCACTAAATACGCTGACACAGGTTCCCACAGCGTCTATAGGTGTTTCGGATACATGTGCCGCCAAATATGCTGACGCATTTCCACAACACAGGTCAGTGCGGATGCAAACATCGCATTCTTGGAAACCGAATGGAAGAGGTAAGCAACCGGACGGTTGCAACGTCGGCACTTGTTGGTTATACCCATAGGTTAAGTTATTGTAAAATAGAATTAAGTCTGAGAGTTTCAATAAAGCATTTGAACTGTGCGGTTGCACAGGAAAAAATATTTTTTTTTTTTTATTCTCGCGATAAAACAACTAACTTATACGAAGGTTTTTTTTAATATTACAAATTATGTATACTACTGAAATAAATCAGCCAGAATACTTAGCACTATTAAATTGGACTTGTTTAATTATTGATTTAAAATAGCTTTTAACGGCCTTAAGTCCATAAAAATTGGCGTTATATTATATTATTTAAATTTATTGCTGACACTTTCTGTCTTAATCTCCCTTTTATAATATGTCGTGCATCAAAGCTAAAATACGGTTTTTTTCATTGAAATTTGAAAATTGCAGACCCCAGAAAAAGTGATGATGCTAGAAACTAAATATCTCAAGGCTGGGTTTATCGATTCATTTTATTGGATTACGTAAATAAAAGTTGATATTTCTCCTAAAATCTGGTATATCAACAAAATCTCTCAGATAATAATAATAATTATTATTATTATTTCTCGAGATATAATTACTTCATGACATTTCACATTGTCGAAACCGCGTTTCTCGAACTTTTACCATGCGAAACAAATTTTATAACAGCGCTTAGACTCAAATCACTACTGATACAATTCTTTCCAGACCTTTTAGCTGAACACTATAACTCTATAACTTTCAAAAACAAAACAACATGATAGCTTTATCTTTAAATAGTGCAGCTCCATAGTAATTAATCAAGTCATGTAAGATGTTGTCATCGAAAAAAATGGGTTCTTGTTTTTTTCTTTTGCTTAGTTTCTTTTTGGTTTTCTTAAGAAATTGATCCTAATGGCTAGATTTTGGCTTAGAAAATTTCTTACAATAAGAGATACATTTTAAAAATTTGGAGTAAATGATATGAGGAATTTACGAGTAGTACCCGTATTATATTTTTGACAGACGTAGAATATCATACATTAAATAAATCCTCAACCTCGTTAAACTGGGTCTTGTTATCAATAGAATATCGTCGTTGCGGAAGAAAAACGACACACTTAACAAATTAAATTTTTGAGCTAAAATTACACTTCTGTGAATAAAAGAAAAGGAATCGATTGGAAAGGAACTAGAACCTACTACGAATTTTTAACTTAATGAGCTATTGGGTGATTTTGATACTTTAATAGATTAATTTAAATTCAAATTTTTACTAAAAATTCTATTTGCTATTTGTTGAGTTGTGTCGTTTTTCTTCGGAACCGACGACATGTAGTTACATTATATAAAGCAATGGAGATAATAAATAGCTGTTAATAAGTTATGCAAACAAATAAAAGATTTTTTCCAAAAAGGGTTTCCAGCTAAATTGACGTCATAATCCAAAAGATCGATTAATTTTTATTTGTGATTTTAATTAGCACCTAAGTAGCAGCTTGTCAAACGGTTAACCGTTTCTTTGTTTGTATCTAAATTAAAATGAATTGTAAATGTAAACATTATTTCATACAATAATTTGTTTTTACATTTCTTAGGAACTGTTTTTCAGTGGTTAGTAAAACCAGAGCTTGTTCTTATAAAATTATTGACATAATTATGTATATATTTTAAATATAAGAAGCAAAACAAAGAATAAACATAAAATTTATTAACATTCATCTAAAAAAGTGATTTCAGTAGAAAATTCATGAGTATCGAACTACCGAACTAGAAGGATAAAAGATCAGATGGATAACTATTCAGTAAATTTAGAATAAACTCACCACATTAGATAAATTAACCAGGGCTTACAATTAAATTGCAAATTTTAAACATATAAACCCTACTCTAATCACTTTTAGAATGGGAGTCGACTGTAAAATCTATTTTTATAGCGAGATTCGGCTCTTAAGCAATTTTACGACATAAAGTATACTTTAAATCTAAAGCACTCGTTTAACTTTAAAAGCAGCAAAACACTTCTTTATCTCTCAAAAGTACATATACTTTATTCAGTTGGCATATGCTATTTCACAACAAACAAATTGAGCTGAAATATTTTCGCAAGTTATTTTTTTTATAGTTTTGAAAATTTTCAGGTTTGTAAAAAGGTAGGTTAGGTTAGGTAGAAGTGGCTGTCGTAACCGACCCACATAGGCTAGGCCATGTAAAGTTATGCTACCTTAAGCGTATGAATATAGCATAACTTTGCATAAAAAAAACTATGCTAGCAAAGTACTACAACCTTTTCCACTCCACGTCAGAAGGTGAAATAAGAAGTTGTATCTTAATGAAAAAGTCAATTAATGCTTTCTTTTTATCTAGGTACAGCAACGAGGATAACGTGGCAATCAGCGTTGAAACCAAGGAAGGAAAATTCATCTTGGCGTCAGCGTACATTCCGTACGAGGAAGAGAACCCTCCATTAAAGACAGTCCGCGACCTTGTGGATTACACCATAGCACGAGGGACACCTTTGGTGTTGCACACCACACTCAGTGGGGCGGTAAGGACATTAACAAAAGGAGTGAGTCAATTTTTGAATACATTCTCTGTTCTAACCTTGTTTTATGTAATGAGGGTGATCACCCAACATTTAGAAATAAAAACCGGGAAGACATTCTAGATCTCACTCTTATGAGTAAAAATGAAAATATCTCTGTAGGAAATTGGAGAGTCTCACCTCAAGAATCCTTTTCGGATCACTTTAGGATACTCTTCACTTTAGATAGAAAAATACAAATGAGAAAAAACCTTTTAAATACCCAAATAGAACTAATTGGACAGAATACACAAAATGGTTGAACGAACGTATCGATCCACCAAAGGAGGATATGATCACGTTACCCTCAAACATTGACACTGCTGTTCAAAACATTACTAGTAAAATGAAAGCGGCATTTGAAAGACATTGCCCTATATCTCGTAACATTAAGCCCACTACCCCACCATTGTGGAGCAGTGAACTTAAGAAACGAAGAACAAGGGTCAGAAAACTTTTCAATAAAGCCAGACTGAGCAAATTAGATGAAGACTGGAATTCATATAGAGTCGAACTTAATTCATACACCAACGAAATAAGAAAGGCCAAGAAAAATTCATGGGCTAGACACTGTCAATCCATTGAGAACACAAGTGAAGCGGCTAGACTTCGAAAGATCCTTGCATATAAACCCACGATTCCGGGGTATATCAAACATCCTGATGGATCGTGTTCGAACTCGAGCCAGGAAACACTTGAACTCTTTATGGAAACGCATTTCCCTGGACGTAAAAGTGCTGAGGACTCAGGTTATATAAAATTAGAGTTTTTACACACTGATCAACCAGCATAGGACTTGGAACAGGTTATCACAGATCAGAAGATTATGTGGGCAATAAACTCATTCAAACCCTTTAAATCAGCTTGACCAGACTAGATTATTCCGGCATTTCTTCAACAAGCTCTACAGATAATCACCCCATGGCTTAGGGTTATCTTCAAAAGTTGCATTAAACTTAGATACGTCCCTAACAGCTAGAGAAAAGTCAAAGTGGTCTTTATTACAAAAGCTGGAAAACCGACACACTCGACTGCAAAAGACTAGAAACCAATAAGTCTATCCTCGTTCCTTCTCAAGACACTGGAGAGGATCATTGATCTACATGTTAGGGACGTTCTCAATCCAAACAATTTGTGCAACTTCCAACATGCTTATCTTAAAGGTAAGTCAGTGGAGACTGCGTTGCACGAAGTCATTTCACATATTGAGAAAAGTCTCGAGTACAAAGAACACACCCTAGCGGCATTTTTGGGCATCGAAGGAGCGTTTAACAACGTTAAACGGAGTTGGAGAGGAATCTGCCATTGTGGACTGGGTTTATTCCATGCTCAATGGCAGAGTCTTAAACTCGCAACTTGGTGACACTAATGTCGAGAAAACAGTTACAAGAGGCACACCACAGGGAGGAGTAATCTCACCTCTTCTCTGGGTCCTCGTTGTTAACAAAATTCTTACAAAATGTATGAATAAGGGCATTAAAGTTGTTGCATATGCGGACGACATAGTAATTTTGATATCGGGAAAATGTTTTACCACTATCAAGGAGATTATGGAATCTGCGCTTAAAGAACTATCCTCTTGGGTGGCACAAATCGGTCTTGGGGTTAACCCTGCAGAGACTGAACTAGTTCTGTTCATGAAGAAAAGGAAAGTGGAGGATTTTATCCCTCCCAAGTTAAATGAAATTCCTCTGGAACTTTCCAAAGAAGCTAAATATATTGGAGTAATCCTTGATTCCAAGCTAACCTGGAAACGAAATACGGATGAAAGAATGAAAAAAGCACTTTGTGCTTTCTACACATGCAAAAAAACCTTCGGGACACAGTGGGGAATGCGACCGCAAGTCATCCAATGGATGTACGCGGCGATCGTTCGTCCTATACTTACCTACGGTTCGATTGTGTGGTGGAAGGCCGTAGAAAAAGATAGCTATCTCAAAAACCTGAACAAGGTACAGAGATTAGCCTGTATAGGAATAACGGGGGCAAGGAGATCTACACCTCAAGCAGGGCTGGAAGTTATTCTCAACCTTCCGGCCATGGACGAGTGTACAAGGTGTACAGCAGCCAAGAGTGCATTTCGACTGAAGGAAATGCACTCTTGGCAGCAAAGCATCTGCGGTCATGGGTACGGCGGCCTAGATGTGACCACTGACTACTTACCACCCGTAATAGATTCTAGGAAAAACTTCTCGGTTTTAGTACCCGAAAGACATAGTTGGGAATCCAACTTACTACTCGGTGAGCGGGGTATCCCCTTCTACACTGATGGGTCAAAAATGGAAGAAGGAAGGAGCTGGGGTGTTTTGTGAAGCTCTTAAAATTAGAGAATCATATAAACTCCCACATGAGTGTAGTGTCTTTCAAGCTGAGATTTATGCTATCGAAAAGGCAGCCGAAATCGTCCACAGGAACAAATTAAGCTCATCAGAGATCATCACAAAGCAACAAGTTTGTATTATAATATATATGAATTATAAATAATATTTATATTGAGAATAATTAAAAACTTTTTTCGCCGTATTGCAATTTTAAATTTAAAAAAAAAAACTGCGAAATGAGTAAACAAACAGGAATTTGTGAAAAGTTGTGCGACGTCGTCGTACGAATTCGTACGGCGTTTCAGTAACCAAACAGACCTATTAATAAAACGAGAACGATACACAGAAAATCCATGGCAATCAAAGGCAGACAAGAAAAAGACAAGTTTCTATATTTTGTTTTGTGTTGAGGACTTTGTTTACATTTTTCTTTTAATATGGTAGAGATTTGTTTTTTTTATTTGTTTTGATGATCTTTTTATTTTTAGTTTTTTACCTTCGGTAAATGTTGTTGTTGTTGGGTAGCTGACGTAGGTAGGTATATGTATAGACAATTCTTGGGTGTTTGAGGAAGACGAAAAAAGAATATTGTCTGTGAGAATGTAGGTATTTTAATTTTATAATAAGTTGTTTTTGGGTAGCAGTGCATAGAAAATTCATGCGAATTTAAGGACAAGAAAAGTAGGATTTTGTGAGTTTAGTTTTTTGTGTAGGTTTTGTTTACATTTTTTTCTTTCTGTGATGAGGACGAGCGACGAGGTGTATGTAATGTGTGTATCTATATTTTCTTATAAATTTTTCCGTGTGTTTTTTTTTTTTAAGTGGAAGAATTGAGTTTTTTTTTTTTTATTTTAATTCTTTAGGGCCCTACCAATAATAAAATTTGGTTACGACTTAAATATTTCAGTAAAATGGATCACAATTGAATGGGCTCTAAATAATAAACCGTGTATGGTATTACCTAAATATTTACGTGGACTATAAATAATGAACCATTAATTCAACTGACTTCAAAAAATTGAGAATATAATGTATGGTTAATAATTTAGGATTCATAACCAAAGAAACTGAATATGAAGAAATGAATCCTTCGTACGTTTCACCCTCCAAAACCCATTTGTTTACATTGTTGTATTTGTAATTTAATTTTGTGTCGATGAATAGATGTGAAATCCAACAACAATATAGCAGGGTGGTGTGAAGATAAGTACTGTGAATGTGTAAGTTGTGAAGATAAATACTGTGAATGTATGAGTCTTATACCGCCATTTTTACACATACCTTCTCATTTCTTATCTGATAGAGCTTGTAGGCAAACTCAAATAACAGCCGAGGATTGATATCTTTATAAATTCAGTATCTTTGTTCATAACGTTAAGGTTAATTTCACTGCAATATTTAAGTCATAACTAAATTTGATTATTGGTAAGGCCCTTAGAGTTCTTGGCGAACTTTGGCGAACTTTGAATTCTGAATTTAGGTATAGGTATGTTATTTAATTAATTTATGTATTATATTTTGGCATCGAAATAATCATGGATTTTGCATCATAAACGTCTTAAAATGAATCATTAAAATTTTCAATGATGAGCTTGTTAGAGGCCCGGGGTGGCAATGCTGAATTAGGCCCCTTAAATTAACATTTGCCAAGAACTAACCTCCAATTATTTCCATTTAATCTTACGCAAGGGCGTACCTGAGTGTACATTTAATGTAAAACTTAGAGGAAGCTGCTTTTGCACGACCTTACTCTTCTAGTTTTATTGTGAGTTTAAAACTAATCAGAAGCTTCAGACTGCAAAATTATAACAAGATCACTAAAGCCTTAATGGCTTTATGTGTATAACCTGAAAATCAGACAAATTATGAAAATTACTTGGTACAAATCTGAGACGATGTTTGTTGCTATCACTTTAGTCATTACAGGTACCAAGTTTAATCAAAATCGTAACCCTCTTTTTCTTGAAGAGCTAAAATTAAAATTTGAATTTATTCTGTCCAGAGAATTACCCAAAAAATTGAAGCAAATCGGTCTACCCGTTTAGGCTCTAACTCAAATTACAGTGAACGCAAGAACGCATAGGTACACAGAAGCACAGACAGACTGCCTGACGGACGATATGATAGAAAATATGTACTTCTTCGGTTTTCTACATCATAGTAGTGTCAAATTCCTTTTTACACGGAACCAATATTTGCCTTAGAGCTATTAAAAAATAAAAATTAATATATAAAATAATAAAAAATTGGCATGTGTTGCCTCAGTAATAATAAAAAAAGACATTAAATCAAACAATTCAAAAGCTTTTCTTTGGATTTATAACTATTAAATTTACATTTGAAATCTACATATTTTTGGAAAAAAAATAATTTTTTTTTATCCCTGCTTCTAAAATATTTACTTGTCTTGACTTTTGAAAGTAATTTTTCTTCAATTTTATCTCTATTTCCTCGATTTGCTATTTTATACTAACAAAATAACTATTTCGTAAAATGCAGATGAAGTAGGAATGCTTAAAATAAAGTATTAAATGACAGAAATAATGTCATTTTGTCACATAAAAGTAGCATTCGAAATTTTTAATTAAATTAAAATCCCTGAGATTTTTGAAAAGAATGACATTTTTAAGTAAAGAAGGACGGGAGGGTAAATAGTTGAAAAGGAGGACTATCTTCCCAAATGGAGGATGGTTGGGAACCCTACTTGGGCCGCCCATTGTCAAGCTCTGGACTAGAGGTTCTTGGCTCATAGTAGTTCGAAGACAATTTTTTATAAGTTTTTAGCACTTAATTTAAAATTAAATAGAGCATTGAATATTTATACAAAACTAGTAGGTACTTAACGATGTAAATTTTTATTATGTCGAAAAAATTCCTAAATATTATTCCTAATTTTTGTGTTCAAGAATAATTTTTTTAAAAACTATGTTTCTACTCTATAACAATTTTATTAAAACAGAAAATTAACGAATGGGTAGATATATAAATTCCGTACTGAGCATTTTTCCTTTTTTTTTTAAGTATTTAAAAACTAATAAGTAAGCATGACCTTGTAGATGCTCTTGGGCTGTTTTTAAACACATATTATATTTTTGTTGAAAAAAATATGTGTGATGTATCTATATATAAATAGCCTTGAATAAATTTTGTGGTACCATTTTCTCAAAAAGTATTTGACCGATTTCGATAAATTTAATATGGTTGGAAAGCTACAATTCCGGAGAAAAAACTAAATTAAAACAAAATGTTTTTTTTTCAACATTTTCAAACAAATGGTTTGCGAAATTGAAAGTTTTTAAAGTTTTACTCCTTCCAAGAGTGTGTCAGTTTTTTTTGGCCAAATTTCGGAATTTTATGGAGGTTGAATTGGATTTGGAGGCCCCTTTATATCGGAGGCCCGCCCATACCTTAGTCGGCCAGTATCACGAGGCACAGACATATTTTTGACACAAATAAAGTACCGCCCCCGATCCTATCCACATCATTTAATTTAATCATCAATTTTTAATGATACATTGCAGCCTTGGTCTTAAACCCCTGTCAAGCTTCATTTGAGCTATTAATTATCCAAAGAACAGATGAGTTTATTTGGTTCTTCGACAGGATCAGACTATTTCGTACTTACTAAAGTTTCTCATTTCCATTTATATTATCAAATATTCCTATATAAACCGCGATAATTGAGAATATAACACAAGCTAGAGCAATAGTTGCAAACCTATTGACAAACTTTACTCCCAGAAATACAATAAGACCTATAATTTATGTATAGAAAAGAAAATACATTAATAAGATAAAAAAAAATAATTAATATTTAAGTTTTACCCATGACAACAAGAAGTCCAGATCCATAGACTCTAAAATTATTATACATCGCTTCAGCATCTTTTGTAAAGTCTCCAAATATAGAAAGCCCAGGTGCTATATATGTCTTTAAAATGTAATTAAATTTAAAATTATATTATTGAAAATAGATTTCAGTATTCTTTTAAGAGTTATTGTTGAAACAGAATTATGAATTAAATACGAAACTTAGGTCGAGTTCGTAAAAGTAAAACTTCAGCAACACTGTCACATTCAAGTCGCATTTCTGCAGGCAAATGCAGTCTATTTCAAATTATGTTCGTTGTTTTAAAAGCGCTGATGTTTGCTCTCAGTAGTCTAGTCAGTATTGAAATGAAATGTTGCCCAAAATGTACATAACTACTACCATTTTATTGCAATTGTTTTTAGCAGTGATTGAGCATGTTTACTTTTACGAACTCAGAGTTAGTTTTAAATAATTTGCATACTTACAAGTACAATTTCTACCGCTCCGACAATATACATAGCTGCCGCCAGAGTCGTACCAGTATAGAAAAGCATTCCAACAGCCCCACCAAATTCTGGCCCCAGAGATCTTAATATAAATAAAAATTTTTTATTATTATTATTATATATTTATTGCTCATATTATTATTTCTTACAATAATTACAATCAACAATAATGCAAAACGGGGCAGTAAAATAAGCAAACCTATTCAAGCTGCAGCTAAAAGAATCGCTAAAGCAAAAGCTGTCATTAAAATCGGTTAGGTACTCGTTTAGCAAAGAACGTCTACAATGTTGTAGCGCGGTTTCCAACGACTAGCTTACAAAAGAGAGAGAAAGAGTTGAACGATCCCATATATGCCCTCCCAAATGCAGCTTGTAGCGAGGAGAAAAGCTAAAGTTGAGTAAACTTTTGTTGGAGCGACTTCACTTGCTGCAGCTGCAGCTTTACATTGTAGGGCTGTATCCAGCGTTTGCTTTTTTTAATGAAAAAAATCTTCACCATACTTTTTAATTTACTTTAAAAATGAAAAATTAAGCACAAAACTGACTAAAACCCATTTGCTGAAACGAAACTCAAAAATGTAAGTTCAACTTAAAAGCTCATGTGACAGTTTAAGCTGAGGAAAAATTAGAACATAAGCGTTTAAGTTGAACATAAATATTTAATGTCGTTTTCGATTGGATTTTCAGAGTGTTTCACTCTTTTTTGATTCCAATGGAATATGAAAAACTCTCTTCCGTAATATGTGTATCTATGTAGAAGTAAAAACTAAAATGAATTCTTCAATAATTTCAATTCCAGAACATCTCAAGAAGAAGCATTTACTATTTTGGCAATTAATCCAACACATACTTTACAAAATATGTGTGTTGTCAGAGTACACTCCTAGCACTCCTTAATGAAATCCGGAGTGAAAAAACACTCCTAAATCATCACTCCGAACAGACAATGGAAGGTTTTTGGAGTGTTGGGAGTGTGGATGGAGTGAAAACAGAGTGCTAGGAGTGACCAACGGAAAACGACATAAGTTTCGTTTGATTAAATGGACCTTAAATACTTCAAAAAAATAATTTTTTACTAAAAAACTCGAGGCTATTACAGTAAAAGATCGTATTTCCCAATTATCTGATTTTATCAATATGTAGATAGTAGATATGTACTTAAAGGCCTTCCACACTATCCCACTGAGTATTAACACATGTTAAAAAAGTGGGAAGTAAATCATGTATAATAGTGTGGAGACAAAATATGAAATTTTATCCCACATGACTTGACAGCCCATCTCACCCAATTTGACATGTATTAATACATTAAAATTTTTAGGATTGGTTCTAAAACCATCACACATTCTATCCCACTTGGGAGTTTTCGGTTATGATGATTTGTTTGGACGCAAGTGTGAAAGCAAAATATGAAAATATTTTCTTCACACAAATTTGGCAGTCGTAAGTGATTCTATCACACTTTTTTTTTAAAATGTATTAATATTCGATGGGATAGTGTGGAACAGCTATTATAGAATACAAAATTTTAACAGTTGTCCTGCCATGGTCTTAATAGTTTGATATCCTATGACCTCATATATTAAGTTTTAATGAATTTGAGTTGGTTACGTTCAATCTCAATCGGCAAGCATAGTGTAAGGTCGTCGTCACTTTGGAAGGCTTTACTCCTTGGCTCGTCAGGCTAAAGCCTTGCATGTTTACCCTTTAGCAATACTGTTATATAAGGGCGCCTAATGTTGGAATGCAAACCTTTGCCAAGATTCAAGCGAGTTGCTATTTATAATTGTGTGGTTTGGTTGTTGAGCTTTCAAAGCAAAAGTGAATTTTATTTAAAATAATTTTGCTATTTATAATAATACATTATGTTATCAGAATCGTACATACATACATCGATTTCTGACGCAATTGGCAATCGATAGTCAGCATATCTCCTACGATGGGCTGAGGATAAACGACCAGCACCGGATCTATGGGGGGGGGGGGGGGGGCAAACTGGGGCACGTGCCCTGGGCGGCAGCTTTAGGGGGCGCCCAATTCGGTAAGATACTCTCTTCAGTACGCAACACGCAACAAATTTTGAAAAAAAAATTTGTAGACCTATTTTACACCTAGGCAGTTAAAATTAAAAAATGAAATACCTATTTATCCCAAATATGTAAGTGAAAAGGCCTGAAAATGTAATTCAAGTTATGTGTACACTAGACTGATTCAAAAAAACTAAAATGTCTCTGATTTTAATGCTACTAGCATTTTAGTTAGAGTTTAGTGCAAAAATAAGCCTGGTAATATTAATAGTTTTTCCATACAAATTGTATTTGAAGTTTTCTTTTGTTTGCTTCTTTTTTATATAACCTTACAACCGGTTATTGTTAGGAAATGATTGAGACGTAGTATAAGGAAATTGAATTTTCTTTAAAAATATCCTTAACTAATTATTTAACTATAGCACTCCTTCCTGCGTTATTTGTTATTAAAGGATAAGGTGGATGGTTAATTACATAGTTTTTTGGATTCCCTGTTGAAAATATCAGCTGTAATATACAATCATAATATTAAAATTTGTTGTATATGTTGAAATAAATGTATTGCTTAAAAAAAATATTCAACGCAAAGAAAAAAGACAAAAAATAAACAGTTAAAATGCAATATTCGTATTGTTATTTTCGGTTCATCAAGCAATCAATTTGAAGGAATTGTTTTTATAAAAATTGATTTGACAAGCAGTGGTATTGTGTTTTTGTAAATACTTTTATCTCAAAAAACTTATTAGCTTAGGCTGAAGGGACAAAAAAAAATATTATTAAAAAATAACTTATTAAGAGAAATGCGTTCTCTTATTAAGTTTTTAATTAATTAATAATAGTGAATAGTTTTTGAAAAAATTATTTTCAAAATGAAAAATTTTGAATACAAAAATTAAGAAAATTGTGTTCAAACTAAATTTGTTCAACATTTTACGTTATCAAATAGTAATTTTGTTTTTAATATTCAAATGTTCCTTTCCAATTTAGTTTAATTTTTAATTCAATTTATTTCAATTTCAATTCCATTTACTAAATTTATTTAAGTATACAGGTGAGTACGAATAAGACGTTGTCTTTTATGCTTAAAACTCTTCTAGTATTTGAAAATTTCTTCTAAAGCTAACTATAAATAAATTTATATCCAGTTATCTAATTCACCACTGAAAAACTGGGCCTAAAAATTGCTAGGCCAGTTGAATATAAAAAACAAAAATACTACTAAACTTCGTAAAATTTTGAGAAAAATTTGTTGCATCAAAATGTTCTAAATTTTATTAAATTTATTTGATTTTAAAAATTAATTTTTCAAAAACTATTTACTTATATAAATAAAACGATATATATAAAAGAATGGATTTACCATTGTAAGTGTTGCCATTGTTTTTCAATAACTTTTTCATTTTAAGACGATTTTTAAAAAAATGTCCCTACTCGGGTAAACTGGGGAAATAAACCTACCTCCCAAACTGAGAGCCTTAAAATTTTGACGCACCCTGTATACTGGTAATATGGTCTGTTTTTTATTTTATTATTTATGTCACACGTACATAAAAGTTGCTAAGTAAAAAGCCTGCTCCCTGTTTCAAAAAATCCAACCAACAAGTAAAAATAGGTACCTAAGAAGAAAGGAATGGTAAGATAACTTCAGAATTGAATTGGACATGTTTGTTTGTTTATTGGCATTCCAAATCGGGCAGTTCTTCCGGATAGCCAATCGAAAAGGTCAATAGTTCATCGCCTACCATGAACTTCAAAATCCATTGAAGGATGGCTCCGAATTAAATGGATTAAAAAACCTCTACAAAATTCAAATTTTACCTCAAAAAATTCGAAATTTTTCGGATTGTAGTTTTTGCTCCGGAAAAAGTGGATTTTAAGCCTTTTGGGTGACATTTGGAAAAAAAAAATATTATCCAAAGGTCAAAATATAGTTTGTTGCCTAGCTGTTAAGCCATTGTCAAATCCAAGGATGACTGCGATTTAAATGGATTAAAGAACCTCTACAAAACTCAAATTTTATCTTGGAAAATTCGAAATTTTTACAATTTTATTTTTAGGTTCGGAATAAGTGCTAACATTTAGCGAAGCGTCTTCCAACCCGAGTCGTTTGGCAAGTGACGGCTGTCGTATCGACTTTATTTGCAAATTAATTTTCGAAAAAGAAACACGACACTTTTGCAATTATTTGCACAAATACTAGCTCCTATTTTATTACTTCAATTTCAACTAGCGTTGCCGCCCGAAATAAAATGTACGTGCCATATCAATACGCAATTTCTATTAAGTTCAGTTCATCTTACATAGACAAGGCCCTCACTAGTCAACTGATGAGTCCAAGTGAGATCGCCGGGACGAAACGCCAATTTTTATAGACTAAAGGCCGTTAAAAGCTATTTTGAATCAATAATTCAACAAGTAGTCCAATTAAATAGTGCTAAGTCTCCTACTTGGTTGATTTAGTTCAGAAGTATATAGAAATTGTATTATTAAAAAATCTTCGTATATTTACGTGCCATATTGTATGAAATACGTGCCAATTTGCGTGCCAATTTGCGTGCCATATGAAAAAACACAAATTCTTTTATTTTGTTGAAAAAACTGTAATCAATTTTATAACGGGGTCTAAAACAACAACAAAAATATAAGGAATTAATTTGCTGTATTCGTGCATTTTCAAAAATTATGTGTTTCTGGCCACTTTTTACGGAATATGGACTCACGAGCCTGTTTTATACATTCTCTTCGTGCTTCACACAAGACCAAACCCCGCATTTTTCTTACCAAAAAACTGCCGAGATATCGTAGGTACTCTATCTGTTCAATCTAAACAGGCGTCAGCGTCAGTGGTCATTAGTAGCGGAATGCGTAGTGCATACGACCTCGAAGACTGAGCAAATATGATGCGAGTTGCATATTTGTATGGTGACCTCCACCAGTTGTGCAATAACCCTAAGTTATTCACACCCCGCAATATAACATTTCCTCTCTTAAATTTGATCAACCAGCAATTATATAGAAATATATATTTCTGATTTACTTTGTTAAATAATATAAGTTGTTCAATCAGCATACAAATATAATAATGAATGTAATATTATATCTGATTGAACAACATAAATATAAAAATTTAGAATCAGTGGAAAAAAGACCTTCGGGAAATAAAGATACCTATTTAAAAACAACAACTTTCGTTTTTCTTAATTGGCGCAGTCGGAACGGAAAAAAAATAAAAGAAAAAATTACAACTACAAATCAGTGCAAAGTTTTTTTTTCTTTTTTTAAGTGTGTTTTGTTAACCATTCACAACCCCTCCTCCATCCGAATAAAATACCAAAATCGACTTGCTGGGAATTAAAAACAAAAACAAAAAAGAATAACGTGTTTGTTGTTTCAGTCTCGTCTCGGTCTCGGTCTTGGTCTCGCCTAACTAAGTCTCGTCTCGATCTCGGTCTCGCCTTTTTCTCGTAAAAATTTTAATATGCCAGTCTCGGTCTCGGGCTCGTTCTTGGTCTCATCCTTAGCCTTGATTTCTTTTGTGTATTTTGGTGGTAAAAAGATGTTAGATAAGACGCCTGTTTAGATTGAAAAGATAGAGTACGATATCTCGGCAGTTTGTTGGTAAGAAAAATGCGGGGTGTGGAGTCTTGTATGAAGCACGAAGAAAATGTATAAAACAGATTCGTGAGTCTGTTCTTTCTTTTGTTGTTGTTTCAAACAGCGAAATTGTAAAATTGTTGTTTTTTCTTTCAATGTATTTTGAGACGAATCAAAGTTTTTAATGTAAATACGATGAAACTTGCCAGTCAGTACTCATGCTTCCCATTATCTAAACGGCCAAAGGCATGCAATAGTTAACAATGGTTTCTAAAATAAAAAACTATACGACTGGGATGTACGTAATTGTTCTAAATCTTTATCAAGTGCATTTAAGAGTTTAATACTACTTTTATATGCAGCATCAAAAAATCGAGTTGGATCAGACGTTGATATTCAACGCAAGTTTCTTTTCACTTCAGTTGAATGCTCCATTTTGAGTTAAGTTGAAATAACATTTTTAAGAATGGTGTAAATTAATTTTTTCATAACAAAAACAAACAAAATATTAAAAAAAAGAGTACCTATACAACGCTCGATTTATTAAAATAAACCAACTGGCTTTGTCAAGCCATGAACTGTCAAAATTAATTGAAGGATGTCTCCGTTTTAAATGGATTAAAAAACGTCTACAAAATTCAAATTTTACCTCAGAAAATTCGAAATTTTTCCGATTTTACTTTTGGCTCCGGAAAAAGGTGTAGTTTGGAAAAAAATATTATCCAAACGTCAAAATATAGTTTGGTGCCTGTCTGCCAAGCCATGCTCAAATTACATTGAAGGATGGCTCCTATTTAAATGGATTAAAAAACCTCTCAAAATTCAAATTTTACCTCAGAAAATCACCCAAAAGGTCTAAAATCAACTTTTTCCGGAGCAAAAAATAAAATCGGAAAACGGATTTTCGCAGTGCACCTGAGTATAAAACTATGTACCTTCATATGTGGTTCGATATTTTAACGCGCATAGAAGATATTACATATATTTCGCAATAAAAAACTTTTGAATATTATAAAAATTGAACATGAGTACCTACTAAAAAATAATTAAGTAAAAAAATATTTCTTCTAGCGAAAACCGAAACCAAACCACTGCGACCGGCGAGACCATTGAACCCAGCGAGACTCTCGGTGAATTTCGGTACCAAAAATACGGTCTCGTCTCGGGTGCCAGCCCTAGGATTTGCGTTAAAAAACCAGAAACACATATGCTTACTAGACACAGGGTCTACAATGAGTTTGATAAATACAAGTAAAATAGATTGTACTTCATATAAGGTACTGGCAGAGCTGAATTTAATCTTGTCTACCGTAAACAGCCAAAATATAGAAAAATTAAAAATTTATCAAGTCCCAGTACCTACAGAATTCGGTTACCCACAAATTTTTTTCGTTAGAGCATATGGAAAGTCATTAGGAGATAAAGCATATAGTCTCTTCTTAGGAATGGATGTACTAAGTAACATGGTTGAAAGCACATTGTGAAAAAGGAAGTGGTTCTACAAAATAAAACTATACTTCCAATGGTCTTAGAAATAAAACCATCCATAGACTGTTATGAGTTAGGGGGTTATGTCTAGACGTTTGTGCAGAAAGAAAACTTACATTCCCAATGAATTATGTACCTGCTTGCCAACCCTGAATTCCCTTAAATATCATGTTCTACTACAAATTTATTACTTGTATAACTTAAATAATTTTTCTAATTTTTCTAATTGTATAACAATTTAATGTTTGTATAACTTGAATTTTTTAAAAGGTAGAGCCCTCTTTTAATTGTACCTCCTTTAAATAAAGATCGTAATTTTACCAATCAAAGTTAATACTCAATCATCTAATCTTTAATTGAATAAATTTGAATTTCAATAAAATAAAAACTCCTACTTTTATTTCACCGGAGTATTTTTTTAATATTTTGAGGCCGTGCCCTTCATTTTACTCAAAAAGGCTTGAGTAAAAACATTGGTGACCCCGACGTGATTTTCATCACAATATCATTCGCTTCCCAAAATCATATTTCCATTTATTATCATGCCTAAATCATTAGCATCCGCAAAAAATCGTATGGTATGGATTTCCCTAATTGAAAGGTCCGCAGAATTTGAGCACTGCGTGCAACCGAACCCGTCCTTAACCTCAATGGAGGAGCTCCAAAATCGCATTGATGCACTCAATGACGCGTTTTCCAATTTTAAGATCGACCAGTTGAAAATCGAGGAGTTGGATCCTGAGGAATATAAAAACGATGATCGTGCGAAATACGAGAAAATGTACTTTAAAACATTGGCTAACATGAAAACACTTCTGCAGAAGCTCAAACCTCCCCAGGAGGTGAAGGGCGAAAGTCATTCGTCCATCAGGTTTGATCCTTTACGTCTTCCAGAAATTGAGCTTCCTACTTTTTCAGGTGACATAACAAAATGGATTTCCTGGTTCCAGACATTTAGTTCTTTAATCGACACGAACCCGCATCTCTCAACTCTGGCCAAATTTCATCATCTCATATCCAAACTAAGCCCGCTTGCAAGGGCCCCCATCGCTGAGTTAAAAGTCGAGGCTAAAAACTATAACCAAGCTCTTAAAATGCTTAAGGAGAGATTTGAGAATAAAAAGGTCATCGCGCAGGAGCATCTGTCTAAAATTTTTAACTATCCAAAGCTACAAAGGTCTTCGGCAGCAGAGATTCGAGCATTGATGGACTCTTTCATACTCGTCAAACTAGATACAACAACTTATAGCATGGAATGATAAGGCTTCTGTAGATCGATTGCCAGCCCTATCGGAGCTACTCGAATTTCTAAAGAAAAGGTGCTTAAAACTTGAAGGTAATGTTTCCATCCCTAATACACGTAGTAATATTTTGCATGAAAGCATTAACAAATCTAAATTCCATGACAAAAACATATTAGCACTAACAACAAACGTATTGAAATGCCTTTTCTGCTCTAGAGATGGTCATTCAATTTGCAAATGCTTTAAGTTCGCCAAATTATCAGTACCAGACCGCAAAAAACGTATAAGTTTATTAAAAATTTGCCCAAATTGTTTAAAAAACGATCATGAAATAACTAACTGTCCATCAGTCATCACTTGCCGTGAATGTGGCGATAAACATCATAGTCTTTTAAATAACACTCCGAATTTAGCAGCTTGTGTAACATTCACACAAGAAACTTACAACAACATAACACCCCAACCACTCAGGCTTATTATTCACGAGGTCAAGCTTGCTTCCCAATATCCTCCAAGTTTCCGCACCATCAAGTCATCAACAAAAATACACACTATTAGCAACAACCGTTGTTTACGTTCTCAACAAAAACAAAACTCCAACTCCATGCAGGGTACTTCTTAATTCTGGTGCACAGATAAATTTAGTTACAGAGCGCTTTGCCCAAATCTTAGGCCTTCCTCGAAAGCCTTCAACATGCTACTTGTCTGGAATTTCTATTTGTAATTGTAATTGTAAACTTTTATTTGGCCTGAAAGTGCCATTTCATATTACATGAGTTATTTCTTTTACATTAAATTAAGTTAAATTAAATTAAATTATATCAAAATAAATTAAACCAAATCAAATTAGATTAAATTAAATTAAATTAGCAGTGATGTTGTAAATACATAGAAAGACAAATTTACATTCAAATATTTAGACATTTTGAAATTTATATTACATAGTCTTTAGTGTACATTGATAGAAGTCTTTTAAATGTGTTTATGTTGTTTTCATTTTTTATGTGTTGCGGCAGTTGGTTGAACTCTCGGAAACCAGAGCTGTAGATGGATTGCTGTCCTCTTGTTGTTCTCATTCTTTGTACCACAAGATCATTCCTATTGCGAAGGTTATATGCTGCATTGATATTAGTTGATGTTCGTTCACTTAAGTATTCAGGACACCATGTTGTTTTTTATTTTATAAAAGTCAATGTCAATATATAAAGTCTTTGATTGATATTGAACCAGTTTAAAGACTCATGCATATCTCTTATGCTGGCATAGTGATCGCGTTTCAATATAATGCGCATTGCTTTATTTTGCAATATTTGCAATCTACTTTTTTGGGATATATTACAGAAATACAGCAGGCTTGGACAATACTCAAAATGGGGTTTAATTATAACATTATACACTTTTATTGCACTATTTTTTGATAGGCTGGGCCTTATTTTGCGTAGAACTCCCAACTTTTTTGACACTTTTTTACATATGTAGTCAATATGGTCCTTCCATGTGAGCTTATTATCTAATATAACACCAAGATATTTAATATGGGTCACAATTGCAAGGGATTTGTTTTCTACGTGGACGGATATGTCAGATGGTAATGACGAAACATTTAAAAACATACACTTAGACTTTTCCATATTTAACAACAGACGATTCATTTTGAGCCAGTTATTTATTGCACAAAGATCTTCATTCAGTTTGTTTATACACGTTATTAAATCACCACCGGTAATACACAATAGACCATCATCAGCAAACAGTTTAAGTCATGAATGTTTTAATACTTTTTCCATATTCATTGATATAAACAAGAAACATTAACACACCAAGCAGAGTCCCTTGGGGTATCCCTATGTTTACAGGCAAGGGTCCAGAAATTTTACCATTTACTGTGGTAGTTCTAATACATTAAGTACATCAAAGATTTCATTGACAATCAAATCGCAATTCAATGACTTCTCTGTTATGATTGATGCCAAGGTCATCTCCGCAATAACTGGTTTGCTTCCTCATGACTGGATTGACACGAGCAATTGGATATAAAGCTCTCCGATTCCGCTCGTTAATACTCCGCAGAAAATAGACATTCTCTTGGGTGCCGAATTTTTCTTTAACATTATTTGCGTTGGACAGATAAAGCTTTCGGAATCTTTGCCAACTCTTCAAAATACACTGCTGGGATGGGTAGTGTCTGGTGCATTCTATTCTCAGCACCAGTTACTGGCTGAACAGAATAGAATGACGGAACTGAAGCCGCAGACGGAACTGGAAGAGCTGTCAAAAAGTGTCGTACGTTATTTTTGTTACATGTCCACAATGGAGCTGTACAGCTTTGAAAGTATTTTGAAGAAAAACAAAAGAACATTATTGTGTACAAGCTCAGAATTTTCCTCTTAATAAATTTTTTTCGCGATACAAATAACCGACCCAAAAAGTTATTTTTTTTTCTTCATACAATTTGAAACGTCAAAAGTGCCGTGCGTGAAAAGTTAAAAGTTGGTGAACTCTTCCGTCTGCGTCTGCAGCTTGGTATGCGTCTACGTTCCGTTGTGTCCGCAACATTGAATTTGCGTGTATTCAATATTTTGACAGCTATTCCAGCTCCAGTTCCGTCTGCGTCACCATTCTTTCCAGCCAGTTAAGCTCCGTTATAAGCAATGTGAACACCGTCTGCAATGCTTGCGACGAGAACATAAATGAAACTTTAAAAAAATTCTGTGATATTGAAAATCATGACGTAAAGTTCTCTCATTTTCTCTCCAAGGAGGAGAAATTATGTGAAAGCCATTTCAAAAATAATTTCTCTCGCTTGACATCAGGAAGATATCAAGTTAGACTGCCCTTTAAGGAAGGAACCTATTTATTGGGAAAGTCGTATGACACTGCGTTACGTCGTTACGACAAGCTCTTGAGCGAAGGCTTCATAAAAACCCCGAGTTTTACGATTTATACTAATCGTTTATAGCTAAATCACAATCACGCGTTCGGTCGTGCCGACTTTGTCATATTGAATAGAAACAATGGATTCTTATGAGGCAATCTGAAATGTTACCTCAAGCTTTGTGATCGCTTTAGATCGTAAATATCGTAAGCTCAACGCCCGAATAGATCTATTTTGTCGCGCTTTTACAGCTCACAGTAGGTAATTCCCATTTTGTTTGTTTTCCCTTTTCTTTCGGGTGGAAAAGTTCTTGTGCATTTAGCAATTTTTATTGAAAAGAAAACATTTGGTGTACAAAAACATAATAAATTTCGTTTGTGTCGCAATTATTTATTAATTATAATTACGTGTGAATCATTTTTGTTTGATAAAAGTTATTATAAGTTCTAATTTACGTTAGGTTTGTGTTGTGGTTCAACTTCCAGATAACATTGGAAATTAATTTGGATGTTTCTATAATTCCAGAATATATTTATACTTTCATTAATTTAATAGAATAAAATGAAATGGTTTTCTGTGAAATTTATTGTTTGTGTTTTATTTATTTCATTTGGAAATACATAAAAAGTATAATTCCAGAATATATTTATACTTTCATTAATTTAATAGAATAAAATGAAATGGTTTTCTGTGAAATTTATTGTTTGTGTTTTATTTATTTCATTTGGAAATACCTAAATAAAATTGTTTTAATGTTCTGTTTTGGAAGTATCTTTCTACCCTCTTTTAGATGTGTTCGATTTAGGCAATTTTTGTTTGGTTCCGGAGAGTGTACTTACTCCGTGTGTATAATTTTAAGTCGAATTTACACTTTATCTTCTGTTTTTTGTTGACGAGTGATGTGTCTTGTGGCGCTATCACTTGCAGTTTTTTTCTTTTTAATTTGTATTTTATTTTTTTATGAGTATTTTTTTTATCAAAGTTCACAAATAAAGATGACAAATAAATTAAAATCCCAACACAAGAAATTTGTGTGTTTGTTTAATAACCGGCTCCACTAGAAATGAATCATTGCATGATATGTGTTATGTAGTCAAAATTTCTTGTGGAGGCCACTTATGTCAAGAATATTTTTATTTTCAGACATAAATATCTTCATTTATATCTTGTCTTCTCAGAGGAAATAAATGTGGACATAAATTCTGAAGTTTCATTTGCAGCCATTTTCTAAAATCTTGATGATATTTTGGCTATTCTAGTAAAGGCAAAATTCGAAACGCGACGTACCTACGTGTTGCAGTAGCGCGAATAAATCCAGTGTTTGCTCTCTCGCGACCAAATTCCAAATTAAATTTTATGAAATAAATGCCCACTCAACGCAAAAATAAATACTTCTAAAACTATATCTAAAATAAAGAAAGAAATACAAATTGCTTGTGGAGCCGGGGGGTAACCTACGATTTATCTCGTGTGTTGTTTGTGGAAGTGTTTTGGAATTCAGCCTGTTTCTGCGGTAGGTATACATAGGTATTCCACGTTCTGTCGAAGAGTGAATACTTTTTTTTCTGTATGTGGGAAAGAAAAAATATTGCTCATGTAAAGAAAATAGTTGAATAGGGAAAACAAAAATGACAGTTTGAAACACATCAAACTTGACAAGAGTGTGTATGTACTAAGTCGGGCGGCGTAAGTCGCCACATATTTAAATGTGCAAATCGTTTTGCTAGCCTTATTATGTAGTAAAATTATTCACCGACGGGTTTTTTTACGTCAATGCCTGTTTACATGGGCTTTTTACTGAATGGCGCGTGCAGAGAGACGGGTTGATTTTATGTGCGTAAAAAAGAAAAGGGTAGGTTTAACTCAAATTTTGCTGATTCGTTAGTCTGGATTTACATTGTTCAACTTTTCCCATAAGTTTTTTTCCAGAAATCGGGTAAAATGTTCATATGGTCCGATTTTTCCAATGAGAATTTCTGTCGTTGCACTCTTCGGTCTTATTGCTTTCCTCTTCAAGGCTGTTTCACAATGCGACGAGAAAACGAGACGTCAGCGTGACGAGATCTCTTCGCAGTTGTTCTCTCTTTAAATCGAATTTAAAACAACGAAATAATACATAAGAAAGTATTTCTCGTCGTCACGTTGCGTCTTTTTTTCAATTTTTCGAACTTTACGACGTGACGAGACGACGCAAATTGCTTGATTATGTATTATTTCACTGTTTAAAATTCTTTTTTAAGAGAGAGAAACTGCGAAGAGATCTCATCACGCTGACGTCTCGTTTTCTCGTCGCATTGTGAAACAGCCTTCATTTTTCATTAAGATTTACTCACACCATCAAATAAACGGCACATGTATACTAAACACACACAAGAAACTGGAAAGGAGATGAAAGAGAACCAAAATAGTCTGGAAAAATCGTATGAAGGCTGTTTCACAATGCGACGAGAAAACGAGACGTCAGCGTGAAGAGATCTCTTCGCAGTTTCTCTCTCTTAAAAAAGAATTTTAAACAGTGAAATAATACATAATCAAGCATTTCTCGTCGTCTCGTCACGTCATAAAGTTCGAAAAATTGAAAAAAAGACGCAACGTGACAACGAGAAATACTTTATTATGTATTATTTCGTTATTTGAAACTCGTTTTAAAGAGAGAACAACTGTGAAGAGATCTCATCACGCTGACGTCTAGTTTTCTCTTCGCATTGTGAAACAGCCTTGAGTTTTCGAGGAACAACCGATTCGTTTCATCCCCCTCACTTCTTACGCCGCTCACCCAGGAACAATCGATCGGAACTGGAAAAGTTGAACAATGTAAATGCAGACTTAGTCTGCAGGTACATTGTTCAACTTTGGAACTGGAAAAGTTGAACAATGTAAATGCAGACTTAGTCTGCAGGTACATTGTTCAACTTTTCCAGTTCCAATTTTGATTGTGAATCGGCGAGAAAAAAGACTTCCAAGCTTTTAAATAGATATCGAAGAACGCAAAACGTAGAGGAAAAACTAAAGTATCTAAGAGCAAAAAAAGAATTTACAGCAGTCGGCAACAGAAGCAAAATCCAATACAACCAACAAATTGATCTTCAACTCAGTACGGTAAAAAATAGTAAAGATTGGTGGACTCTAGCGAATGAGATTCGAAACAGGGATCTCTATGTACGTCCGCAAATATTACCATCAGAGTTTAAAACTTATTTTCTTAATCTTCTTAATCCCAACCAGCATATACACCAAATTTAATATGCACATAGTTTTATTGAAAACCGGGAATTGGATAAATCAATTTCCATAGATGAAATTAAAAAAATGCTATCCAATGCAAAACCAAATAAAGCTCCTGGAGAAGACAGAATTAGTTATGAAGTCCTGATAAACGCCACGGACGATTTCTTAAATTATTTAGCAGAAGTATATACGAATATGCTTAATGAATCTAGGATTGAAGAATCTTTCAATAAAACGATTATTTTTCCAATATTTAAAAAAGGGGATATAAATCAGCCAAGTAATTACAGAGGTATTTCTTTCATGAACTGCATTGCAAAGATGATGATTGGAATCCTAAATGAGAGACTTTACACTTGGGTGGAGAGAAACCATATCCTGACAGAATACCAATAGGGTTTCAGGAAAAATTACTCTACTATTGATAACATTTACAACTTGGCATCAATAGTTCATATAAAACTTGGCGAGAAAAAGAAAGTGTATGCGTTTTTCGTGGATCTTAAAGCTGCGTTCGACAAAATTTCACGGAGTTTGCTAATTTATAAATTACATTCTATAGGTGTTTCAACAAAATTCGTCAACTTGATTCAAGCCATCTATGCCAACACTTTTTCGGCTGTGTGGACTGGGAAAGAAATATTGGAGTATTTTGAAACATTTAATGGAGTAAAACAAGGATGTCTCCTTTCACCCCTACTTTTT
The DNA here is from genome assembly GCA_947049315.1 of Epistrophella euchroma. Lineage (NCBI taxonomy): Eukaryota > Metazoa > Arthropoda > Insecta > Diptera > Syrphidae > Epistrophella > Epistrophella euchroma. The sequence continues at coordinate 81,107,111 of OX346245.1, read as the reverse complement.
GCACTTTACATAAACGATCTACATGAATGCTTAGGAGGAGGTCTCCAAATCGAGAATATCAATGTGAGACGGCTTTTATATGCAGATGATATGGTCATCCTAGCAGAGGACATCCGAGTTATACAAAACATGATAGATCGCTTGAGAGTATTGCAACAGTTGGTGTTTAGAAGTCAACATGGCAAAGTCAGAAATAATGGTGTTTCGAAATGGAGGTAGACTATCTCAACAGGAAAAGTGATCATTCAAAGGAGAAGAAATAAGAATTACTTCTAATTTTACTTACTTGGGTGTTCTCTTTACTCCAAAATGTCATTCAGCAAGCATGTAGAGGTCAGAAACAACTCAGCAAAAAACAGCATAAACGCCACTTGGCAAAACTTTTTGGCAAGGAAAAATGTAAGTCTTAGTACAAAGTGGAAACTTTTTCTAGCGGTATATAGGGCTATCCAAACGTATGGTGCGCAAGTTTGGGGCTTTGGAACATTCGAAGAAGTAGATAAGCTGCAACGATATTTCCTAAAGCGGATATTTAAACTACCAGCGAGCACACCAAACTATGCGCTTTCACTTGAAACCGGTACCGAAGAAGGACATTTTTATACTTTGGATCTGCACCTGCGGTATGTCAAGAAAACCCCGGTTTGACTTCAGTGAAAGCAGGCTACCGCATCGACTTTCAAAAATTCTCTTACGGAAAAATCAATATTGGGTAAAGGAACTAAACGAAATCGGATCTGAATTCGGAGTACATTGGGATGAACTTTTGGGGTCAGAGGAGGAATAGGTCGGCAAAAGTCTTGTACTTTGTGATTCTCTCAAGCTTAAGTCACGTGAAGAAAACAGAAGAAGAGCACTTGCAAGCAGCTCACGCATCTACAAGTTCTTAGATCATTCAAGGGGACTTAACTATATCACAACAGGATTTTATGTTTTTAAAATAAGCTGGATCTTCAAAGCAAGATGTGATCTAATCTCTCTGAATGGGAGTAGATACAGCGGCAATGAACTATCCTTATGTAGCCTTTGCAATATGAGGGAGGAAGAAAATATTCAACACTTTTTGGGCCGATGCCCAGTACTGCGAGAATTCAGAGTCAGATATTTCGGAAAACCTACAATGGATGAAAACGAGATCATATGTTTGCTATAGTAAACAATGTTTCATATATTTGAATGCCTGTTTAAAATGTAAACTAAAAATTTAAAATTTTGATTATAACTTGTGCTTTTGTAATATCTTTTTAAATTTTCCACCTAATATAATATACAAAATCTATTTACAAACAGTATTTTAAAAAATGAAAATTAACTACCCGACAGACGACTCTTAAGGTCATTGTCGTAAGTTTGAAATTTTAACAATACTTAAAAACAAGGCAAATGAAAATCTTTGTACATATATACAATTTTGGTTAAAATAAAAACAATTTACTTACTTACTTACTATAGAACAGAACTTCAATAACTGAACAAGATCAATATTCTACGTCAAGTTTTTTTTGGAAATCAAGCGAATTACCAATTGCATGCCTTTTCTGAAAGTTCTGAGCGTGCGTACGGGGCTTGCATATACATTCGTAGCGTGAAAGATGATGAATCAATACATGTTGGATTGCATCTGCAGTGTCTTTCAAGCGGAAGTACTTGCAGTTTGTGAAGCCGCAAAGAGTCTTGCCACATTGGAACTAGTAGACAACAATAACGACTTCTTTATTGACAGTCAGACGGCGATTAAAGCCATTTCCTCCATCGTCACAAAGTCTAAACTAGTAATTCGTTGTCGTAACGAGCAAAGATTACTCGGCGCAACAAACACTGTTACCCTGCGATGGGTCCCAGGACACCGTGACATTCATGGGAATGAAATGGCGGTTGAATTGGCCAAGATCGGGTCAGATCTTGATCCGTGCCAAACAGATTCTTCTGTGTTCATGCCACTAGAACAAGAAAAAAACAGGATTCACCAAAGTTTCCTCAAAGCCGCGAACGACAGATGGTCAACAATTGATACTTGTCGGGTTTCGAAGAATCTATGGCCGAACATCTCTAAGAAAAAAACAGACTACCTTCTCAAGCTAGGCAAACCTCAACTGTCCCTCTTGGTTGGAATCCGAACGGGTCACAACACAATGGGAACCCACATGAGCAGAATGGGTATCACCTCATCTGACTTGTGTAGAGGGTGTCAAGATGAAGTGGCGGAGGAGGGCTATCACTTTCTTTGTGAATGCCCCAGTCTAGCAAGAGCCAGAAAGACAGCCCTCGGGGAATACTTTTTCAACGAATTGGGCGACATCTCGAGTTTGCCACTAAGGAATATTATGAAATTCATTCAGAATTCAAAATGGTTCAGGGAGGCCCCCCACACCTAACCCCCTAAGCTCCACCAACTCCTCTCCTCACCCGTCCTTATACCTACCATACCGAGTGAGGTGATGCGGCTTGCCGTATCATCACCCCTCTAAACCTAACCTAACTTATGTTGGATTGCTGTGTTCAAAATCAAGGGTGGCAAGGAGGGGCACGTCGTTACCTCGTCTAGAGCTTTGCGCGGCAGTAGTAATGTCTCAGTTAGTAAAAAGGATAACACTTGTACTTGGGTTTGATGTAAAAACTTTTTATTGGACAGATTCATCCATCGTTTTGAGCTGGCTTTCAGAGGAACCATCAGCTTGAACCATCGTTGCGAATAGGGTTGCTACAATTCAAGAAATGTCAAAAAGAATACAGTGGTTTCATGTCCCCACCAAATTTAACCCTGCAGACGTAGTATCCCGTAGAGTATATCCGAAAGCCCTTATCAACTCTGACTTATGGTTTAATGGTCCACCATATTTAAAACTGGATTCCGAAAACTGGGGAAATAAGGAACTGTGGTCCATTTCTGATGCACTTTCGTGTTAGTGTTCGTTTGCTTTGTCACAAAGGCAATTCATCTAGAATTTGGTAGAAGATTTGCGTCATCGGCATTTATTGCTGCGCTTAGAAGATTTGTTGGAAGCAGAGGATTGTGCTCAGTCATTTATAGTGACAATGCCACAAATTTTATTGGAGCCAAAAATGACCTACGAGAACTGAGTGAAATGTATAAAAAAGGAAGAATCGCGCGAAGAAATACTTTGGCAGCTGTCCGCAGAAGGTATAACTTGGAAAAACATTCCAGCGAGATCCCCCCACTTTGGAGGCCTGTGGGAGGCCGCAGTGAAATCCGCCAAATTTCATTTGAAGCGAATATTACAACAGACATCTCTCACATTTTTTTAACTAAATACAATCATCATTCAAATTGAAGCAATATTAAATTCCCGCCCAATTTGTCCTTTGCAAAATAATCCTAATAATTTTCCAGCCCTAACACCGGGGCATTTCATTATAGGCACACCCTTAGCAGCCATAGTTGGTCCAAATTTGAAGGATGTCAAAAACTTTAATCGTCTTGATAGATGGCAACAACTCCAGTGGCATGTGCAACACTTTTGGGATAGGTGGTCTAAAGAATACCTGCAGTCCTTACAGCAGCGCACAAAGTGGACCAAAATGGGTCATTCACTCCATATCGATGACATAGTGCTTATACAAGATGACAATCTTCCTCCTATGAAGTTGAGTCTGGGGAGGTTCATTGAACTTTATCCTGGCAAGGATGGCATCTGTCGCGTTGTGACATTAAAAACAGTTTCTGGAAAAATACAAAGAGCAGCCAATAAAGTTAGAAGATTGCCTTAGATGTTGAAGGCCCTGAGATCCTTCAAGGCGGGAAGAATGTCTAGACGTTTGTGCAGAAATAAAACTAACATTCCCAATGAGTTATGTACCTGCTTGCCAACCCTGAATTCCCTTGAATATTATGTTCCACTACAAATTTATTACTTGTATAACTTAAATAATTTTTCTAACTTTCCTAAATGGTACAACAATATATATAACTTTAATTTTTTAAAAGGTAGAGCTCTCTTTTAATAGAGCTTTTTAAAAAACAGCAATATTATCTCTGTCTCGTTCATTTTTAAATGTCAAACTAAAATTCTTGGCACAATGACATTTTAGTGTTTGTTTTATTTTGGAGGTAAGTAAATATTTGGAATTGTTATTTCCTTTTTTTTTTTAGAAAATCTACGAGTAAAAATGGTTTTATATTTTATTTAAGATATTTTAATCTTTTTATGGCACAAAATAGCTAGATTTTTGTAATTAAAATTAGCTCGCCTTTTTTTTTTCTTTCCAATTTCATCTGTCATTGTGCCGAGTTTTTGCTGTCATCTGAAACTGACAATTTAAGTTAATACTCAATCATCTAATCTTAAATTGAATACATATGAATTTCAATAAAATAAAAACTCCTACTTTTATTTCACCGGAGTATTTTCTTAATATTTGAGGCCGTGTCCTTCATTTTATTTAAAAAGGCTTGAGTAAAAACAGGGATAGTTCTGAAGTAAATTTAGACGATTTAAAATTATTCGAGAAACAAGAAATACAAGATTTGTTTCAAAAATATAAAAATCTCTTGTATAGAGATGGAGATCAGCTTACTAACTGCGAAAGTATATTTCATGAAATAAAATTATCCACAGACCAACAAATAAATGCAATACTACGGCAATTAAGCAATTACAAGGTTTTTTAGGTAGCACTGCATATTATAGGAGATTTATTGCTGATTACTCAAAAATAGCATATCCTATGGTTAAATATCTAAAAAAGGACATGAAAATCAATAGTAAGGACCCAGACTACATTCATACATTAAATAAAAAATATAATGGAAAGGAATTTAGTCAAAGAGTTCAAAGAGGACTTCTTAAATTACAAAAATTTTAGTTTGACATTGAGTATATAAAAGTCAAGGAAAACAAAATTGCAGATTTCTTAAGTAGGATCCCAGAGGAAATAAACGAAACATCAGTTAATTCAGCGAATGAACAACTTTTAGACCATATACAAATCAAAAAGGGGATTTGTAAACATTTACCAGACTCAGCTAATACTGACATATTCTGTCCAAAATGAAATAAAAATACAACATAATTCAGGTAGTTTGACGAAAGATGATGTTGCTTTACAACATAAATAAAAATAAAACGAATTTTTATATCCATTATTATATTTATTTCATTTATGCTAAAAGGAAGGAAGAGAAATTAGAAACTTAACTTGCAAATGTCAAATTTCAATTATTATCCTATATTTATCCTTATGATGAATTGTATAATTTATATATTGTTAACCCATTCTAACAATTTCCATAATGGCCTAATTAATTGGTGAATATTGTTAACCCTTTACTCTACAAGTAACTAATAGGGGGTATTGTTGAAACAAAAACTATTATGTACAACGATTTATTCTTCTTTAGAGGATATTAACCTTTATTATGTATAATTTTGTAAAGTATATGCTACAGCTGATGGCAAAATGAGAATAAAGACACCGAGGCAAAAAGTTTTCGTCCAGTAGATTTCAACTTCACTTCAATTTTGAATCTTAAACAATGAAGTGGATATTTATAACGTGGAAAAGGAGTTCTTTTTATTTGAAAGGCGCGAAATTATTAAAATATTCTTTGGCAACAACTTAGTCAAGAATTTGAACAGATTTTAAATTTTGGCTATCAACTGAGTCAACAGATGATAAATACTGGAAAGATTTATTTAAAAGAACTATTAAATCAGGAACAATAGGAATTTACTCAGAAGTAGAAAATACTGAATACAATAAAGTACAAGAAGTGTTAATTGAAATGTATGGACACGACAAAGAAATAAAATCCTATAAGCTCACTCAGAGAGCAAGAGATTTAGAAAAAGTTAAAGATGCTCATAGACAAATATCCCTATATCACATAGAAGAGAGTAATCACTCAGATATAGTAGAAACATATCATAAATTAAAAAACAAATTATATTTTCCAAAACTTATAAGAGAAATTTCTAGAGTAATATGGAATTGTCAGACTCTTCAAGAAGGCAAATACGACAGAAAACCAATAAGACCTAAGTTCAAGCTAACAGAAACCCCAATTAAAGGTAATGAAATTTTGCATATGGATGTTTACCATTTCAATAAATTAACATACCTGACATTTATTGACAAACTGACTAAAAAAGCTTATGGATACAATTTAAGTACACTGAACCCTCCATATACGCGGTCTCTTCATACGCGGTTTCGCTTATACGCGATTAAGTTTTTCCGAAACTCCCTCTACATACACGGTGATTATACGCGATTCAACAACAATTCGCGATATGAAAAATGAAAATATGTATCAAGAAAAACTTTTTCCTTAGTTGGCCTTGCATTTATTTTCAAATTATTTAAATGGGCATATCAGATTGACAAGAATATTTCTGCAATTTGTTCTTATTGTGTGATTCTGTGTCTTACATTACTATTATTTATTGGTTCTTTTTTTAATTTGTTGCTTTATTATATTGTTTTTTTAAGTCTTTGTTAAAAATAATAAATGGTTTTTGTTAAAAAAAAAAGTGTCTATGTATTTTTTTTAAATAAATATGCAAAATTTGTTTTGTTGAAACGCATCTCTATATTTTCATACAGTTTCTAGTCTCCGCATACTCGAATTCGGTATACGCGGTGTTTTCTTGGAACGCATCCCTCGCGTATACGGGGGGATTGCTGTAGTTAAAATTGGACAAGGAAGTTGGATAATGCATTGAAGAACAACTAAGTAAATTCGGAAAACCTAGAAAAATTATCTGTGATAAAGAATTTAACTCAGAAAATATTAAAGAATACTTTAGGGAAGAAGGAATAGATATGCATATGACAAAGCCAAATTCACATACTGGAAACTCAGATTCCACTCAACATTACTAGAAATCTTACTGACAATTAAAAATAAAGACATCTCTACTAATCGCAAAATACATAAAGCTATTCAGATATACAATAATAGATAGCATTCAACGTTAGGTATGACTCCAAACTCAGCTGAGAAGATGAATCAGACTAATTTAAGAAACAAAATAGAAGCTAAAAAGGGCAAAATAATAAAAAAGAGGAATATTTCTAGGGAACATTATAATGAAAAACGCAATGAAGGCTACATAAGAAACTATAAACATTTAAGACATAAAAACTAAACTTACTATAGAAAACATAATTTAAAAAATGTTGACCCAACAAATACTAAAAGACCAAATCAATTTGCAGGTAATCTTTTGGCTGCAAGTGATCTTCTGGCTGATAATAATGAGAGTAACGGAAGCAACGCTCATCATAAGACCAATACAAACCAATAGAGGATATACTTCCTTAAACTTAGGTCCAGTAGAAATAAGAAATAATAGCCAGACTGTACTACACATAAAAGATACTAAGGATATATTTTCAACAATCGGAATGATAGAAGTTAATTTACAAACTCTAAAATTAGAAAACAATACTGAAATACGGAATGAAATTTTTAACATAAAATCAAAACTTGAAGCAATAGTCCCACTAAGAAGACAAAAAAGAGGACTAATAAACATTATAGGAACAGGACAGAAATGGCTGTTTGGAACAATGGATGACAATGACAGACAAGATATTATCGGACATATGAACGCAAATTGATACCAACAATCATGCAGCCATAGTAAACCTTAACCAACAAATTCAAATTAACGAAACATTTATGGACTCTATTAACAAATTTAAAAAAAACTAGAATCGGATAGAGCTTAATCACAACAACAACTTATTACAGAAAACAACTTATTACAGACCAACTACTAAAACTGCAAATATTAGAAAGCAAAATTGATAGCATACTAGATAACATATCATCTGCTAAACAAGGAATACTCCATCCAAGTATATTAACAGAAATGGAAATGAAGACATTAGGGATAGATTTCTATAAACTCGAAAATGCTAAAATAGGACTTACGAAACTCGACAAAGATAGACTCATAATAACTGTGAAACTACCAAAAGACTATATTTTGACTCAGTTAAAAATGATTATTCCAATACCAAATAATAAAAAAAATAAGAAATAGATATGGAAAATTTACAATTTATAGAAATAAATAATGTACAATATGAGTATAATCCGAATAACATTTAACTGGGAATTTTATACTAAATATTAATAATTGTTCAATAAATATATTAAATGTAACTATTTTTAACTATTAACTAGGATTCATTCAAAAATTTCATTATGAAGAAGATACAAACTTAAATGTAACAGACAAACTAAAGTTTGAAGAAATTTCAAAAATACAACAAATTGAAAACTTACAAAAAATTAATGAACTAACATTTCACAGAACTATAAGTCAAATCAGTATTATAACAATGTTTCTTATAATTATAATCATTCTTATTGTAATATTTTTTAAAACCAAGACAAGTCGTAAATTAAAAATTAAAATAAATAATGTTACTAAGCCCCAACCAAACGTTAAAATTATAGAAACTCCAACGATTCAGGAGAATCTTAAAAATAAGGAGGAGAGAAGTTACATATTTGTATGGTGACCTTCACCAGTAGTGCAATAACGCTAAGTTATTCACACCCCGCAGTTTTTGCAATATGATAAATTTCCTCTCTTAAATTTGATCAACCAGCAATTATATAGAAATATATATTTCTGATTTATTTTGTTAAATAATATAAGTTGTTCAATCAGCATAAAAATATAATAATGAATGTAATATTATATCTGATTGAACAACATAAAAATAAAAATTTAGAATCAGTCGAAAAAAGACCTTCGGGAAATAAAGATACAACACTTGTGTTTCTTAATTTGCGTGGGTTCAAATTTCGCATGATGTAGAAAGTTTTTCATAATAAAATTGGACTAAAGCTCAGCACCACTAAAAGAAAACTGATGATAGAGCCTGGCACCCCTTGAAATAGCTATATCTCCAGCCAAAAACAAAAATAAAACGAATTAAAAATACCTAAATAAATTAATTCGTAAGCAATTTGTGGTAGCGCCTTTAACCCATTTCTGGCTTGGGTTGCAAAAACGCAACGTCATATCTGACGAGGCCTGGAGCTTTACTGGTCATCAATTTAAATAAAATAAATAGTGGATTCGAGAGTTATTTGAACTATCTATAATCGACCAGTTTTTGGATTTTTTCTAAAAAAAAAATTTCAAAAATTTACGAAATTTTAAAAATTTTATGGCAGCATTTTTGAACTTTTGAAAAATGTCATCCAGATTTTAATTTTTCAATATAATGTCAACTAATATTATAATAATAATAAATAATATTAGCTGTATTTTTTTTTCCCCCAGATCTGATCCGGATTGGATTTGGAAACATAAATACAAGTAGTACAAAAACAACACAAGATCCAGGTCTGCTTCTAGATTTGGATTTCGAAATCCATTTTTTGAACACTTCCCTAGCAATATTTTAATTTTATAGGTTGGTACCACTGCTGAGATTTACAGAAAAAACTCAATGAAATTAAAAATTCTCGAAATCAAACAAATGCCGCCATCATTTCAATTTTTTTTATGAGTTTTTCTTCATTCAATAGAGACGACGCGTTGCGAGGCACGGAAAAAATATATAAAAACTATTAACTTAATGAAAATTAAACTAAAAAAATAAAACTGTTTCATTTTAAACATTCAATACCAAATATTATTTCAAATAATATTTGTGAAAATTTTCCTTCTGTCAATTTTATTGTGCAAATAAAGCCAACTGTGAGAAATAAATAAATTTGTGATCCAGTTTGTTTTATTATCATGATCTGATCCGGATTAGATCTAGGGGAAAATAAAATGCAGCTATTATAAAATCATTTTGCGTATTTTATTTAAGTTGCCTGCTTGACAGCTAAGACGAAACCACTATGTTGCGTTTTCGCAACGCTCGCTTAAGGTAGTAGCATTTGAACCTAAAAAAAAAATATTTGCATTCGTTGTGTTTTCAAATCAAATTGATCGGATTTTTCTCAGAATATTGTGTGTTTTATGTTTATAATGTACTATTTAAAAAAAAAAAAAAAACATATTTTTTGATTGAGCAAAAGGATGCATACTTTAGTTCTGAAAAAAAAAAAAATAAAAACAAGCCATACAAGAATGCTATGTTGGAAAAACATTTTAGGTACTCTGCTTATAGGAAATCTCAAGGCTCAGGACTTTTTTTTATGAGCGTGTTCCCCTTAAGACAACTCTACTCTAGTATACTCAGGTACGATAAAGCAAGTACATATTCAAATTCCCAGAAAAAAAAAAAGAAACCAATTCTTAAATGCGTGCTGTATTGGAAAAACCCATTGCCAATATGAGTTTCTTGCATTCGTTGTTTTTGACATATAGGCTCTGAGTTCTGCGGTCAAGTAGTGATTTAAATATTATCCTTGTGTTCAAAAATAAGAATCAACAATATGTATCAATATCCTCCCAAAAAGTTTTTATCTGTTAGAGAGCTCGAAAAGTTTAGGCTGAGTTCTAAAATGCATCAGACGCGCATTTACTGCGCAGACGGCGGCCGGCGGCGGCGCATCAAAAAATTTTTAATTTTAATTTAAAATATTTTTGTTGCGTTTCGAAACGTCAAACTTCTGCAATGTAATATTTCTAAAAAGCATCAAGTTTGGGTTGCTGATGCGAATGAAAAATTTAGGTGTTACCTATCCATCAAAACATTTTTTACATTTCGGAACTCATCCTTATTGATGAGTCCGAGTACTGATAAGAAGACGAAATAAACTTGCAGCAGTGCAAACAAATTTTAAAATTTTGCCTCCAAAAAATGATGATGTGAGTGACAATGAGGAAATTGCTAATACCCAATGTGCACCTTGTGGAAGATGGAAGCATGTTGCTAAAAATTAAAGTTGAGCTAAGATGGAGATTTGATGATTTAAACTCTCACAAGCTTCGTAAAAAATACGACGAACCGGAAGTCGCTTCAACATTTAAACGAATCAACATGTCTTCATTTTGAGTTACCGAAGTGGTCAAAAGAGAAAACACGTCAACATTCCAATGCCAATTGCAATTCGTGAGTACAAAATAACGATGGGTGGAGTTGATTTTTTCATAACTCTACAAGCAAATATTGCATTCTAATTGGAGAAAAGTGGTACTAGCCACTTTTATCAAATGCACCGGATGCAGCTTTGATAAATGTATGAAGATACATTGCATTTGCTAAGGAAATACTAATGCTACAACTAGAACTTATAACATTTGTTTTATAGTCCTTGTTTCGATCGGAAACAAATATTTAACCTGTGATTCAAACGGAAGGAAAGCCCAATGAATACAGTGATAAAAACAGAAAAGTGTTCTTGATGTCATCAGTTAGATGCTGTCGTACCTTTCTAAGACACAATATTTTGGTCGATGACTACCGACTCTGAATAAAATCTACAGCGCATATGCACTGTAAATTTTATTATTCTATTATTACATTTTTGCACCTAGAAAATATGGGCTATGCAAAAAATCGCCCAAAAACAAAACGCCCAAAACGTAAAGGCTGATTTCCAATGCCGCGTTGGGCGTCGCTTTGACAGATTATTCTTTCAACGCGAAAGCTCACACATAGCAATTTAAGCAAATTGTTAACAATGACGCGTTGGGTATTATGTTACAATTTAGCGCCTATTAGCATGTACACAAACCAACGTAACATAAGCTACCTCAACGTTAAAGTTGAAAAAATCAACTTCAGCGTGCGTTTTGACAGTTAAACTAATGTTAGAATTCCTTTCAACAAAAAAATCGATTTATTTAGAAGAGAAAATCGGTTTTTCTGGACAAATTCCTTTTATTGAAAAAAAAAAATCGATTTTGTTTAAAAAATAATGGAATAGTTTGTTGAAAGAAATTCGAAATTACAGTTATGTAGGTTTATTTTGATTTTCAGGTTCTCTTCAAGTCGTCTGTCATGTCGACGCGTTCGTAAAGCTTGTAAACGTATACGTATACGTAGGCGTCTCTAACGCGAACGCTTCATTGAAAATCAGCCTTAAAAATCAGAAATCGCCCAAAATTATTGGGCGAACTTGCATAATGAAAGAAGACCCAAAAAATGAATGCAAGAACGTTGAATTTTGAACAACAACAACAACTTAAAGGTGCTACCACCAATTGCTTACGAATTAATTTTGGGTATTTTAATTCGTTTTATTTTTGTTTGGCTAGAGATATAGCTATTTCAAGGGGTGCCACCCGCACACGCACGCGCTGCACACGCCCGCACGCTTACATTACCTAGTACACTCCAAGTATTTATGTAAACAATTAAAATTTTTTTGATAAATAAATCAGTTTGCAAAAATACTAGATATTCTTTTTTATTTCTTTAGTTAAGGCGATATTTTTTATAGATTTTTTTATTTATTATACATCAAAATAAATTTTTTTCCGTTTTCATTTTTGGGCGATTTTTCATTATTTTTTGGGTGTTTTTAAAAATATGTTTTTGGACTTTCTTGCATTTTTTAAGTTCGCCCAAATTCTTCATTTATATTTTTTTGCCAAAAATATTTTGGGTGATTTTTCATAAATATTTCGCAATTAAATATTTTGGGCGATCTTTCATTATGAAAAATCACCCAAATAGTGTAAAATGAAGAATCGCCCAAGAATAATTTTGGGCGATTTCTGATTTTTAGGTTTTGGGCGATTTTTCGCATAGCCAAAAATATGTTGTTGTTGTATACCTGCCCGTGGTCTGGGCGAAACGCATTGGTCTAAAGGTCGCAAAAAATCTTCCATTTGAATTTAATTCAATACAGTCCACTACACAACAACAATATTTTTCTTTTATTTTTGTTATTCTTCTTCTTAGTACATTAGCCAGACCGCTGGTGTACAAAAACAACATATTTTCTAGGTGCAAGAATGTAACCATGTTCCCCTTTCCCCTAGAATAATACAATTTACCGGAGTGCGTAGTGCATACGGCTTCGAAGACTGAGCAAATCTGATGCGTGGGTTCAAATCTCGCATGATGTAGAAAGTTTTTCATAATATTCAGCACCACTTAAAGGAGACTGATGATAGGGCACTCTTGAAATAGCTATATCTCCAGCCAAAAACAAAAATAAAATGAATTAAAAATACCTAAAAAAATTAATTCGTAAGCTATTGGTGGTAGCGCCCTTCAGTTGTTGTTGTTGTTCACAAATTCGATTATTATTATTGTATGTCAAATATTAAACACTGTTTAAGTAGTAAGATATTATTACCATAAATCTGTATGTAAATTATGAAGGTAAAAGCTCGTTTTGATAAAGAAAATTATGCTGTTAATAAAAATTAAGTTTTAATTTCTTATCAAAAACAGATCTAAGAACCCAATGAATGCAAATTATATTACTGAAATTAAAGTAAAATACTTCTTTCTTCTTAAAAGCTTTAAAAAAATTACCTTGATATCATAAAGTAACTGCCCCCCGCCGGAACCACACCGTTCGTGGCGATTGCTGACATTGATATAGCCGTTAACATAGTCTGAAAATATATTTATTAAACATTTAATAAGTTTATTTGTCTTAGATGGCAGTCAATTTGATTTGACTTGGTAAAATGATTAACCTAAATAAGATTTCTTCGGAAGAATTGAAAAGCAGATTGATTAGCTGTGACAAAAACTAACAGCCCAATTAATAAAAAGTCATGGTCCGCTCATGCTCATTAACACACGTCTTAGCTATGTAGCACACGGATAGAGAACTTGTCCGTTGGATAACTTTTAGTATTAATAAACATATAATAATTCCAGTATGTACCACTGAAAGTACGGCAACCCTTCATCAAATCATGGAAGTATTCTTATACATGTGTCACACGCATGCACTGATTGATAGCATTGTGTGGACTAAAATTATCCCGAAGTTGATATCATTCGCTGTTCTCGAGATATTCCAGCCAAAAACCATTTTCCAAAATTTTTAGTAGTAGTTTTAATTTGTTTTTTTAAACTGTCAATTGCTTTCTTACAAACTCTACCAATTATCAACTACATATTAGGGTGGCGCTTCTTTCGACAATGTCGAAATTTTTCACTCAAAGGTGATAAGGCTGACTCAAACCAATTCCCTGCAAAATTTCATTGAAATCGGTTAACGTTAACACGTGCCACCGAATTTCCCATACAAATAACAGGTAGATTTTTAGCCTTTTTCCGAAAAATTAATTTTGGTTGGATAAAAACGAAACTAAGCAAGTCTTAAGAACATGGTAAAGTATAAAAAAAAATATTTTTACATTTTATAAAATTTTTGTACCCACTATCTGTTTTAAACCACTCTGAAGCGGCCCATACACACAACACTTGTGTCGACACTGGTGTCGGTGTATTCAAATGTGGTGTGTGTATGGGCTAGTGTCTACACCGATTTCGGTGTCGAACACGGTGTCAAGATAATCAAAATCTTTTGATTTTTTGTGTCGGTGTTGCTAAATGTGTTGCGTGTATGGCGGAAGGACACCGGTGCAAACACTTGTGTTGTGTGTATGGGCCACTTGAGAAATTGTATCCATCCCATACAGCTGCATTGGTTCCACAAAACATTCTCTAATAATCCGAATGAATTTGGTAGAAAGTCCTATTTGTAATGAGATCAAACGCCGCCTTAAAATTGACAAAAAGTGCGTAGACTTTTTCCTTCCTAGCATTAGACGAAAGAAATTCGAACTTTGTCGAAATAAGCGCCATCGTACTACATATGGCATTATGTATAGAATAAAATTAACCCGAAGTTAATATCTGTGTGTTCCTCAAACATTCGAGCCGAAAATCATTTTTTAACAATTTTGAAAGCTTTTTTTTTTTTAATTTGTAAGTCTGACCAATTCTTTACTACATCACAATGAAACTAAGCCGAAGTCGATAGCATTATTTTTTCTTGAGATATTCAACGAATAAGCCATTTTACGACGCACGTTATGGCCGTATTATTTGTAAAATAAATGTATTTGAAATGGATATCCCTATTCATTCTCGAGATAACTTCGACGGAAAAAAACTTACGAACGTATGAACGTACTAACATACGAACGTACGTACACAAACTAAACACACATTTCTCTAAAAACGATCGATTCAGATTACAGAGACCTCGAAACGTGGAGAAATATCAAAATTTACAGATTTCACTCATCATAGAGTAACCATGGGGACATTGAAAATTACTTTATTTTGCTAGATAAACAAAATTATTTTTCTAGATAAACAAAACACATGACTAATCTTTACAATCTTTAGAAATTAATTAAAACGTTATAAGCAGTTTCAGACACCATCATAGGTTCTGAAGTTTCTAGGTATGTATGTATTTAATGTCACTTTCCATTTGGCGAAAAATAAATTTTGTTAATTTTCTTTAACTAACCCCATACATCTTTTCTATGCAACCAAAAAAATAGTTTTTTTTTTTATAATCAAAACGGGAGCGGGTCAGTATTCTGGCTATCAAAATCCTGTATGACCAAAATTCAGTTTTTTTTTTTTGAAAATACTGTAAGACCAAAATTCTGTTCTTCAGAATTCTGTATTTCACAATTCTGTATATCCAAATATCTGTATATTCAAAATGCTGTAAGTGTAAAATTCTGTTTTCCAAAATGCTGGTTATGTCCAAGTTATACTTTTTACAATATTATTGTTAAGCACGTACAGTCGTACAAGTACAAAAAGAATTTTTTGCATTTACTTGTACAAAAATTCATTCAAGTACGATCTCTTTAAAAACGAGTAAAAGACTTATTTGTAACCAACGTTCTAATAACTCTATTGAACAATAGCCCCAAACAAAAAATGAAAATTTTCCCCAAAAATTTATATAAAAGCAACAACAACAAAAAAAAATTTGTTTTTGTTTTTATTTTTCATTGTTTTAGGGCTTCTTTTCATTTTTTTTTAATTTTTTTAAATATTCGGCTTTTTTCCTTTAGTTGCGGTCATTTTTTCATTTTGAAAAATGGGTAATTTCTCCAATTTCGGGGATATTTATTATATTTTGTTTACATAATATGTATAATGAGGCTTGAGTGTAGTAGCTTCCGAATTTTGTTTTCCTTACAATTTAATAGAAATATAGACAGTACAAGAAAAATTGTTGAAATATAAGATTTCATTTTATTCAAACTTTCAAAATTCTTTATCCTAATATTCTGCTATTCAAAATTCTGTATTTAAAAAAATTGTTTTGATAATGTAAAAAAGTGCAGTACAGTATTTTAAAAACAGTATTTTGACCCTACAGTATTTCGACCCCAACCCAATCAAAACTCATATATGTACCAATTGGGGCAAACAAAAAAATGCCCTAAAAAACAGTTTTAAGCGGTTATAATATTATGTCCTTAAAAATCAATTATATGCCCTTAACAAGTAATTATATGCTCAAAAAAAATTATTATATGTCCTAAAAATATGCTCAATATTGCTTTTAAAAATATATTCTATGTAGGTATGTACATAAATGTCCTATGTATGTTTCAAAACTGCACTTAAAAAACGACGTTAAATAAATATGTAGTGTACAAGAAAATCTTCGAACAAAACGTCAATTTATAATTTTAATTTATAATGGTGAATCATTTAAATTCATCTACATGGGTTTATTTTAGACATTAATTACGTCAAAAATAAAAAACACAATTTACACGAGTGAGTTCCACGAGCTTGCTCTCGTGGCTAACAAAAATTTTGGTACCTTTCAACGAAAGAAATGTTAAAAAGTCAGAATTACTGGGAACATGATTTTTTTTATTTTGGATTAATATTTTTTAAATTTTCAAAAGCTATCTATATCTATTAAGCCGTGCAGCGCCGGATCTACGACTTTTCCGAACCGGGGCAAAAACCTGATTTGGCGCCCCTTCAGCATGTGAGGTAAATGATACACTGAAAAAAAAACGCAATATCAAGATAACATTTTCATAATATCAATTCCATATTTTTCATTTTCCATATCAAATTTACCACAAAACATATTAAATTAATACTTTTAATGTTACGCTAATATTATTTTTGTTATATTGATATTAAAAGTGTTACTTTAATAAGATTGGTTTTAATATTTAATATCAATTCTCATTATCAAAACTAGGTTGATAATTCTTACTATTAGAATATCATTAAAAAATATTAATCTGATATTTTTATGTCAACATTGATGTCCTGAATGTTGAATTGATATAATTTTATGTAAAAATGATGAAAGAGCAAATCATTTTAATATTTTATTAATATCAAATATATGTTATTATATCAATTTATCAATAAATTGTTAAAAATGTTGTATTAATGATATTAAAATATCACACAAATAATTTCAACATCAGCTTGGTACAATTTGTTTGATATTATAATATCAATTTAACATTTAAAAATATGGTTGGCATTAAATCATAACCCAGAAAGTTATCAATTTTCAACGTCGGCTTTCCGTATTGCGAATTAGCCTAGTGGAAGTGTATTGGGCACCGTTATGGAATTTAGTCTTAATTTAGTTTTTAGGCCGAAAGGCATTAGCATTAAGTTATTGTTTAGCTTAGAGCGCCCGCATGGGGCCAGTAAGTTAGTTGTAAGTTATTGATAAGTAGGCTAGTTTTTATGAATTTTTGTCTAGCTTTAAGATAGTTATAAGTTTAATGAAAAATAAAAATGAATTTAAAAAAAAGTGTATTGGGCTCGTAAGCGGAAGACACAGGTTCGAATCTCATCAGAAAATGTTCAAGTAAGTAATATATAAGTTTTTTCAATTTAAATAAAACTCTAAATATTTCAGAATAAAAGGGAAAGGAACTTACAAAACCACTATGGTGCAATAGGAAAATAAAACCTAAAAACTAATAAAATAAAATTCAAATCAAACCCTACAAATGCACGCAGTTTTTTTTTTTTTTTTGCTTTCTTCATTTTAATATAGTCATATCAAAATGATAATAAATATATCATAATGATAATGATCATATTGTATTGATATGATGAGCATATCAAAATTGATGTTTTTAATGTTGGACGACTTTTATAACCCAAAAATGTTAATTTTACAGTCGTTTTATCAATTTTTTTTTTTTCGGTGTAGAAAAAAAAAAACCTGAATAATAGGCACCTATTTATACTTGTTGGATTTTTTGAAACAGGGAGAAAACATTTTTTTAGCAACTTTTATGTACGTGTGACATAAATAACAATGGTCGATCCGATCAAAACTTTAGATTCACTTGAAAGTTTCATTCAATTTGCCTTAAATTATTTTTTTAAATTTTCAATCTTTTGAGTGCAAATCTTAACTGATAGACAGTTTTGAAATTCTTAAGAATCTAATGGTCTTATTAATTAGATTTTTGACTGTTTAAACTATGTCTAAGTATTTTGAAACAGTCGAAAATATGCTTTTTTAATAAAAAAAAAAAATTGCATTTCTCTAGGTTTAGACAATAGATTACGTTGTCTAAAGTAAGATAAAAAGATAGATTACTTTAGCAAAAAATAGAAAGGTTTTTTAAAAGCTTGAACGGCTGTCTAAAGTTAGACAATGTTTATTAATAAGACCATAATTGTTTAAATTCTGTTTTTATCGAAATATATACAAAATTTGGTGCAATTATTTCCCTCCGACGGATAGCAGAATACAAACTTTCACGTGAATGTTTAGCAGAATAGGGCTGTATATCTTTTTATTTTAGAAAAATTAATTTTCAAAATCAAAATTTTGAATAAAATTAAGAAAATTTTGATGAAACTAATTTTTCTCAAAATTTTACGTAGTTCAGTAGTAGATTTGTTTTTTACATTCAATATGGGCCTACCCATTTTTAGTCAAAAAATTAGGCCCAGTTTTTCAGTGGTGAGTTAAACCAGAGTATAAATTTATTTACAGTTAAGTTTAGAAGAAGTTTTCAAAAACTTGAAGAGTTTTAAGTGTTTACTCAAAAGGTAAAATGGCTTAAGTCGATTTTTACCATTTTTTAGGAGAACAATTTTAACCTTCAAAAAATTATTCCAAAAAACTATTTTGAATAGGAGGTTGCAACTTCAATGAAATATCAATTACTAAATACTCTTTTCGAATTAAATGCGAAATTTTAAAAATCGGTTAAAACCTAAGCAAAAAACTGCCTTTTTGACTTTTTCCAAGATTTTTGTAAAATTGTCGTTTTTCCATTTTGTATTGCAATTTTTATTTTGACTTAGGTGTACATAAACCTTTTTTCCCATTATTAATTTCAAACATTTCATTACTTAATCCATAGGTTTATGAAATTCCATGCATCAAAATGAATAAACTTTAGCAACTAAACATTCTTAGTTCACTTGGCTACATCCTCGCTTTTTAATATTCAGCAATTGAAAAGGTTCTTTTTTATCGATTTTTTTTATAGTAGCATATGTATGTATGTATATATTTAAAATGGAGTATACAATGAAAAACGGAGTTATTATTATGTTTATTTCCTTTTAACCTTATTGTTGTCTTCATTAACCTTAGTCCAGTCAACGAAGGAAAAATAAATGAAATAAATCGTGTAGTCTGGATTATTTTTTTAAGTGGTAGGGGTGACCCCCAGGCACAACATACTAAAAGTCCCCAGCCCAGGCCCGCGAGCTTAAGACAGGAGGGGGGGGGGTAAAGGTCCCCTTTTGTACTATTTCGTAAATATTTTGAAAACCAAGAGTATTAGCGGAAAAGTTTACACAACAATATGAAAGTTAATGAAATTTTCTTCAAAATAGGTCTTATTTATATTTTTGATAGGAGCAATACTAAGAGAGATATGGGGGGGTACAAAGATCAGAAAATCTGAAAAACCATGTTAATGCGTTCAAAATTTAACGTTTTTTGATGAATTTACCCTAAAATTATAGAAAAGGTAAATACTTATCGATTCATATATCGATAATTCTATATCTCTTTAAATTATTTCACAAAGCATTGGTCAATAACTTCGAAATACATTGCATACTATAAAAAATGAATTAGAAACAACTTCCTTTATTGACTACAAAATTTAAAAAATTACAATAAAACACGAACTTTAACTTTTAATTAATCGTATTTTTTTTTTTTTTTTTTTTTTTATTTGTAAAATTTAAAAATCGAATGCATTTCTAACTGACATGCAGCTCATCATCAGCGAAACCTCGTTTAACACTAAAACAAAATTACAAGAACAAAAACCCAAAATAAGAGTACATAACAAATTTAGAAAACAAATACAAACATTGCAATTGAAAGTTAACGTTACATTTATTGATATCTTTAAATTAAAGAGAATAAGGGAGATAGAATGTTCCCATTATCACTATTCATTACATTATTCTTAGCTTTGTAAATTAAAAGAGACTCAAATGCATCAAGCTTTTTTTTATTTAGCACGCTCTTTAATAAACGGACGCTCTCTTCAAATGTGCCGATGTGATGTGGGGGTTCGTTCTCGTCACACGACGCGAAGACATGAGCAGCAACTGAAGGCTGTTTCACAATGCGACGAGAAAACGAGACGTCAGCGTGACGAGATCTCTTCACGGTTGTTCTCTCTTTAAAACGAGTTTTAAACAACGAAAAAATACATAATAAAGTATTTCTCGTCGTCACGTTGCGTCTTTTTTTCATTTTTTCGAACTTTATGACGTGACGAGACGACGAGAAATGCTTTATTATGCATTATTTCAATGTTTAAAATTCTTTTTTTTAAAGAGAGAGAAACTACGAAGAGATCTCGTCACGCTCACGTCCCGTTTTCTCGTCGCATTGTGAAACAGCCTTGACGATCGATTGAAGGCTGTTTCACAATGCGACGAGTAAACGAGATGTCAGCGTGACGAGATCTCTTCGCAGAATCTCTCTGTTAAAAAAGAATTTTAAACAGTGAAATAATACATAATCAAGCATTTCTCGTCGTCTCGTCACGTCATAAAGTTCGAAAAATTGAAAAAAAGACGCAATGTGATGACGAGAAATACTTTATTATGTATTATTTCGTTGTTTGAAACTCGTTTTAAAGAGAGAACAACTGTGAAGAGATCTCGTCACGCTGACGTCTCGTTTTCTCGTCGCATTGTGAAACAGCCTTGAGTTGCTTGTGCTTGATGCAGCTGATGTGTTCATTGAATCTCGATTTTATACTCCGCTTCGTCTGGCCTATATATTTTTTGTTGCAATCTCTGCAGCTAATTTCATATATACCACTTTTTTAACTTGTTGGTGTAATATCTTTGGTTGAACCGAGAATGTTTTTCAGCTTGCCGTTGTTGTTGTAGGCTATGTGTATATTTTCTTTCTCAAGGATCTTTCGTAGTTGATTTGTGATTGCTGGTATGTAAGAAAATGATATACGAAACTTTGTGGCGGAATAATTTTGGCTAAACAGTGTGGACATTTCATTTTTCCTTATTCGATTTGATTGTTTTCTCACAATGTTTTCTACAACCGTCTTTTCAAATCCATTAACATCAGCTAAATTAATGTACAATGAAATCGAATTCTTTTTTGAAATTACCAACTGAAAGTGGGAGTTTGCACAATCTATGTGCCATTGAATGAAACGCTGCTATTTTGTGTTGGTACGAGCAAAAAGAGTCTTTCGTGATGTAGCGATCAGTTGATGTAGTTTTCCTGAACCCATCGAATTCCAATTTGTTGTTGCGCTTCTTACATAAAACGTCTAAAAACGGGATGGAATTTTGGTCGTCTTCTTCCTCATACGTAAACTTGATTGTATTATACCTGTTGTTTAGTATGTTCAGAGTTTCATTAATTTTATTCTTTTTTATGACACTGAAAACATCATCAACATATCTAAGCCATATTCTAGGTAAAAGGTCCTCTTTTTTTAAATCTGTCTCGAATTTGGACATGAAGGCTTCGGCTATAAGAGGTGACAAGGGGTTTCCCATGCTCGTTCTATTGTTGTTTATGTAGAATTTGTCACGGAAAACGAAACAATTATGTGACATACAAACTTTTGTGTATTTAAACTCTCTTTTTTTCCCTTTCTATGTTTTTTGCTTCAAGATGCAATTTGAGTGACTCTATAGCTACGTCGACCGGTATACTTGGATACAAAGCTTCTACATCAAAAGAGACTATAGATTCATCACCTTGTATACTTATTTCTTTTACTTTATCGACGAAATCAAAAGTGTTTAAAACACTGGCACTCTCAAATCTTCCATACAACTTCATTTCATCTACTAGCCATTTGGAGACCTTAACGAGCGGTGAATTTATGTTTGAAACAATTTTACGCATTTTCTCACCTGGTTTGTGGATTTTGGGTAAACCATACATCTTTGGTACTTCCGGATTAGAAACCATTAGTTTGAACTTGTTAATGTTGAATGTTTCTGAAACTTCCTTGATGATTCCTTTTGCATCGTCTATCATCTTATTCAGGGGAGACTTCTTTAGTTCCGTAAAACCAGGGTTCCCAGGTCCCCAAAACCTTTTTCCCCTTTTTTTGACACCATAATGGTATTTTTCCCCTAATTTTCTAATAAAAATCCCTTTTTTTCCCTAAGTAAATTACGCTTAAAAATTTTTGTAGAAATTGAATTGAAAATATATTGTTTTGAATTTATCTTGTAACATTTTTGTATTGTACATAGTGTACCTAACTTATATAATAGTGTGTCAATCAAAATATTTTATGAATTTAGTCATTCTGTCCTTTGTTCCGCTATGAGAAAGACAAAAAATAAAAGATTAAGCTTTTTCTGTTTCATTACGAAATATAATGCTAACAGCCTTTTTCTTAAAATCTTTGTCGGTTTCCTTTTCACTGAAAACTATTCAAGATAAAAATTCTTTGTATTTGTTTTCTTTCTTCTCACCAAAAAACTGTAACTTCATGCAGGAAAAGGTTAAGTAAGGCCGTGTTCGAATTGGTTTAAAATGTCCATTGAATTTTGACGCTTCTACAATCTATACGAGATTCACCTAACTAGTGTCAAAACTGAACATTCTGATAAAATTTGGCGAAATTTTATTTTAATTCGCACACGAAATTTTCACTAATAGATTCTTTTATAGGTTTTCACATCAAAACTTGAAAATTTATGAAAAAATGTAAGAAATTTCATGTTTCCAACTAGACCTTATGTAGTAAAAAAAAAAATGAGTGAAGGTGTTGCACGGTTGTATTTGCATATGATTTGCATTTATTAAAATCTAAAAGTCTAATCACTAGAAAGAATAGAACATATATTTTTCCCCTTTTCGGATTTTTTTCCCCTTTTTTTAGGCTCTCCTCTTTTTTTCCCCTTTCACATTATAAAATCGGCAAAAGTGGTGCTTTTCCCCTCAATCTGGGGACACTGCGTAAAACCATCTTCAGCGATTGACTTTTTCATCTTCTCTTCATAGTCTAACTTGTCCATAATCACTATGTTGTTGCCTTTGTCTGCTTTTATGTAGTACACTTCTTTCTCTTTCAGTTCTCTAATAATTTTTTTAAGGTTTTGTTGTTCTATTGTAGTTTTTGTTGATTTTACCTTTTTAATGACTTTTTTTTCTATTTTTCGAACTGCGTCCTTTGTTTCATTTGGTTTAAATTGGATTGCTGATTCAATATCTACAATAGCTTGTCCGATATCGATTGAATATGTATTTGGTGTGAAATTGAGTCCCTTGTTGAGTAAATCAAGTTCTTCTGCTTCAAATTGGACAGAAGATAAATTAAGAACAAGATTTTCAACTGGTTTTACAATGGACATCTTTTCATTTGGTTTTTAGACGGTTGTTAGTTTTTTAAGCTTTTGATTTTGGACAATTCGTTTGGCCTTGAATGTGTTGTTGGTAATATCCATAATTATATTTTGTTTGGTGATAAAATCATAAAATTCACAATCATTTAAACCTTTTGTTATTTCTAACTGTAGTTCGTAAAGCTGTAGTTGAGTTTTATTTAATACACTATAATGGAAATTTATTTCACTTTGAAGCCATAATTTTTCTGCCATTTGCAGTATTTTCTTTGTTCTTGAATTAGAGATGTTACAACGTAGTTTGATAAAAGCTGGTATAATTTGTTGTTGCATACTTCGTACCTTTTAAGATACAGTGTTTTTCATATCACAAAAAACGCTGTATCAAATAAATTAAATAAGGATATTTTAACTCTCTCCACCTTCTTTAACCAGATACCTTCTTTCTCATGAAGTCAATGGAATTAACATGAATCGATAAGTATTTACCTTTTCTATAATTTCAGGGTAAATTCATCAAAAAACGTTAAATTTTGAACGCATTAACATGGTTTTCCAGATTTTCTGACCTTTGTACCCCCCATATCTCTCTTAGTATTGCTCCTAGCAAAAATATAAATAAGACCTATTTTGAAGAAAATTTCATTTACTTTCATATTGTAGTGTAAACTTTTCCGCTAATACTCTTGGTTTTCAAAATATTTACGAGATAGTACAAAAGGGGACCTTTACCCCCCCTCTTGTCTAAAGCTCGCGGGCCTGGGCTGGGGACTTTCAGTATGTTGTGCCTGGGGGTCACCCCTACCACTTAAAAAAATAATCCAGACTACACGATTTATTTCATTTATTTTATGATTTTGAGTCTTCGTTGACTGAACTACCTTACGAAATGTGGGTGACGTGAAATAAGGCCCAACAAAATAAGACCGAACTTCAAATTTGGCGTTATTTCACTTTTAAAATAGAAATAAGGCCAAATTGGCTTTATTTCTATTTCCAAAACGAAATAAGGCCAACAAAGCGTTATAGAGTACCCCCTAATAAATTAAGTCCCAACTAAAAAAATTAGACTTGCTACACCTTAAATTTTTCATACAATGCATAAAAGACAGTAAATGCTTTTACTGCGGATTTTCTAAAAAAAATAAGCAGGTATTAACTTTAAGTAAAAGTATACACTTTTTTGGATGAATTTTTTTAGTACATACTTTTTCAAATGCATAAAAACTAGTACATACTTTTTTTTTGCAGTAAATACAGCAATTTTTTCAGTTTGCAATGGACCAACTTGAAAACTCCATAGCATTTACTTTTGCTCGCTTTTGGTAGTTTTTTTAGAGTGCAATCCCAACTAACAAACTCTCCAGAGCTTAGCTTTTGAGCTTCTACCTGAGCGCCGAACTTGTCAAATTGTAGAAGCTGAGTAAGGTCAAAGATTCTCGAGATAACATCTCCAGATGAGTCCTGAAACCAAAGGGTGCTCCTCATCCCTCCACTCTTCCTTTTTCCCCCTCCAACGGCAGTATAGTGTTGACACTGTCTGACGTTACACCCTTCCCCGATGGATTAGCGTTTAGCTAACCGTTAGAACCTATGCACCCTCCCACGTAGGTACCGCGCTACGCGTCCGACGTTATCCCATCCTGACGGTATGGCAATATAGCTATCCGACGATCCCCCCCTTTCGACAGAACGGCTGTTAGGCCGACTGTTGTTTCTTTCCTTCTGGTAAGTCCGAGTCCTCTTAAGGATCGGCCAGTAGTGCGACTGCTAGGTCGCCTGCTGTTATTCCTGTCTTGGGTGTTAACGACAGGGCCATGAGTACCCATGGTCCTGCCGTTAACCCCTTGGACAGTGAAAAATAGGTAGCAATACCTTCTTCCAGCTCTACCACCCAGCGGTGGTAGGCGAAAGCAGACTTCCTCTGGGGCTATCTATAAGAATATCCGGAGTGCCAGGAGAATTCTGAAGACATATGTCTCAGGAGACCCCAAGCACGACGAAAGAATCAATTGGGCTAAGGGAATCGTAGCAAAATACGACCAGACCAGCGAAGACTCCACGTCGAAGCGACAAAGGTCTTTTAAGGGCGCCGTATCGGTACCAAAGCGTCCCAAGGTGCATAAGATCGGCACCCCCTAACACACGCAACGGAGCCAATACTTTCAGGGACGTCCTGAAAGGCAAAAAGATAGTCGCGGTTATCGATAGGAGCGATATCGATGGCACGATTTCCTCTGATCATTGGCAGGTGGTCAAATTGAAGCTCTCGGCTAGCTTCTTAAGTATAATGAAGGAAAACCCGAGACCACCTCCTATCACAAGCGATGGCGGTTGGCATCAAGGCCATATCAAGCTCATCGCTTGTGATGATCAGAGGTCATGCGATCTGTATAAGCATGCGATCTGTATAAGCAGCAGATTGGGCGAAGTCTGGCCCGGTGCGAGGCTCGAGGTTATTGCTAAGGAGGATATCCCATGCAGACCTAGGGCGCGCACCTGGATCGCGTGATTAGGTACGGGTTTGAAAGCATAACCCTTAGGGTCTAAAAAAAAGATGAATGCGATGCAGCTTGCGCGCCTCCACACCCCGAAGAGGACAAAGCTGTGGTTCAGGACCCTGGTGCTTCGATCACCATCCCATCATTAGATGAGGAGGACGGGGGAGCATCCGGAACATCCTTGGCCTTAGCGGAGTCCTCTACTAACGTCGAAGGTCTATCCGACATGGATGCTGAAGACTATGCCATTAGTGCTCTTCTGGATGAGGACGAGCTTTTAAGGGGAGGTTTCTCTCAAGAAAATAGGTGGGAACTTCACGTTTAGCTGTATAGCATCCACAATTTTTCAAATATTTTATTGAAACAAAAAGATTTTGATTGAAAAATATTAGGCAAAAATATTTGTTTACTTTAAAAATTAAAAAAAATTTGTACCTCAAATCCGCAACAGAAAATAAAATATCCACAATTTTACAGAAGGGTTTGGAAGAATTTTGGGACATATTTTAGAAATCATTTTTTTATTTTTTTTATATTTTTTTTATAAGAAAATAAAGGTTTAAAGTTTAATCCGTCCTTTTTTGTTTAAAAATTTTATAACTTATTCCCAAAAAAAAAATATGCAATTGTTCATAATATAAGCGAATTTACAAGGTAATATGGTTACGCGATTTGACAAAACTTCAAAAGTTGTGAAGGTAAAGATCCCAAATCAGGTATATTTCAAAGTCAATAAATATGTGTGTTATTTAAATTTTTTTCAATTTTTTAATAATATTTATAAAAGTGATCTTAGCTCAAAAACAAAAAAAATACGTTTCTTTTTTTGAAATTATTTATCTTTTAAAGAAAATAATGTTTAATAAATAAATTCCGTCAAAATTTTCTTATTTTTTTGTTCATAACACAATTTAAAATGCAATATTATCTATCGACATTTGAAACGTCGTTGTGAAGAAGGGATAGCTTACTCAATTTTCGGTTATTTTTATTATTTTTTTTTTTCAATATTTTTTTAACTAGTTTCGAGGACAGAAACAGAAATTACTTGCATTAGTTTTTTTTATTAAAATAATAGAAAAAGGTTCTATTTCGCATTTTTTAACAACAAATTTCCTTGCACACGCACACAAGGAAGCTTGCAGTTCACAAGAATTCCGCTCCATCAGCGCGGGTCATTTGCAAGAAAAATTTTCTACATTCGCTCTCTCTTTCCTGTCTTTTTTTACAGAAAATATAAAAAATGATTTTTTGGTCTTGGAAGGTCGCGGTGGGATTTAGGTAGACACAATTTTTTTAACTGTGTGCAGTTAGGTAGTATATATTTCTAATGACGTGATGGAAAAGACTTATGTATAATTTTGCTAAGCTAACTTGAGGTTGCTTTTTACTTATGAATGAATGCATGGTTACATGATGTCTTTGTGTCGTTCGATGCGATTAATAGGTATACACCCAAGATTTTTGAGGCAGGTTAAGAATAAGTAAATTAGTACATACTTCTGAAGATGTTTTTTATAAACTGTTCGTGTCTGCGAAAAATGAAGAAATGTGTATAGGTAGATAGGAAGTTAGTACGGTATCTATCATTTATTTTTCAATGGGGATGTTTTAAAGAAAATAGGGAAAAATCTATAAAAAATCTTTGACGTACGCAAAATTTGAATACGATTTTGAAGATAGGTTGATTCTTAGTAGGTACGTATTTATGCATAAAGTGAAGTTTGGCTCATGATTGGGCAAGTTTGCTTGACCACTACGCCTTCGTAAAAATATATTGTTTTTAACTTTCCATTGGAAATTATTGTTAATTGTCCGATTTGTCGGATCGAAAATTTGAACATTTCTTCACGTTTCCAGCTCTGGAATACATACAAATTCATCGATTTTAATAGTTAGGCACCAGTTATATCTATCATTGAAATTCATCATTGAAATTTTTAATGATTAATTTCAAGATGTTTAGAAAGTAAAATCTATAAATATTTTAATGCCAAATTAAAGCTTATGCCTTAATAAATATATATCTGCCCAAAAAAAATTTCAATTCGGCCGAACCTTCAACACAAATTGACTTTCATTATTTCAATGATTGTATACTACTTTATCAATGATCATTGAAATAAAAAGATATTTCATGTGAAAGGTTGGGCCGAATTTAGTTTTTTTTTTGGCCAGATTTATTAATTAAGCCATAAGCTTTATTTTGACAACAAAATAATCATAGATTTAGCACCCTAAACGTCTAAAAATGAATCATAAAATTTTTCAATGATGAATTTCAATGATAGCTATAACTGGCGCCTTAGAGATGCCTATGTAGTATGTATGTATACGTACGTTCGTGATCTTTTTTCGTCGACGATATCTTGAGAACAAATAAAGGTATCGACATCAAATAAAGTTTATTTTATTGATAATAAGGCAATAGTGTAAAAAAGGCTTTCCGAAAAATTCAATTAGCGCTTGTATTTAATTACAGTAAATAAAAAAGTTGTAAAATGGCTAAAATGTGGAATATTATTTAAAAAAAAACCTGCTAAAAATTGTTAAAAATGATTTTCGGCTCGAATATCTTGAGAACACACAAAGATAAAAAAATTTCGTTTTGCATATATTTAGAGCAACAGCCCAACATTTATTTTCGAAGATTTTGAATTAGTCCTTTTTTTTATAAAAAATAACATCAGATATTGATGTTATCAGTGTGGGTCACACACAGGTTCTTTTTTTTATTATATTGCAATTTTCTCCTTACCAGACGTGTGTTCATAAAAAAAATTATAAAATATTTGTTTTTGTTTAATTGTAATTTGTAATTAGGCTACAGACTAGGGCTCCCAACCGTAGGTACTTATAGGGTGATTTGCATAGATATGGTGTAGAGTAAAAGCTAGAGCATATAGGTTAGGTCGAGATTTGACAAGAAAAAAAAATTGTATACGAATGAGGGTGTATTCCCTCTCGTTTACCAATTTTCTAAAAAATTGTCTTAAAACAAAAAAATTATTAAAAAAACAACGGTATCGATAACAATGCTTTGCTATACCTTTTTGTAAAGCCAGAAATCTTTTATTTAATTTTTTTTTTAAATAACGTTGTTTTAGTGAACAGTTTTGGAAAATTAATTTTTAAACTCGAAATTTGGAGAGCAAAATTTAAAAAATTGTGTTCGTTCGGAAGCTTTTTTCGCCGACGATATCTCGAGAACTCATAGGGATATTGACGTCAAATAAATTTTTTTTACAGATAATAAGGCCATAACGTGCAGAGAGGATTTTCAAAAAAATTCAATTAGCGGCTTTTTTATTACAGCAATTTAAAAAAAAAAGTTGTAAAAAGGCTTGTTTCTCGAATATCTCTAGAAAAAATAATGCTATCGACTTCGGCCTGGTTTCATTCTATGCATAATGACGTACAGAAAAATTGGTGATCCTTTTTTTTTTAATTAAAAAAAAAATATAAAAAAACTGCTTAATATTGTTAAAAAATGTTTTTCGGCTCGAATGTCTCGAGAACAACCAATGATATTAACTCCCAGATAATTTTACCCTACACACAATGCCATGATTAGTAAATTATTAATGTTTGTAAGAAAATTCAATTGACAGTTTTTTTTTTCTAGGCCAAAAAAACTACAAAAGAAACTGCCAATAATTGTTGAAATATTTAGATCAAACAGACTTCCCTTGATTGCAGAACTGAAAAGTTTTTCGAAGATTTTTAATTGGTAATTTTCTTATAAAAAATAACATCGGGTGTCGAGTTTCAAAGAAAACCAATGTGAAGTTATCAGTGTGGGTCAAATCCAGCCTCCTTTTTTCTGTTTTAAGACAATTTTTAAGAAAATTGCCATCCTGGCTAAACGAGGCGAATAGACCTCACTCCTATACAATTTTTTTTCTATCTCGATCTCGACCCAACCTATATGCTCTAGCTTTTATTCATCACCCTTTTTTAGATAACTGCCTATACCGGCTAAATCGGGGATAATGGACCTCTCCTATAAGGTTTTTGTTTTATCTCGACCCAACTGCACGCTCTTACGCACACCTTAGGTATGTAATATAGGTAACATGTATGTATATATGGTATGTATCTAACTAAACGTTGACTTTATATATTAATGCAATCCATTTATCTACCACCTACATACGTCACTTGAGAAATCTATTTTGCATCAAAATAATATCTACCAATTGACATTGTGCCGTCCCGAACCTGAAAAAAAAATAAAATATAAAACCCCAAAAAAAAAAAACCTAGGTCTCAAAAAAATTTGTTCTTTCTCAACAGTTTATTAAAAAAATACCTATTCTACCTATTCATCCTAATTTTTTCATACCTACCTAAGTTAATTTTTTTATTTTAGTCATGCACAAAAATCCTCAAAACAAAAACTAGGTACATTTATAAAAAATAAGAAATGGCCACGAACGAACGAAAGTAGGCATATAATATACCTGTATCCAAAACATGGAAAAAAGAAAAGTTTCGCCACCAAACCTAAAAGAAAACAACAAAGTACTTAGGAATAAAAAAAAAACAAAAATGCTGTTCTTTTCCCGCCAATAAATCTCAGCAGCATTACCTTCTGTCTTCCTGCTTTATCTCACATATTGCTAGCTATGTAAAGTACGCATACACAATGTTTTTTTTTTAGTCTTTATGCCGGGGAGTTTTTATTTTCCACTTGAAAGGTGCAGGATTGCTTCGAACAATTCCTCGCATTCTTTCCGAATTTTCGATGATACCAGCAAATCGATTTGTCTTCATTCTTCCTACACCGCGAACGGTGCCTATCACTAGCTCTATCCCGGGAAAAACTTCAGGACGCTCTGTTAAGCTCGTAATTGTTTGACTTTGGACGTTGCATTTCTAAGCGTTCGATGCGATGGACTAATTTTTCTAAAAGATCGCTGTTCGAAGTAGAAATCTGAGGTACACTAACTTGGGAAACCTGTGAAGTAGCAACTGTTGAGGAGTCATGAAGCCTATCAGCTAAAGCGAAAAGCTCGTTTTGTGATTGGGAATTCTCAACTGCCATGAGGCAAACGCGTATTGTCGACGGAAGTCGGTTTAACTAAAGTTTTTTTACGAGTGGCAAATTAACTAAGTCGTTCCAGTTGGCTAGACTCTCCATGCTCCTAAACAGTTCTGACGGTTGCATATCACCAAGTGCTACATTGTTTAATAGAGCGTCCAGACGTTTTTCCTCGCTATCCCGGTTACTTTCAAGCAAAACTTTCTTTAAATTCTCGTATTTCTCTTGCGCGGCAGGTGAACATAGAACATCTGCAACTGATTCCATTACTTCTTGTAGTAGCCGTGGCGTGATTGTTAGTGCGATGGACTGTCATGCCGGAGGTCTAAGGTTCGATCCCCAGCCTCGTCACCTACTTATTTAAAAGAAAAAACGGCTACTGCCTCTTGCGAGGAATTGACAAATCCTCCAAGAGTATCTCCTGTCACAGAAAAGTGCCATTCGTTAGCCGTTCGGATTCGGCAATAAACTGTAGGTCCCCTCCATTTCTGCAGACACGCACACAGGAATGGTTGAGAGTTGTAAGAGCTGTTGTGCCATCAAATTTAATTTAATTTAACTGATTCCATTGTCTGGTAATTTAGCGAAGCCACTAAATAATCATATTTAGTGTTGTTGGCAGTAATGTTCTTTAATCGGAACTGAGTTTCAATTTGTAAAAACCATAAATCAGCCCGATTGTTCCAAAAATGTGGAATTTTGATGGAAATGAGTGATTGCTGAGCAATGTCAGAAGAAATAGTCGCGGGAAGGTCTGTTCTGTCAAGACCTTCGTTTGAACCACCGCCGGTTTTGTTTTCATTTTGGGTGTTAGCCATTGCGATTGCAACAGTTGAACAGAAAACGAAATTAAAATCAGGGTAGCTAGTGTAAACGGCTGGTTTGAATGTTAATCCGTTGAGAAGGAATGTCAGATAATTTCAATTGAAAGTCGGTTAAAATATTTTTAAAACAAACTGAAATGTAAGAACTGCAGGTACAACTCGACTGCAAAAAATCGTTATATCAATGAAATTCAGATATTCTTGTTTAGTCAGCTATTATTATAACTTGACAAAAATTTGTTATCGGTAAGAATATTGAAGAATTTTTTGTAGAAAAGTCAGTAAAAATCTTTTCGAAAATCTGGTAAAATAAAGTTAATGTCTGGTTGAGTGTAAGTCAGTTAAAAGAAAATCCAATCCGTGAAAATCAATTCAGACGCGGGAATACGTATATACAAATACGGGAGAAGATGAACGGGATACTTTATCCACCGTAATGTCACCGAAAGTAACTGTATTATTAATTTTACGATGTAAGTTAACCGTCGCGTTGATGACCGAAATAACCCTTTACACGAAATACACGTGTCTTAAAAATATTTTAGAAATGCACCAAATAAATTTTTAAAATATATATAAGAATAATAAAAATTTTGTATAAATGAAAATCTATTTTTCAGATTTTGAAATAATCCAAATAATTTTATATTTTATTTACAGAAATACAATTTTTTAAAAATTCGGTTTGAAAAATTTAATTACTCACTGTACTTTTGTAAAAAGAATATAGTTGATTTTGTCGCTGTTTTTGAAGACGATGTTGCTGATGATGAGTACGTGTATATTGGTGTTGGCTGGAACGATGACGAAATTTTGCACGAGATGGCAATATGGCATATGCAGCATGTGCTATATATGTTGGTACATATGCATATAAGTATGATTGTTGTTTGCAGTTTTCAAGAACAATATTTTCTATTCAATAAATTGGTTGTTGAGAATAATTTTCTCGAAGTTATTTTGGGTTGAAAACGGCATGCACCCTTATATGCACGAATAATTATGTAGTTTTAAATTGATAACTACATCAAATGTGGCTGTCGATGATCTCTGCATACGATGACGTGGCGATTGTCGTTGCTGCTGACGTGCGTCGTGTTTGGAATAAATGTGTAGGTAATAGGTATGTTGTATCTGTATGCCGACTTCGGGTTTCTCGAAGCGACGTTGCACAGGTTATGTACATATATACCTACTTATATGCCAAGTATGCGGTTGCAAATTTGGGGGCAACCAATATCAAACTTTGTGGCGGTGACGACGTGGCTGGTGATGAGGAGGTAGTGGCTGTGGATCTCCTGCGTCGTCGAGTATGTCGACTTGACGATGGTAGCGGTGTTTAGTTGGACAGATTAAATTTTGTCGGTGCCTTTACTTTGCGCACTGAAATTATCCAAGTAAATGCCGGGGTCACCAGTTTATGCCGTGGTTATAAGGCACACTATTTAATTAATAATAAACGCGCTTTTATTTAGTTTTTAAGTTACTCAACTTTAGGTTTTATTTAGATTTAAGTTTTACAATTAGGTTTAAGTTTTATACAAATTAAATGGCCAAATACCAAAAAGCAAAATTGAAGACTCGCCACAGTCACAGTCAAAGTCGGAAAAAAGAATGGAGGAAGTAATATGGCGAACGGCAAAGAAATTTTTATGTAGGTACAGTTCGCAACAAAACTTATTATTCATTTAAGTACAGTTCAAAGTGAAGCTTTGATATTAGTACAGTTCAAAGTAAAACTGTGGTTAGAAAAGTAGGTAAGGATGTAACGCGTTTACACTTTGATTTTCTTAATACGTGTAGACACGCTACAGTCTTCGATCTTGTCTTGCTACTTCTCGTGCATTCTGCTTGTGCGATGCGTATGTGCGTAACTCTGTCTCTGGCTCTCAGAGTAATTTCCTTTTTACAAAATGGTACCTTTTTTGAATGCTCTTGTTCTTGTTCTTGTCTAACTTTTTCTGGTAGTACTGCTTCTGCTTGTGCGTTTCGTATGTGCATAACTCTGTCTCTGGCTTTGAGAGAAAATAAAAAAAAAACTAAAAAAACTAATACATTCAAATGCATCTACATGAAATCTGAGTTTGCTTCTGAAGGGAACCTACCCTTAAGTTCGTCCTCTGAACTGGAAGACACTAATACCACAGTGGTGGAGGCTGACCTGTCGTAATTGTAGCCAAAATGCTCCAACACTCCATCAAGGCTTCGGCCTCCCTTCTTCTTCGGCTATCCAGGAGCGGAGAAGATGTCATCCTGATCCAAGAACCGTGGATCCATAAATCTATTGTTCGAGAACTCAGGACTCCAGGATACTACGCGTCAGATAAAGGTGACCCTAGATCTTGCATACTAGTAAAAAGTAGCATTAAAGTATTTTTACTCCCAAATCTCAGCGATCGAGATACAACCGTTGCAAGGCTGGAAACAGCCAAAGGTACCTTTTAGCTGACTTTGGCGTATCTCGGCCATGACCACCTTGGCCCTCTACCTGGCGAAAACCTGGAGGGATTAATCGCTGACGCTGAAAGGCAGAAGATCAGCCTCATCATTGGGTCGGATAAACGCCCATCATACAGTGTGGGGTAGCACTGACATTAACGACAGAGGTGAGTCTCTTTTTGATTTAATCTTAAGTACTAACCTTATTGTAAGTAACGTTCGAAATGAACCAACTTTTGTTACCAGAAACCGACAAGAAGTTTTAGATATAACTCTTGTCTCCAATAATATCTATCAAATGATAACAACCTGGAAAGTATCTGAAGAGCATTCGTTCTCAGACCACAGATATATTCAATTCAACTTAATTGATATCCCTACCATTCAGCCAGTCTTTTGAAATTTTCGGAAAACTGATTGGCCAAAATACAAAGCTACACTAAAAAGACAAATAAAACCTGAACTGTTAAGTCCCTTCAAGTATCAACTATCTTGACAGCAAAGTCAATGATCTAACATCAGCCCTCAATAAATCGCTGGCCACTTCCTGCCCTGTTAGAAAACTTAGAGGTAAAAGGAAGCCACACTAGTGGAATGCAGGGCTAGATCCGCTCAGGAAAGAATGTAGAAAACTTTTCAATCGAGCTAAATTCACTAGAGAAGTATCAGACTGGGACTCCTATAAGGAATCCCTAAGGAGATACAAAAAAGAATTGAGGAAAACCAAACGATGTTCGTGGAGGTCATTCTGTGGAAACATAGAAGAAGCCTCCGAAGCATCGAGACTGAGAAAAATCTTCTCCAAAAATCCAGTTATGCCAAGTTCCCTGAAAAATGTTGATGGGTCTTGGACAAACTCTAGCGAAGAATCGCTCAACTTGCTACTAGACACTCACTTCCCAGGTAGCTCACAAACAGTTAATAGTACTGATCTCAGTAGATTAGGCAGTAACTCACCTTACCCAGATGGTCTGATCACAAGGAATAGATTACAATGGGCACTCAACAGCTTCAATCCATACAAATCGGCAGGACCAGATGGCATGATTCCAGCTGAACTTCAAATGAATTCTGAGGTTATTGTGCCTATCTTAGAGAACATTTTTAAAGGCTGCTTAAACCTAGCCCATATTCCACTGCTATGGAGAGAAGTAAAAGTTGTGTTAATACCCAAAGCTGGTAAATGCTCACATGTCAACCCAAAAGATCTCAGACCTATCAGCCTATCTTCATTCCTTCTAAAAACTTTAGAACGTCTGATCGATATCCACTTACGTTCAAGCATTGATGAGAGACTTCTGTCCAATGCCCAACATGCCTATAACAAAGGAAAGTTGGTGGAAACGGCTCTCCTTACTCTGGTATGTACCATCGAACATTCCCTCCATCACAAAGAGTATACTATGGTAGCGTTCCTAGATATAGAGGGAGCTTTCAACAATGTCGACACATCTACAATGGCTTCTGCACTATCGTCTCTGAAAGTATATAAGTCGCTTAGTGAACTGATTAATCAAATGCTGACAAGCAGGGTTATCAATTCAAGAATGGGCGACTTATCTGCAAGAAGACATGTCAGTATAGGTACGCCGCAAGGCGGCGTCCTATCCCCTCTCCTGTGGAATTTGGTGGTGAATGAACTGCTAATGTGCCTGGAGGCGGAGAGCTACAGAGTTATTGCATATGCAGACGATGTTGCTATAGCGGTATCTAAAAAGCATCCTAACACCTTTAAAGAACTCTTACAATATGCTGTCAATAAGCTAACACACTGGGCGGATCGGTGTGGACTGGGTATAAACCCTCACAAAACTGATCTTGTCCTCTTCACTAGGAAGTATGAAATTCCGCATATTGACCCCCTACTATTAAAGGCACACCACTAAAATTTTCTGATGAAGCTAAATATTTGGATCTTATTTTAGATAAGAAATTAAACTGGAAGCCTACCATACAAGAAAGAATCAAAAAGGCCACAGTAGCCCTTTTCTCCTTTGGAAACAAATGGGGACTTGAGCCCCGCATTACTCACTAGCTATACATTTCGGTAATAAGACCGATTCTTACATACGGTGTATCAGTTTGGTGGACCGCTCTGGATATAGCGACAAATCGCGACAAACTTGAGAGTCCAAAGATCAGCAAGTGGAGCACTAAGTACTACTCCTTCTGCGGCACTAGACATTCTGCTTCATTTAATCCCCCTCGATATTTATAGCAAACAAACGGCCGCATGCACAGCCATTCGACTCAAGGCCTCTTTACATTGGATCAATAATAAAATTGGCCACTCCACTATTCTAGATTATTTCGGATCACTTTCAAGTAACACTGATTACACCACCCCCCAATTGCACTTTGGTAAAGATTATCAAGTTACCATCCCATTCAGATCAATCTGGGAGGATTTTGTTTATTTGTTTATTTGTACATATGTAGATGCTTACACATTAAGACTTTAATAGCCTTTTAGCAAGTGAAGCTTTGATTTGCAATTTCAAAATTGAACAACAGAAATTATACTCAGACAGTTTTTAGAAAATAAATTAAATAAATTAACAGAAAATATAACAAAAGAAATTTAATAAATCAATAAAAAAACAAATTAATAGCAAACATACATCTTCATATTAAGTAAAAACAAAATAATAATTAAAAATTTACAAGAAAAAAAAGAAAAAAAAAACAAGGTTTACCTAACGCGCGTAATAGGATTTTAGTTCCGCTCCGAATCGCCCAGTGCCACCCAATTCCCGTACATGTCCCGGCAATCCATTCCAGAGGCGAATGGAGCTAATAAAGAACTGTCGCTCTGAGGTTGTGCATGTGAATCGCGGGAAAATGAGTTGATGAGATCTACTTAAGGATCCGAAGTTTAACTTATCAAACAAGTACATTGGTTCTCGTGTATCAATAATCTTTGAAAGTAAGATCAGAGCTTTATAAGCGAGAAGATCTTCAAATGTCATACCAAACAGTTCCTTAGCATGGATAGAAATGTGTTCATATCGTCTTATATTGTAAACATATCGCGCAGTATTATTGAAAGCTACATTCAGTTTTCTCTTACTTGCTGAATCACAATTTCTATAGACTTCAGCTCCGTAAGTTAAAATGGGAATGACTAGCATTTTCGCCAAAAGCAAACGTGTTTTTTTTGGAGTATAATTGTGTGACATCCAAAGTTTCCGCAATGTGCCATAGACCTTTCCAATAATAGCATTTATATGATCGTTCCACGTTAAGTTTCTATTGAAAACAATTCCCAGATTTTTCGCCTTATCTACATAATCTATTTTAGAACCCTGAATGCATACCTCCGGAAAGTATGAAAGGTCAAGTACTCGCTTACTTATTACCAGACATTTGGTTTTTGAGGGGTTTAAGACCAATCCGTTTTCTTGCGACCATAAATTTATGGCGATTAAGTCATCATTTATTGCTTCCACACAGTCTTCAATCAAACCTAAGTTACAGCTCCTATAAAGCTGTACGTCATCAGCATACATATGAATTGAGGATCGGACAGTCGATGGCAGTTCATTGACATATAATGAAGGATGAGTCTTTCCTAAATGATGAATCGATTCACTTTTACACTGATGGATCCAAAACCGATGACGGGGTTGGTGCAGGCGTGTACTCTGACAGACTAAATTTACGTCTCGCACTCCGTCTTCCAGATCATTGTAGTGTCTTCCAAGCGGAATTTTTAGCGATCAAAGAAGTTTTGTCTTGGCTTAAAGCAAACGTTATATCAACAACTGATATACGCATCTTCTCCGACAGCCAAGCAGCACTGAAATCCCTGGACTCGGTCTCTGCTAATTCTAAAACAGTCCTAAACTGTCGATCATCTCTTATGGAGATGACGCAGCAGTTCAATATTCACCTCTGTTGGGTGCCGGGCCACAGGAACATTCCAGGGAATTGCAGGGCTGACGAGCTCGCTAAAAGTGGAACAATAATACCTCTTTTCTCAGAGAGGAAAGATATTGGTATACCCATCGCTACATCCAAACTAATGATGAATCAAGAAGCTATAAGGTGCACAAACCTTAGGTGGAGCAACATCACCACTTGTATAGCGACTAAACAAATCTGGCCAAAGCTAGATCTAAAACGCACTAAATGTCTGATTTCTTTAAACAGATCGCACATAAGCTCCGGTATAGGCGTTTTAACTGGACATTGTCTTATAGGCAGACACGCCACGCGTCTTGGCATCTTTGCCAATGACTACTGCAGAAGCTGCATGGATGAGGAGGAGGAGGAGGAAACCGTTCCTCACCTTCTCTGTTCATGTCCTGCTCTATCCCAAAGACGTAAAACCCATTTGGGAGACTTCTACTATAATGATCCAAGTGATCTGGCTAATACTGATATTAGCAATCCTGCACGCTTCATAAGGAGCTCCAGTATCTCCTAGATCCATGTGGTATCACAACGGGCCACTGATTGGCCTACGTAAGTCGGTTCCCGACAGCGACTTCTACCTAACCCAGCGCCGGATCTATGGGGGGGCAAACCGGGGCCTGTGCCCCGG
Organism: Epistrophella euchroma; assembly: GCA_947049315.1. Taxonomy (NCBI): domain Eukaryota; kingdom Metazoa; phylum Arthropoda; class Insecta; order Diptera; family Syrphidae; genus Epistrophella; species Epistrophella euchroma. The sequence continues at coordinate 81,068,087 of OX346245.1, read as the reverse complement.
GCGGCAGCTTCAGGGGGCGCCAAATTCGAGAAGACACTCTCTTCGATGGAGCATCAACACGCAACGAATTTAAAAAAAAAAATTGTAGACCTATATTTACACATAGGCAGTTAAAAATAAAAAATGAAATACCTGTATATTTATCTCAAAACAAGTTAAAAGGACTGAAAATTTAATTCAAACTATGTATGTACACTAGACTGATTCAAAAAAAATTAAAATGTCGCCGATTTTTTATGTCACCAGCTTTTTAGTTTGAGTTTAGTAAAATAAATAATAAGCCTGGTAATATTTAGAGGTCGCTAAATTCTTTTTTCAATGCAAATTGTATGGGAAGTTTTCTTTTGTTTGTTATTATATCATTAAAAAATAACGGCAACGATTACAAAGTCATGCTTAAACTGTTTTTAAAGCCAGAAATCTATTCTCTTATTAAGTTTTTAATTAATTAATAATAGTAAATAGTTTTTGAAAAGATTATTTTCAAAATCAAAATTTTGAATACAAAAATTAAGAAAATTGTGTTGAAGCTAATTTTGTTCAAAGTTTTACGTTATCAAATAGTATTTTTGTTTTTAATATTCAATTGAAGGGTCCAGGGAAAAACCGGCACAAGTCCGTTTTTTTTTTTTTTAAATTAAACTAATGATGTCATCTTGCAGCTCTTTATGAGTACTATGATGTCCTAATAACTTTTTGAAACAAATGGTTATTATACAAGAAAAACCGTTAAAAAGAAATGCCGTTCTGCGGAAGAACGACACAAGTCCAAAATATTGTATGGAAGAATGACACAAGTCCATAGACTTCATTTCAATTTTTTCAAAAACAAGAATCCAAAAAAGCATATTTAAGCATCTGGTTTTTAGTATTTGACTAAAAATTCATAGGAGCATTATATTAGACACAAAAACACTACCCAATAAAGTCTAGTTTAAACATCAATGCGAAGTGAAATCCAAATCGAAATGAAACATCAATAAATCTCCTGTCGAAAGGTTTGCAAAGAAAATAAATTTTGTTTTATATTTGGTTTAGATAAGTCCGTTGAATTATATTAACTTCGAAACAAATTTCTTCCTCCTTGTCGCTTAAATAATTGCATTTAATTCTATTGTATTTTTGACGCCTGGGAAAAAAGATATTTTTTTGTATGAAAATTTCACTTCGCTTCGATCTAGGCTTAACGTACAATTTTGAAAAAAAAAATAGTGTACACAATTTTTAATTTTTTTTTCCTAAAATTTTGAGTTTGAAAATCATTTTTTCAAAAACTGGTCACTAAAATAATATTAATTAAAAACAGAATACAAGAATAGATTTTTGGCTTTAAAATTTGGCACATCATGTGTTACCGTTGTTTTTCAATGATTTTTTTTTCTATTTTAAGTCGATTTTTTTGAAAACTGCCCCTCCCACCTAAACGAAGGGAAATAGACCCCCCTTCATAATGATTTTTGTCTTGTCTCGACAAAGCCTATACGCCCTGGACTGAACTACGTAAAATTTTGAGAAAAATTAATTTCATCAAAATTTTCTTAATTTTATTAAAAATTTTGATTGTAAAGATTAATTTTTCAAAAACTATTAATTAAAATAAATGAAACTATATAATGTAAAAGAATTGATATACCCGGGTAAACAGGGGAAAGTAAAGATACCTCCCATACGATTTTTTTCTTTTTTCCACCCAAACTACAAACTTAACATTTTGACGTATCTTATGCACCCTGTATACTGGTTATATGGTCTGTTATTTATTTTAATTTATGTCACACGTTCATAAAAGTAGCTAAGTAAAAATTTTGCTTCCTGTTTCAAAAAATCCAACCATCAAGTATAAATAGGTACCTATTATTCAGTTTTTTTTTTAAATCATTTATCTCAAATGCTGAAGGGGCGCCAAATCAGGTTTTTGCCCCTGTTCGGAAAAGTCGTAGATCCGCCGCTGACCTAACCTAACCTAACCTTAGCTTTTGAAATTTGAAAAAAACTCCCATAAGACTCTTTTTTATATATTTAGTGCGCACTAAAGGGGTTGTGACTACCCTTAAGATGATATACACAGCACGAGCGATTAGGTAGGTTGGAGGGGATTTAAAAGGAGATACCGATGCACATTGGTTTTGAATGTCTGAAGATCACAATGGGAGGGGAAAATTGAGCTGGGTAAAGCATTCCACATTCGTGTTGTGCGACTTAGGAAAGAATCCCTGTACTTAACAGTACGTCCGAAGTTGGGGTCAAGGGTAAACTGATGAGCATTCCTAGAAGCGCGAGTATTACGGTTGAATAGTTTAAGGGGAGAAATGCAGCTGGCTATTTCACTAGAACACTGTTTATAGAAATAGCGGTAAAATAATGATAGACATGAAACATTTCGACGGTGCTCAAGAGATGCAAATGTTTCCATTATAGTTCTTTCACCTATCATTTTTAGAGCTCTCTTTTGTATTCTATCCAATAGACTCAAGTGAGTTTTTGGGGCACCTGCCCAAATATGGGAATTGTACTCAAGTTTCGGACGAATAAAGGCTTTGTAAATAACAGCCAGATCAGAGGGAGAGAAAAATTTCTTGCATCGACGGAGAAAACCTAAACACTTAGCAGCGTTTTTGGCGATGTCAAATATGTGGTCGTTCCACAAAAGGTGGTCTGTGACACACATACCGAGTACTGAAAGCTGTTCAGTTTCCTCTATGCAAGTGCCGCTCATGGATAGCGGCATTGGGGGTGGGTTCCGCTTTAACGACAGAAGACAGCATTGAGTTTTAGAAGCATTAAATTCTACACGGTTTTTAATTCCCCATTGGACAATGCTCTCAAGATCAGAATTTAATGAGCTTATCATACGATGCCGTTGAAGTTCCACATCTGAAGGACATGGATGTGAATCTTGAAACGAATATGAAAAGCTGATGGTACTGTCGTCAGCAAAACAGTTTAATGGATTAAAAGTTTCAGATAAAAGATCGTTTATGAATATAAGGAAGAGGGTCGCAGACAAAACGGAGCCCTGGGGCACATCAGCATTTATTTTGTAGATATCAGACTTGAAACCGTCCAATACAACTTGTAGTGATCGGTTCGAGGTTAGCATTTTTCAAATGTCAAATTACTTATATCCAATATCTAGATCAATTTAAGTCTTTTAAGTTTCTCGCTATGAAACTAAAATGCTTAACGTCATTTTTAGTCTTTAAAATCCCATAACAACACATAATGAAGAGTTCAGGAGTCGAATAGGAGCTTAAGTTTTTAAATGCCAATTGAACTGCTGTTTTAACTGAATTAAAGAGAAGTGCGTTCTGTTTCCGAAGAAAATTTGCTTTTGTTCATGTTTCTATCTGATACGCTATCCAGCTAGAAAGAAGTGGCAAGTTCATTAATTTGGATGGATTTTTTGGTTTGGTGTACGAATAAAGAGAGGGTTTGAGAAACTTGATTCATTGTACTAATAGTAGACACCATGAGTATGAGCATCAAAAAATTTTGCATGATATCTTAAATTTGATGTTGTGTTAGTAGTTGTCATCAATTGTATTTTCACAGGGGATTAAATTAATACCAGACTTAATTTACTTCCAAAAATTATGATGTCATGATGCATTTTCATTGTTTCAAAATAGAAATCTAACAGAATTAAAGATTTTTTTTTCATAGGTACATCAGCAATAGTTAAAATGTATAAACAAAATTTACAGATTTCACTCACTGAGTAACCATGGGGACATTGAAAATGACTTTATTTTGCTAGATAAACAAAACACATGACTAATCTTTACAATCTTTACAAATTAATTAAAACGTAATATGCTGTTTCAGACACCATTATAGGTTCTGAAGTTTCTAGTATTTAATGTCACTTTCCATTTGGCAAAAAATAAATCTTGTTAATTTTCTTTAACTAACCCCATCATACTTTTCTATTCAACGAAAAAAATCGTTTCTTTTTCTTTAAATCTGATATCAAAACTCATATATATATGTAACTATTAGGATAAACAAAAATATGCCCTAAAAACAGTTTTAAGCGCTTATAATTTGCCCTTAAAAATCAATTATATACCCTTAACAAGTAATTATAATTATATGATTATAGGTATGTCTTAAAAATATGCTCAATATTGCTTGTTAAAATATATTCTATGTAGGAATGTATACCTATGTATGTAATGTATTTTTAAAAACTGCACCAAAAAGAACGACATAAATCTAAATTTCTATAAAGCTAGCATATATTAGCATAATCAATTGAAACCATAACCAGAATTTTGTGCTCTTTTTGTGCTATTTTTGTGTGAAAGTCTCGATTTTTGTGCTAGCATAGTTTTTGTTTTATGTAAATCTATAGGTTACCTTAATATTAAGCTATAGCAAAATTTCTAAACCGATTAGCATAATCAGATGAAATAAAAACTAAAATTTTGTGCTCTTTTCGTGCTATTTTGTGCGGAAGTCCCGATTTTTGTATTAGCATATAGTTTTTTTTATGCAAAGTTATGCTACCCATATAAAGCTAGCAAAATATAAAACAAAACTATGCTAGCACAAAAATCGGAACTGCCACACATAAATAGCACAAAAAGAGCACAATTTTAATTCATTATGCTAATGTGTATATGCTAGCTATATAGACGTTAAATCTAAAAACAAAAAAAAAATATGTAAGTAGTGTACCAGTGAGATTGTTGAGCATAACGTTGCTTGGGCTAAAAGCCATTAAAACGTATTTGAAATAGACATGCATTTTTTTATAATGGTGAATCGTTTAAATTCATCTACATGGGTTTATTTAAGACATTAATTATATCAAAAATTAAAAACAAAATTAACACGAGTGAATCCCACGATCTTGCTCTCGTGGCTAACAAAAATTTTGGTACCTTTCAGAATTACTGGGAACATGATATTCTTACTTTTGGGTTAATATTTTCTAAATTTTCAAAAGCTATCTATACCTATTGTTTAAGCCGTGAACGAATTGGATTAAAATCGCGTTAAATTTTATCCGAAGATTAATTTAATTTTTGACACTAGTGAGGTGAATCTGTAGGTATGTGTACGTACAAACTTCAAAATTTAATTTCGGATAAAATTTATTCGAAATCTTAATTCAATTCACACACGGCCTTAAAATATTTAGAAGCACTAGATTACAAAATTGAATAAAATCGTTCGAGTCGATTTAACCAACCTAAAAAAAGGTTAATTTTCTAAAAAAAAAAAAACTCCAACCCAAATTTCCATTATTCGATTTTTTTCGAAATAACCTGAAGTTAGGTTTTAATTTTTTGGAGATTCCTACCCTACAGACCTTTATTATTTATTGAATAAACATTAGAAGACACCGAACAAATTATGATTTTATTGAACGATATACAAAAACACGGCAAAATATGCACGTTAAACGTAAGTATACAAAAAATATGCATTTTCGACGAAACATGGCGCTTAAAAGACAGTGTTTCTTATAAAACGGATTTCTAACCTAGTCTCGGTTTAATATTGTTGCTAGAAAAAATATGCTCTGGCGTATTTTTGGTTTTCCTACATATTACATAGGTAATATCGTTTTCAAGCAAGCTCTATCCCTGCTTGCACACTCAACTGCATCACTGGTCTTTCTTATAAGACCGCATTGTATTCTGTATGGAATAAAAATAAATACCTATCATTTTCATTTTCACAAAATCACAACCTACCAGGTCCGTCAAGCTGGGTCCGCCACAATCGAAATTCGAATTATGCAGGAATTTAGTACTAATTAAGTTCTAATTTTGTACCGCAATCCCGATCTGGAACTAAAATCCCCTCCCCCTCAAACCTGTGGCGGACCCAGTTTGACGTCGAGCTGGAACCACCACACCTCCAAACACAAAAATTCAAAAAACTAATGATGCAGAAATTTAGTACTAATTAAGTTCCAATTTTGTACCGCAATCCCGACCTGGAACTAAAATGCCCTCCTCCTCAAACCTGTGGCGGACCCAGCTTGACGTCAAGCTGGGTCCGCCACAACCGAAATTCGAAATTCTAATGATGTACGAATTTAGTACTAATTAAGTTGTAATTTTGTACCGCAATCCCGATCTGGAACTAAAATCCCCTCCCCCTCAAACCTGTGGCGGACCCAGCTTGACGTCAAGCTGGAAGCACCACACCTCCAAACACAAAAATTCAAAAAACTAATGATGCAGGAATTTAGTACTAATTAAGTTTACTAATTTCCAAAACTCCGAATCAGATACTCCATCATTTGACCTTGAAATTAAGCACCAAACACAAAATAAGTGGTGGAAACTTTTTATAGCCACCCTAAAAAAAAAAAAAAATAGGTATTAGATGTAGAATGGGTTCATTAGAAAAAATACAAAACTTTCACTTTTCTACTCCCACTGGTTTAGTTTTTATGACGCTTAAACTATCTCCTATAATTGCACACCTCCAATCACAAAAAATCAATAAAATAATGGTTGAGGAATTCGGTTTCAATTTTAGTGCAACTAATTTCTGCAATTCAGAATCAAATACTGCACCATTTGACCTTTAAATTAAGCAACAAATACAAACAACAAAGTGCAGAATATCTAAACCTATAGGTATGATTTGACTTTAAAAAAAACTTAATTCGCAGACCATAAAATACTTGAATAGAATCGAGCAATTATGTAGGTAGGTAGATAATTATAAAAAAAAGTTGTATTTATTAAAAAAAAAATTGATGTAGGTATACTATATAGGTAAAATATTTTCCTCCCTTATTTTCATACATACCTACCTAATCGTGTTTGGACTTTGGAGAGTTTCAAGGCTGTTTCACAATGCGACGAGAAAACTAGACGTCAGCGTGACGAGATCTCTTCGCAGTTTCTTTCTCTTAAGGGTAAGTGTCCCTCTGAAAAATAGGTTGGAGTTTTGCGTTAAACTGTATAGCGTTCACAATTTTGCGTGTATTTTAATGAAGTAAACCGTTATCGATTGGAAATAAGTTTGGTCACATATGTATGTGGCTAAAAAAAAAACACAAACGCATTTATGCCTCAAAACCGCCAGACCGATGGAAAAATCATGAAGTTTAGTGAGATGCTTACGAAAATGAATGGGGCAATGGGTAAATTTTACTTTTTTATTTTTTTTATATTTTTTGTCTAGAGATAATTGATCTCGAAACTTCGAATAGATTTTCTTTTTTTTTTATTCTTTTTATTTATTCCCATACAAAATGTACAAAACTATCAAAAATGAAGGAAATTTACAAAGAAGTATGAATGCATTATTTGATAAAACTTTTGAAGTTTAAAAGGCAATGAAGTCGAATTAACGTTTTTATAAAGCTAATATGTATGCGCAATTAGTTATATTTTTTTTTTTATTTTTTTTTTATTTTTACATTAACTTTTAAGAGACAAAACGACAAAAAATGGTCCGTTTTTGTCAATTATTTTGCGCGTTTGCCTGGGGCACCAATGTTATATTTTTAAATTTTCTAAATGCTTTTGAAAATCAAGGATCATATGTCCTGAACTTGGAATGGACCTTAAAAAAAAATAATGTGTCTTATAACACGCCTAAAAATGCAATTAAATACGACACTATTTGTAATGCCGTGGTTGGGTCAGGATAGAAAATACAATTACCACATATTTTTTAAATTTTTGTTTGGTATTTTGTTTATTACATTTAAAAAATAAACGAGTATTTACTCTTACGGTTTTCTAAATTTTAATTTTTAAAAAGTTGTCTATTTTGCGTCTTTTTACCAGAAAAACATCATTGCTCACGCACACAAAGACGTTTGGTTCAAAAGAAATCCACTGGGTGGTATGAAGATGCATTTCTCTTCCTTATTCTCTTTTTCTTACAAAATAAGTTGTTTGTTTGGTATCGACTCTTGACTGCTAATGTTTTTTTTGTGTCATATAATAGTATTCGTGAATAATGTGTGTATGAAAAAAATGTGTGTGTGTTTTTTTTTTTTTATCAGGTAGGTAGACTTGGTGGAATTTGTGTTCACTTTGCGTGATGGGATCGTTGCAGGAGATTTGTTTGGATTTTGTATAACTTCTACGTACATACATGTACATAGGTATGTACCTAGCTATTTTTTTGTTGGCTTAGCTCTTGAAAATTTTTTTCTGCTTCATTTGCAAAAAGAAATCTATGACATTGCCCGTAGAATAATTACATATATAGGTCATGCACTGTTTAATTTTTTTTTTTTGTTTTTTTTTTTTTTTAATTTTTTTTCTTATAGGCAAGGTCATGATCATGATTGAAATGTTTGGTATCGATGCTGAAGGATTGTTTTGATTTAATTTTGCGTATAGTTGATACCTAAATGTTTCTGAAAAATACATTACATGTTAATGCAGGTCATTGATTAACATTATTATTGAATAGGGTTCCCAATTCATTGTGAGTGAAATATTGAACCAAGCAATGAATGTGTCAAGTGGTTGACGCCAAAATATATGTAGGTAATCTAGTATTATGTGGGTAGCTAAGTAGGAATTGCTATGTATCTGGTAAGAGGAGAAAATCGATCACTTTTGGTTTGTTTTTTTTTGGTGGTATAGCACAATTGAAAAAACGGTTGAAGAAAAAGAAAAGACATAGCTCAAGCACGAGAGTTGAGGGATAATTTTAAAATATAAATAATTTCATGTTTCCGAAATGAATATTAAAAGGGCTTAACATGCAAATTTTTATTTAAATTTAAAACAAGGGAAGCAAATGTGTTCATTTTCTTATTGCATTTTTTTTAGTGTTTTTAGAGAACTGTATCTCTGTGAAAAATGAATGTATTGAGATGAAACAAAAAGTTTTTATTTTGAAAATTTTTTTTCAAATGATTTTTTTATGTACCGTTACTTCTCAACCATAAGAAACAGCACGAGACAAAAATTTAATTATTTTTTTTTTTTGAAGTGTCATTTCCTTTGAATTTTTTTTATCTTGTTACCTATATGTACTTATTGGTTTGTTTCTCTGTTATTTCGTTGTTCTAAAATTTTTCTTCCTGAGAAATATGGCTTTGAATAAAGAAAGATACTTTTGAATTTTGTAACAATTTTGGAAACTTGAATTATTTCTACAAGACTATTTCAAAACTTTAAATCGAATATTTTTTTTGGTGTAAAAAAAAGTAGGAACAAAAAACGACTTTGTTAAGACTTTCAAAAATCTTTCATTGGCTTCAAAAACATTGATTGGAGGATTTAATTTGGTAAGTTATTTTGAAGACTACCTTTTTTTATTGTAAAACTTTAAATTGAGCCTTTTTTCCGTACCGTACCGAATGATTTAAGTCGTAAGTCAGAAAAAATTGCATGGTTCTTCAACATTGTAAAATCATCATCAAAATGGAAAATAAAAGAACAATTTCCGTCAATTTTTTCATATTTTTGCATTATTTAAAATACTGATAAGATTCTAAAAAGAAAAAATAATTGATTCGAAAAATTATTCAATTTTCCATTGAATTTTTATTTCGAATCAATGTTTTTTTTTCCTTTAGAATCTTATCATTATTATAACTAAGGCAAAAATGTGAAAAAATTGACGTAGGTAAATTGTTCTTTTATTTTCCATTTTGATGATGATTTTACGATGTTGAAGAACCATGCAATTTTTTCTGACTTACGACTTAAATCATTCGGTACGGTAAAAAGGCTCAATTTGAAGTTTTACAAAAAAAAAGGTAGTCTTCAAAATAACTTACCAAATTAAATCCTCCAATCAATGTTTTTGAAGCCAGTGAAAGATTTTTGAAAGTCTTAACAAAGTCGTTTTTTGTTCCTACTTTTTATTTTACACCAACAAAAATTTTCGATTTAAAATTTTGAAATAGTCTTGTAAGAATAATTCAAGTTTCCAAAACTGTTACAAAATTCAAATGTATCTTTCTTTATTCAAAGCCATATTTCTCAGGAAGAAAAATTTTAGAACAACGAAATAACGATAAACAAACCAATAAGTAGGTACATATAGGTAACAAGATAAAAAAATTCAAAGGAAATGAAACTTAAAAAAAAAAAAATAATAAAATTTTTGTCTCGTGCTGTTTCTTATGATTGCGCAATAACGATACATAAAAAAAAAACATTTGCAAAAATTTCTCAAAACAAAAACATAAAGCATTGAAATATTTTTGTTCCATCTCAATACCTCCATTTCACAGACACAGCTCTTCAAAAAACAAAAAAAAACTTGCAAAAATGTTATTTCCTTAGTTCTTTGACTATAATGTAGATATATTATGTATGCTAAATTTACTTTATTTCCTGCAATCTATTTAAAATAAAAAATTTAATAATAATGAGTGTTTAATTCATTCTCATACTTCATAAAAAAAAAAAAAAAAAAAAATTTAACTTTAACAAATGTAAACTTATCCTTATAAATTAAAATGAATTCTACAACATTTCCAATGAAATAATTTTAGTAATGACGCTTCGTCAAGTTTAAATCCCGCCAAAATTGTATATACTAAAATCCAGCTATGTAACTAATTAATCATAAGCTCTAATCACTCTTTAGTTAAATAAATACTATCACTTGTATTGAAGACTTGAAGACGTGCGTTTCACTTTTTCTTATCGACAGCTTTTTTTTTTAATGCAAAAACTATTGAATTTTTTCAATGAGTGAGTTTGCTATTATTTAATCACTTCTAAACATGTAGGTTCAAATTTTAAAAAGAAGGAAAACATAAATAAAATAATTATTTTTGTTTTTGTTTTATTGGACTGTATTGAATGAAATTCAATTTAAATATTTTTGTGACCTTCAGTCCAATCCTAATGCGTTTCGCCCAGGTACAAATTTAAACAAGATAACGAGAAAATATGGTTTTATGAAAAAAAGCTCCTTACCCTTTGCCATTTTTTCATCTTGCTGTAGTGAAGACTCTCAGTAGGTATATTCTTTTTATTTTCCAATAAGTTAGCAGATACCCTAACATTATTTTGCTTCCAACAATAAAATTAGCTATGTAAGTATAATGTAAGTGGGTATGTACCTACATACATATTGTACATCTCGAATTTATCCATATGCTTTAAAAGCATAAGTACCTAACAAAGTAAGTAGGTACATACACCCACATAAAATCATAAAATTATAGGTATAACATTTTAACAACTGCTCTTGCTCACAGCTCCCAAGGAAAATGCAATTTTAATCTTTTATCCGCTGAGAAGCAAAGGAAAAATATCTAGAAATTATGGGTTTTGCCAAATCGAAACAAAAAAACGGTTTATTGAATATAAAATACAGCTATGACTAAAGTTACCATTCACAATCTCCTTTTTTTTTAAATCTTTGGTTTTTTGCGGGGCTTTTTTAAAAACTTTAATAAAATGTATAACACTGACCTACAGTCAACAAAATAGGTACCTAAAACAACTTTATGCATACAAAAAATTTCCTTTAGAAAAATTGTGTATTAAATAGGTACATAGGTACTTAATTTTTTGATAATCTCTAAAATTATCTAGGTACCTACCCTTTAAAAGCCATCAAATACAAAAAATTATTATTTCTCAAAATAATAGGTACCTGCTTTATACCTAATCTATCAAAAATTTAAAATTGGGTCATAGCCTTTTATTTTTATCATTCATCCTCAGATTTCGACAAAAGATGTTTGTAGGTATGTAGGTAAAATGCAAATGATCACACACACATAATCTAGTAAAACAATAAATAGAAGAAAACCACCACTGCCACAAAAAATACCCATATATTGCTTCACAACTATCATATACCTATATCATACGCAATAGACAACACAAAAAGTCTGCCTAACAAAAAAAAAAAAACAGAAAACCTGTTTATGATGAACAAAATATAAATGCGATGGAGAATACCCATATATTGCTTCACAACTATCATATACCTATACCATACGCAATAGAAAACACAAAAAGTCTTCCAAAAAAAAAAAAAAAAACAGAAAACCTGTTTATGATGAAAAAAATATAAATGCGATGGAATACATTCTCATCTTTTCTACTTTTGTTCTTGTGCTTGTGCGTAAGTCTTCTCTCTCTCTGTGGCTCTGAGAGAAAAAAAATGCAAGAGAAAAGTTAAAACAATTCGCAATTCTAAATGCTCACTTTTATAATAAAGAGAAGAATATTCTTTCACTTATACATTCAAATGCATTTACATGAATTCTGAGTTCGCTTTTGAAGGGAACCTCAACCTACCCTTAAAAAAGAATTTTAAACAGTGAAATAATACATAATCAAGCATTTCTCGTCATCTCGTCACGTCATAAAGTTCGAAAAATTGAAAAAAAGACGCAACGTGACGACGAGAAATACTTTATTATGTATTATTTCGTTGTTTGAAACTCGTTTTAAAGAGAGAACAACTGTGAAGAGATCTCGTCACGCTGACGTCTCGTTTTCTCGTCGCATTGTGAAGGCTGTTTCACAATGCGACGAGAAAACGAGACGTCAGCGTGACGAGATCTCTTCACAGTTGTTCTCTCTTTAAAACGAGTTTCAAACAACGAAATAATACATAATGAAGTATTTCTCGTCGTCACGTTGCGTCTTTTTTTCATTTTTTCGAACTTTATGACGTGACGAGACGACGAGAAATGCTTTATTATGCATTATTTCAATGTTTAAAATTCTTTTTTTTTAAAGAGAGAGAAACTACGAAGAGATCTCGTCACGCTCACGTCCCGTTTTCTCGTCGCATTGTGAAACAGCCTTGACGATCGATTGAAGGCTGTTTCACAATGCGACGAGTAAACGAGATGTCAGCGTGACGAGATCTCTTCGCAGAATCTCTCTGTTAAAAAAGAATTTTAAACAGTGAAATAATACATAATCAAGCATTTCTCGTCGTCTCGTCACGTCATAAAGTTCGAAAAATTGAAAAAAAGACGCAATGTGATGACGAGAAATACTTTATTATGTATTATTTCGTTGTTTGAAACTCGTTTTAAAGAGAGAACAACTGTGAAGAGATCTCGTCACGCTGACGTCTCGTTTTCTCGTCGCATTGTGAAACAGCCTTGAAACAGCCTTTCGATTGCATGCATCATCATTACCTATACCTATTAATATACATATACATATATTGATTGGAGGTGTGCAATTATAGGGGATAGTTTAAGCGTCATAAAAACTAAACCAGTGGGAGTAGAAAAGTGAAAGTTTGTATTTTTTCTAATGAACCCATTCTATATCTAATACCTATTTTTTTTTTTTTGGGTGGCGTATAAAAAGTCTCCACCACTTATTTTGTGTTTGGTGCTTAATTTCAAGGTCAAATGATAGAGTATCTGATTCGGAGTTTTGGAAATTAGTAGAACTTAATTAGTACTAAATTCCTGCATCATTAGTTTTTTGAATTTTTGTGTTTGGAGGTGTGGTGGTTCCATTTTGACGTCAAGCTGGGTCAGCCACAGGTTTGAGGGGGAGGACATTTTAGTTCCAGATCGGGATTGCGGTACAAAATTAGAACTTAATTAGTACAAAATTCCTGAATCATTAGAATTTCGAATTTCGATTGTGGCGGACCCAGCTTGACGGACCTAGCTAATTGGCTTGGTATTGCTGTGCTATCAGTTGATGTGTCGATCTGACGTCATATGGGACATTCTACGAAGATGTGCCATGTGGTCAATATTGTTTGACAATTTTCACAGACAATTGTGAGTTTGAGCGAAGGATATCGCCTTAGCGATTGCTGCTAATTCGGTGATGTAGCTTCCTGCCTCGTTGGGAAGAAGTCCTTGCCAGATCGTAGATAAATGTCCATTCTGTTCCATTTCAACCACTGCATATGACGAGTTGTTATCCGTTTGTGACCCATCGGTGTAAAATAATTTTTCAGGTTTAGTATTGTTGATCAGTTCTTGGTGTAACATTTGGAACCATGCATCAGGTGTATTTTCCTTTTTGAATTTGGCCAGACTTGTATTTATCTGCAATGAATTTCGGAGGGAGGTGGACTATCTGTTGTTGATACTGGATCTTGATAATCATTCCTTTGCGTCGATAAAAGGGCTACCATTCTGTTGAGTGCAGAGACAGAGTTTTTTTGCTTGACTTTTGGTGAGGAAATACATTCTTTGGTGGAGTGGTGGAGGGGATGCGTTATGATGGCTAGAGCCTTACTAACCAGGTTTACAGCTCTCCCTTTTCCAAAGTTCTGAAATTAATGATAGCCAGTTTCTAGTCTTAAAGCTTCAATTCTAGTTGCCTTTAGTGCCCCTGAAGCTTAGCGAAAGCAGTTGTTGATAGCAACGTCAATGTCATTGATCTTTTTGATTGTGGTCCACATATAGTTGGTAATATCGTGTTGCAAAGTACCTTCAACAAGGGTTTTAGCTATTTTTAACGCTGTTTCAAGATGCGGTCCTTTTTTCTTAGAGCAAATTATTTTAAGAAGGTTATTCCGTTGTTTTAATTGATTAACAACTTTTTTGACCTGGATATTCCATTTTAAATTTCCACTGAAGGTAACGCCAAGAATTTTAAGTTCTTTTGAGAGTACGACCGTTGATCCTCGGAGGTTTAAAGGAGCTGGATGACAGTTTCTTTTTCTGCACAGATGGAGCAAATCTACTTTTTGGGGGGGAACGACTGCGCCGGTCTCTTCGCACCATCTATTGATCGCTATATCCGCCGTTTCTAAAATAGATTTCACCCTTATCGGGTCCCCAGAAGCTACAACATTATATATTGTCGGGGTAGACTCCAACAGATTAAGTTCTGGCTGCGAGATTTTAGTTATTAGTGAATCTATGTAGCAATTATAGATAACCACGGAGAGAGGTGACCCTTGCGGCGTTCCGTTGTTAAGTTTGAACAATGAGGAGTTATACCCGTCAATATTCACACGAAATGTTCTTCCTGTCATAAAGGACTTTATTAGCTTAAGGATTTGGTGGGGGCACCCCACTCAGACATCTGCTTTAGAACTGGAACCATTGTGACTCGGTCAAATGCTTTCTCTAAGTCAGATGACATGACAAGTCTGCAAGTCTGTGTTCTAAGAGGTGAGTAAGTGTGTGAACTCCTCTGTTCTGTCTAAAAGCATGTTGCCCCGAATTAATTTTTTTTTCTGCAACCCAACTAATTCGTCTCGCGATAATTTTTTCAAAAAATTTGGAGAGAATAGGAAGCAGTGAGATTGGGCGATACTCGTCTAAACAGTGACGATTTTGAGAGCTTTTAGGAATTGGTTTGAGCTGTGCCCTCTTCCAGTCATGTGGGAAAACGCCAGTCAATAAGATGGTATTATATAAAGAACAGATTTTTTTCTTAAGTTCATTCGAACACTGTTTGACCATATTATAGGTTATCTTATCTTCACCTGGAGTTGTGCCTTTTGCCATTCTGAGAGTCATGTGAAGTTCTACTCCCGAAATTTTTTCTATAAGAATCTTACACTGATTTTCGTTTGCTGGTAAGTCACTGAGATTGAAATTTATTTTATCCTCGATAACAGACTCTGGATAGGAGGAGTCTTTGCTATACTTTTTCCATCTACCTCCAAATGAATTCGCTATAACATGGGGATTATGCTCTATTCTATTGTCTAAGAACATGTACGGAAAATCTTGGTATGACCTGGTAGAGTGAAGTGACCGTATTCTATTCCATAAAGTTTTCGTGTCTAGTGATGGGTTCATTCTGTTGATAAAATTATCCCAGGAAGATCTTTTGGACTGAATTGAATCTTTTTTTAGTTTTGTACAAGCTTTTCGATAAGCAACACAGTTTTCTGTAGTTGGAAATCTACGAGCTTTTTTCCAGGCTGTATTTTTATCTTTTACCAATTTTGCAATGGCTGGGGTAAACCATAACTTTTTTATCTTCGATGCTTTTTATCTTTTTTATCTTCGATGCTTCCTGATTCGTGTTGTTGATCATTGATGTAGTCAGTGATAAGGTTTTTGTAGCTTCTTTAAATAAACTCCAGTCAGCAAGTTCTTCTTTAAAACGTGGTGTACATTTGGCTGTTAATCTTCGCTCTGGGGTGTGAATTATAATGGGGATATGGTCCCTACTCTCTCCTTGAGGAAGAACCTCCCATCGAAAATAGGGTGCTAAGCCCTGAGTGGCGAAAGTGACTTCAATTGCCAAAAAAGTGTTCCTTGTACTGAAGAATGTTGGAGAGCCATCATTCATAATTATAAGATTGTTGTCATTTGCAAAGTTTTCGAACAAGTTTCCCGTATTGTTCGTAACGTCTGATCCCCATAAAGTATTATGGGCATTCAGATCACCCAGTATAAAATGGTGGCATCTATTATTATTTATAAGTATACTATCTAAGATATCCAAACTAATTTGGACATCATGCTCTCTGTAGATGTTAGTAATTTTAATGGGTACTCTAGCTGGGATTTCTATGGTATGATGAAGCAAAATGGAAGACGACGTAGTATGGAAAGCTATTGGAATGTTTTGTCTTACAAGAAATCCTATACCTGCCTTACAATAATCATAGTTTTTATTGAAATGAAATGATTTGTAGTTTTTCATATTAAATAAAATTAAATTTCTTGAAATGATGTGAGTTTCTTGCAATGCGATTATGTCGGATTTATGTTTAGCGATAATTCGCTCAAGAGCATGTTTGTTGTTCGAGTAGCCTTGTAGGTTCCACTGGAGGATGAGTAAATCCATTGTTAACTGAGTCATATTGATGGATTTTGGTTTTTAGGTGTTAGCATTGTATTTTGAGTGTTTTTATTACATTGATTTAAAAGAGTTGAGTTATAACTAGCGTTTAAGAGAGTTGTTTTAGTTTTAAGAGAGGACAGAGATATCTGAGAAGAGTTCTCGGAGACACCTTCCATGCAGTGCTGGGGGATCGTGGGAAAAATCCCTTTTTGTGTTCAGGGAAACTACACTATGGAATAAGAATTTTCCGGACTCAAAATAAAGGCAATTGCTTACTGCTCCATTTGAGACCGGAAAATTGTTATTCCATGGTGTAATTTCCATGAACACGAGAGCTGAAATAACCATTTTTTGTTTATGAATCAGGCAGTTAGTGTTTAAAAAAAACATGATATGTATGTATATCCACAAATAGATTGCTTCTTCACTTCCACAGTTAATAAAGCATAAACGCTTGGACCGATTTGCTTCAAATTTGGTACTTGTATGCACTTATATGGCATATATATGTTTGTGTTGTTTTTTTTTTTTTTAATAATATACAGGGTGTCATCTACTTCGTGTAATACATTTTGGGGGGATGATTTTTGGGTCATTCTATAAAAGATCAATTTTATCTCCCCCCACCCCTGAGGCTGGAGGTGGTATTTTCTGAAAAGTTAACTTATAATGAAAAAAAATTATTAAAATAAATGGATTTTTTGAGGGCTACTATTTCATTCTTTTATTAATTTTTTAAATCAAGTTGTTTTAAATAGTTTTAAAAAAATTAATTTCATATTCAAAACTTTTGTTCTTTTTGTTTTTTAATTTCTCAAAAATTAAAATTAAACATTATTTATGTGCTTTGTTGGTTTTTAATATTTCTTTATTTTATATTTTGAGTCCACTTTTTAACTTTTTTTCTGTGGGAAATAAAAAGGGAAAAACGAAAATATTTGTGGGAAAAAAAGGGAATTTAGCGACTGCGTGGAGGGAATTCTGTTAAAAATGCCCCCCAGCACTGCTTCCATGTCAACATCGTTTTCTGAGTCTACGGAAATTGGTAGATCTGCTTTGCCTTTTGTTAATTTGTTGTCATTGAATGATGAGGTGGTTGATGCGGAGGATGCTGTAGTTTTTTGGTTTTGTGTTAATTTATAACTTGGTAGTTATTTGATATTTTGATTTTCTGTTGTAGATGAATTGATATTATTTTTTATAATTTGTTCTTGAAATTTAGTTTGTGTTTCTTGAGGTTCTAACGTAGCCGGAAGAATCTTTTTTGATATGGTGTATTCATCGGTGTTATTGCTGTCAGAGTTATTTTTTAATTCGATTTGATTACTTTGTTGTTTCGATTTTTCTATACGGGCTTTAATTATTTCTGCCATAGTTGGGCTTCCAACATTCCGTTTTTTGGGAGCAGATAGCTGGTGGATGGAGGGGTTATCGTTGAAGATCTGCCAAGCGTCCCGAACGGTACATCGACGATCGATTTTGATCTTGTTGACAGATTTGTATCGGAGGAAGGCAGGGCAGGCAGGGTCGTTTGATGTGTGACTTTCGGTATTACGGTTGATACAGTAAACACGTGTGCACTCATTATGAGGAGGAGGGAGACAACAGTTTTTGCACAAAGTAGTACCTGTGCAACGACTTTTGGTATGTCCAAGTTTTTGGCAAGATACACATCGCATAGGATTGGGTATATACTCGTCAACTTTTCAGTTGACCCATCCAATTTTGACAGAATTTGGTCGTCGAATCAAGTCAAAAGTTAATATGGCTGCACCAGTTGGAACCAAAGAATCATCTTGTTTTTTCATCATTTTCTTAACCTCAATTACTTTGAATTTTTTTAGTTCAGACAAAAGTTCTTGTTCGGTGATCTCAATTATATGCTTCGAGAAAATTCTTCCTTGAATTGAGTTAAGGCTTAGATGATTTGAAACCTTGACTGGGATGGAATCAACGAGTTTAGCTTTCAAGAATTTGTTAGCTGTTTCGACGTTTAGCACTTTGAGAAGTAGGCCTCCTGATCTCATGGCTTTTACTTCCAAGATGTCTTTGGAGATGAATTCAAGGCCACGATTAATTTGGATTGGGTTGTACGAAGAAAGAGGGCAAGTGCTGTCAAGTGTTTTTTCCATTCCTGTCACAACTATGTATCGTGGTATATTGTTGTCATTATTTACTACAGGAAGTTCTGGAAACTCGTCACCTGAATGCTTTCGTTTTGTTTTTTTAGTCTGGTTCTGGTTAAGGCTTACCTCTGAGGGCAGACCTTTGAACCAGTTTTTTCTGGGGTGGTCTGTACCCCCATCCATGTTATTACTGCAGCTGAGTTTTTGTTGTTTTAAGTTTATAAAGATAGAGACAATAAATCGACTTACCCCGGGGCGTGAGACAAGATAAAGACTTGAAAAAGCGAAACTTTTAGCTTAAACAGTCAACTAATGAAAATTCTTTAAGCAGTAGGTATGTACGTGTTAACACGGCGTTTGCCCGCACAGAACATTTTTTTTTTGCTGCAAATAACCTACCTACTCATATACATACTCCACTCATTTCTAACTACACTTTAGAGAATCCCTACCGTTTATGTTTTTTTTTTATATGAACATATACATACACAAAAATATCACCACGATTCGTCGACGGCGAAACGCGTAACCAGTCAACTCTACTCACTATCTCGCTCCCACCTACCAAGGCACATTGCACATGGTTTGAATTTTGCGAGGAAAATACCTACATGCTTGATTTTAGAAAATTTACATACGATTTTTTTTGTGGTAAGTTTTTAATTTGTTTATTAGTCTGTATTTAACAAATATTTTCTTTTCTGCTGTATCCTATAGCATACCAAATAAGTAAAATTTGTATTATATCTTTTTTTTAAAAAGGTTTTTTTGTTTGTTTGTGAGTTTAGTGGAAACATACAGCCAAACTGACAAACAAAAAAAGTTACTCTTTTATATAATAGTATAGAAGTATAGATAGATTTTTATTTTTAAATTGTTATTCTAGTCTGTAAAATAACTCTGATTGAAAAATATACGGAAAAATAAAAGAATTAAAAATTAATTAAGTAATTAATAATTTGAAAAACTTACCACACAACAGCATGTTAGCACAATAAGAAATCCACAAACAGCTCCAGCTGTACCCACAACCCATGTTAAACGAATGAAAAGAATGACACCAAAAATATTTTGAATGCAGGGCAGGAATACTCCAATCAAGGTGCCTAGGTAAAAAATATATAAGTGTGATACAATTTAAATAAATTACATTTTGAAGTGTTTTCTTGTTTAATTATCATATAATAATAAATCGTTGATAAGGGATACAACTTTAATTCCGGTCTATCGTTATTGATTTTGATGTGTTAAGAATAAAAACATCTAAACACTGAGGAAAAAGAGTCACGCATATTTCAAAAAGAGCCATTTATGAATAATTTGAGAAAAGTGGGGGCAAAGAGGCGGAGGTGAAAAAAGGAGCCAAAATGCCTTTTTAGAGTCAGGAAGGTAGCCCTGCACACAGATAAACCAATTAATTTTTTTCTCAAAAACCTATGTACCTACAATCTACATATTATTATTATGTGCGCATGAAGCCAAGTGGAAAGTGACATTAAATACTAGAAACTTCAAAACCTATAATGGTGTCTAAAACAGCTTATTACGTTTTAATTAATTTGTAAAGATTGTAAAGATTAGTCATGTGTTTTGTTTATCTAGCAAAATAAAGTCATTTTCAATGTCCCCATGGTTACTCAATGAGTGAAATCTGTAAATTTTTTACGATTGCGCAATAACGGTACCTATACATTAAAAAAATCACTTGCTAAAATTTCTCAAAACAAAAACATTGAAATTCTTTTTGTTTCATTTCAATACGTCCATTTTTCACAGAGAAACCTACAGCTCTTCAAAAAACATTAAAAAATAAAAACTGAACAAAATTTAATTTCCTTAACTGGCTGACTATAGTGTAGGTATATTATGTACATATGTATAATAAAATTGGTTTTATTTCTTGCAAGCTATTTAAAATAAAAAATAAATTTAATAATAATGAGTGAGTTTGCTATTATTTGATCACATTTAAATATGTAGTTACAAATTTTAACAAAATTACGAGAAATTATAAGACTTAAAATATGGTTTTGGCTGCGGTGAAGACGCTCAGTAGGTTATTCTTCTTTACCATATAAGCTAGGAGATACCCTAAAATTATTTTGCTTTCAATAATAAAATTAGCTAGGTAAGTGTAATGTAACTGGACATGTAGGTACATACATACTGTACATCTCGAATTTATCCCTGCATCAAAAGCTCAGGTACCTAAAAAAGTAAGTATACAAGGTACCTACCTACTAAAATCATAAAATTATTTACTTTTTAACAACTGCTCTTGCTCACAGCTCTCACGGAAAAAGGCATAGATACCTCTGTAAAAAAGGAAAAATATCTAGAAATTTTGGGTTTTGGTAAGTCGAAATAAACGATTTATTGAATATAAAATAGAGCTAATTCACAATCCTATTTTTTTAAATCATTTGTTTCGTGCGAGGCTATCTATTACAAATAAAAAAAAAATATAAGTAGGTATAACACTGACCTATTATAGCTTATAGCCAACAAAATACCTACCTAAATTAACTTTGTATGTATACAAAAAATTTCCTTTAGAAAAATTGTGTAGGTATGTTGTACCTACTACCTATTTGGTAGGTATACCTACCTAATATTTTGATGATCTTTAAAATTATAACTACCTTTTAAAAGCCATCAAATATACAAAAATTATTGTTTCTCAAAATAATACGTATGCTTTATACCTATCAAATCTATCAAAATTTAAAATTGGGTCATATTTTTTTATTTTTATCAATCCCACTGAGTTCATCCTCAGATTTCGACAAACGATGTATCATATGTATGGAATTTACATGCATAAGATCGCACACACATAATACCTAATATCTAGTAAAACAATAAATAAGAAAACTACAACTGCCACCAAAAATACCCATATATTGCTTCACAACGATCATATCATATACCTATACGATTAGCAATAGACCTCAAAAAAAGTCTACCTAAAAGAAGAAAACAGAAAACCTGTTTATGGTGAAAAAAAAATAGGAATGCATCATCTTTCTACTTTTGTTCTTGTGCGTAAGTTTCTCTCTGCTGTCGGTCTGAGAGAAAAAAAAGCAAGAGAAAAGTTAAAACAATTCGCAATTCTAATGCTCACTTTAATAATAAAGAGCAGAATATTCTTTCACCTATACATTCAAATGCATTTACATGAATTCTGAGTTCGATTTTGAAGGGAACCTATCCTTAAGGCTGGGTTGCAGTGCTGTCGTTTTCCAAATTCCGAGGGTAGCACTTTTCAGAAATTTTGGGGAGCATTTTCAAAAGTTTTGTAGTAGCCGTGGCGTGATGGTTAGTGCGATGGACTGTCATGCCGGAGGTCTAAGGTTCGATCCCAAGCCTCGCCACCTATTTATTTAAAAGAAAAAACGGCTACTGCCTCTTGCGAGGAATTGACAAATCCTCCAAGAGTATCTCCTATCACAGAAAAGTGCCGCTCGTTAGCCGTTCGGATTCGGCAATAAACTGTAGGTCCCCTCCATTCCTGCAGACACGCACACAGGAATGGTTGAGAGTTGTAAGTCACTAGGCCCTAGTTCTTCATGAGCTGTTGTGCCATCAAACGTATTTATTTTTATTTTTAAAAGTTGAGGAGCCCCCAAATATTCAAAATAATTCATTTAATAATATGATTCCATAAATGAAAAGAAACAAATACTTTTTTCTATCGAAACAACAATTTTTAATATTCATTTTTGCAAATGAGTTTGCACAATCAAAAGAAACAGCACGAGCCAATTTTTTTTTTTTTTTTTTAGAATATAATTTTCTTATTTTTTTTTGTAAACCAATTAAATATAGTGGTCCAATATCTTGTTTATTAAGTTTTAATGTCATCATGTTTTGTTGTTCTATAAATTTTCTTCCGAAGAATATCTAACTTTGAATGAAAAAAGACAACTTTAAATTGGGTGACCAAGTTTTGGAAACCTGAGTTAATTTTCTACAAGAGCTTTTCAAAACTTTAAAGCCAATATGCTTTTTGGCACCTCAACGTTAGTTTAAAAAAAGTAGAAAAAACGGCTTTTTATAGACTTAACAAAAATAATCGTAGGATTTAATTTGGTAAAACTTTTTGAAGACCTATTAGACCACCAATTTTTTTTTAGATTTAAAATTGACCGTTCGAATTGTTTTTTTTTACCGAATGATCAAATCGTACAAACAACTTGTAAACATTGTGAAATTGTCAATAAAATAGAACAGAAAATATCAATTTTTGACCACTTTTTGTCACAGTAAAGTACGTCCACTTTCCACAAAGTAACAGATACAGCTCTTCAAAAAAAAAAAAACACTTCAAAAAAAACTGTATAAAATTATGTTCCCTTAATTTGTTTTACTAGTAAGTGTATAATAAATAAACATAATGGAAAACGAAAGACTTTTTGGGCATTATTTTAATAAATAAATACATAACATCACTTTGTTAAATACTTTCATTGAGAGTTTGACATTTCGAGTAGTTCTTCATATCGCTTTCGGAAACCTTACAGAAATGTGCAATATTTTTTGAAACAGCGAGCGATGTGAATAAATAAAAATTTGTGTTCATAAAATGTAAGACAATCTTTTCAATTAATTCTTTAATGTGGTGACTTGGGGACTGGGGAGCCATTTTGAGATATGGGTAGCACAGTAGCCCTTTCCGCAGCAAAGAAACCAAATGCTACTATAGTAGCCAAAACGACAGCAGTGCTGGGTTGCCTTTTTTATCAAACTCAAGGCTGTTTCACAATGCGACGAAAAAACGAGACGTCAGCGTGACGAGATCTCTTCACAGTTGTTCTCTCTTTAATACGAGTTTCAAACAACGAAATAATAAATAATAAAGTATTTCTCGTCGTCACGTTGCGTCTTTTTTTCAATTTTTTCGAACTTTACGACGTGACGAGACGACAAGAAATGCTTGAAATTCTATTTTAAGAGAGATAAACTGCGAAGAGATCTCGTCACGCTGACGTCTCGTTTTCTCGTCGCATTGTGAAACAGCCTTCAGAGTTCATGTAAATGCATTTGAATGTATTAGTGAAAATATGATTCTCTTCTTTACCAAATGGCCTGTGTCATTCTCGCTTGTGCTATTCGTTTCTCAGAGCCAGATGAGTAGTCCAGTAAAAAGAGACAAAAAAAAGGGTGTTACCCTACAAAAGGTCGGGTAGTTCTAAATTTTGGATATGTTATATAATATGGTTGGTAGATGAAAAATATAAATTTCCACAACCACGCCCCCTCCGCCCCCTTCACAATGAAAAAACCGCTCAAAATTGGCACTTTTTCTGTTTTTTGCCTATAACTTCTTTCTGATTTACTTTTTGGCAAAACAAGTTATTTGGAAACTTGTAGAAAACAAAATTTCCTACAAATATGGTCTCCGTAGTTTTTTTGTACAACCAATACCAACAAAGCTATGAATCTACCAAAAAAGGGTAAAATTTCGTATTTTGTGAAATTTTCAGTTTCTTCTCACTTCGCAGACTAATAACTTCCTAACTAGTGATTTTAGAGAAAAAGTCTTCATAACAAATCTTGTAGAGAATTTCATTACCCACAAATTTTATGTACACCATTTAATTTTGAGGTTAAAACATTTCGGCGAAGAGTGAGAAAGTGTTTTTTGTTTTTATTAATAGCTTCCTTCTATGTACGCCCGTACGATAAAAACTTCGCAATCGATTTAAAACTAACTTGCCGATTAGCTAGTGACCTGGGACGTATACTCCATAATGTATTAATATTAATGTTTTATTGTATTGGAGATACACTCTGCCTCACTTGATTACGGACAGTCAATTTTTGTATTTTTCAAAATATTTAATGATC
Source organism: Epistrophella euchroma (assembly GCA_947049315.1). Classification (NCBI taxonomy): domain Eukaryota; kingdom Metazoa; phylum Arthropoda; class Insecta; order Diptera; family Syrphidae; genus Epistrophella; species Epistrophella euchroma. Next base: position 81,043,450 of record OX346245.1, on the reverse strand, counting down.
TGGGAAAAATGATTAAAAGAATGAAAGAAGAATATTGAGTGATCATATTAGAGAAAGGTGCTTTGGTTTAAGTTGATCAATTCTATTCTTATCAGGCTTTTCACAATTAGGTCATAAAATATTACATTAATTTTTGTCTTGCTTGATTACGGACATAAGGAAAATATTAACATTAAGACACTCAGAATGAAATAAAAGTACGTTAAGAGTATGCAGGAATTAAGTTGAAGACATTATTTTTTAGAATTCGAAGCTATAGGAAGAATTAATTATTAAGCGTGGTTGTGGAAATTTGTATTTTTCATCTACCGACCATATTATATAACATATCCAAAATTTAGAACTACCCGACCTTTTGTAGGGTAAAATGTCTCTATTTATTGGACTAGAGAGCCACAGAGACATAATATGTGTTTATGCTATGCATAGCAAAAAGAGTTGCACAATCGCATACAAGTATACACACATATATATTTATGTGCAGAAAAAACCTAATGAGACTGACCGACACGGGGCGGCGGTGACGGCACGGCGCGAATGAAATTTTGAACCTATATAGTTTTTTTCCTTGCTATCGTTGTTTTGTCTTTTGGATATGAGAAATGAGAATATATGTAGGTACAATGTACATATGAATGAGAGATCGGTTGGTGGTTTGGTGGCGGTGAATTTTTTTTTTTAATTTTCTGATTTTTCATTTTATCCTTGAATGCAAGAACATATTTTTTGTTTGTCATAATCTTCTAATTGCAAAAGAAAAAAATGTTCTTTATTAGTTTAGTTTAGTTTGTTTATTTAATCGAACAGAGAATACATAGTTAATATATTTCCTTAAGATTACTAGATACATTTTAAGGACCATTTAAAGCACCTATAATAAATAATAACTGCTTCTTAAACATATCTCTATTATTAGAGTTGACAAAATCAACATTATTACAAATAGCGTTAGCTTCTCTTAAACATCTTGTTAAAGGCTCATTAAGGCCATAATTCGATCTATGGAAAGGGTACAAGGAATAGACACCTGGATCGCAGACACATCGAAGGAGCATAAATCTCAACCAAAGACAATATAAAATGGCAATTGATATGGTTATTTAATATGTCCCTCACAAACATAACCGAAAAATATTTACGACGAATTTCGAGCTTAAGTAAACCAAATAATAGACAACGTGAATCATACGAGGGCATTCGAATATTCCAATGTAAACGATGAACCAATGTTCTTGTAAAACGTTTTGAATATTTTCAATCCTTTCAGAAGAGGTTTTATAATAAGGGTTCCAAACTATCGAACATTATTCTAAAACGGAACGTACAAAGGAATGAAGCAGGGATCTTAGTGTATATGGGTCAATGAACTCTTTAGAATTCCTCGATATAAAACCGAGCATGGAATTAGCTTTAGATACGATGTAGTCGATATGAAGGTCAAAGTTTAATTTTTGATCAAATACGACACCGAGATCTTTCATTTCAGTTATTCTAAGTAGTGGCGTATCATTAATTTTATAAGTGTAAAACACAGGGGATTGGTTACGGCAGTAGGACATAACTTGGCATTTTGAAACATTAAGAAAAAGACAATTTTTTTTACACCATGCCCCGAGACGGAAAAGGTCTTCTTGAAGGAGAATGCAATCGGAAAGGGAATTTATTTGGCAATAGATTTTTAAGTCATCCGCAAACAAAAGTTTACCAGAACATCGGATATGGAGTGGAATGTCATTTATAAGGATTAAGAATAGGAGAGGGCCCAGGTGGCTTCCTTGAGGTACACCGGAGGAAACATTGATTTGATGAGACTTTCTATTATTTATATGGACAAATTGAATACGATCACACAAGTATGAGTGGAACCATTTCAAAATACTGGAATGGAAACCTAAGTCCTTTAACTTGTTTATTAATATAGTGGTTCACTCTATCGAAAGCTTTGGCAAAATCAGTGTAGATAACATCACATTGCGATCCATTTTCAAGTAAAGCCTAGTATACAGTTCCTCCTCGAAAAAAAATACATGTACTTCTTATGGGAGCGATTTTATCGCAAAAAAAAATTTTTCTGCTGAAAAGTTTTTTTTTATTGAACTGTGAACTATCCCAGAAATAAAAAATTATACTCACCACGACTCTTTTTCACGCAAAACAATGTCAGTGACATTGTTTTGTGCAAAAAAATATAGTTTGTGCTTACACGGTGCCTCAAGAGTTATGACTCTTTATGAACCTTAATAAGCATGAAAGAGACAAAATATCAGATAGTCATGACTCTTGAGGCATCGTGTAATATTCGACTAAAAACAATTTTGTTTCACCACAGATATTTTTTTTCCGGAAAAAAAGATTTTTTATTTTACAATAGTTTTTTTTATTCAAAAGAACTGTATACTAGGCTTAAATTAACAACACTTTTGCAGAAAATCATAAGATTGGTTGTGGTAGATTTCCCAACAACGAAACCATGTTGATGAGGTGAAATTATTCCTTTGAGAAGGAAAGATAGTTTATTATAAACAATTTTTTCAAAAAGTTTGGGAATAACGGAAAGTTTACAAATTGGTCGGTAGTTAGTTACATCTTGCTTCGGACCAGCTTTGTGAACTGGAATTATAAAAGACGTTTTCCAGACTTTCAAAAATACACCCGATTCAAGTGAAACAATAAATAAAAGTGTTAATGGTAGAGCAAGAGCACTTGCACTTTGATTCATTAAGAAAGGGGATATGCCATCAGGACCTGTTTGTTTATCCGAACACAGACTTTGCAGGGCTTCTATAACTTCCAGTTTACTTATATGCACGTTTCCTATATTAATTGAACTATTAATACAGTCAAAGACAGACGAATTAGGAACATCTGAGGTCGTGTAAACCGATTGAAAGAAGTCGGCAAAATAATTACAAATTGTTTGAATGTCGGTAGAGCTCTTTTGTGAATAAAACATGTTATTTGGAATACCATTCGATTTTTTTTTTACCATTTATGTAGCTCCAGAAAAATTTACTATTCGTTTTTAATTTTTGTTCTGTACTTATTAAGTAATCTTTATATAAGAAATTATTAAGAACATCAAACTCTTTTTGCAGACGCCTTTAATTACTCAAAAGGGTTGAATCGTTATTGGATTTTCGAAATAACTTGTACGCTTTGTTTTTACTATTATTTAAGTTACATAGCCTTTCATTGAACCATTGAGGTTTGTAATTAAACTTGGATTTTTGATTAGGTACAAAGCGATCAATTTCCTCATTTAATGACTTGAGAAAGATATCATACGAAACAGGTAGACCATTATTCCTAAAGATCCTATCCCATGATATTAAGTTTAAAAATTCAACAATAGCATCATTCAAAGGGTAGAGATGTTCAAAGGGTAGACAACGCGGTGCATTCAAGAGGACACAAGCGTCCACAATCAACCTCTGTCTATCAACTCCTACTCTCACCTCCCCGTGGTGAACATCGGGTGCCTAGTACCTTTGACTGAAGATGGGGATCCAATCCCTGTGGACGGTTTAAGGTGGCAGCAGACGAGAGAGGGGGGAGGAGTGTTTCCACTAAGGCACTTCTCCTTTTTTCCGGCGGCAGCGGAGGAATTCCCCAGATGGAATCAACGGTGGCGTCTACAGTTCTAGTCAGTCTGAACTACTTAGTGAACACCTTATATGGGCTACTACGACGTATTCGTAGCTCAGGCCTATAAGGAGCGGTTTATCCGGCTCCCCGTCCTTGGAGTTATAATAAGGATCTGGTCCTCCAGGCTAGGGGGTTGTGCGTCGGGGTGACTTCCCTACCACGTAAAAAATTATCGGTTCCGAAACAACAACAACAAGCCTCGGATATGGATGATTTTAATGTTGACGACCCCAGCAAACGAAACAAGGACAATGAATTTCGGATCTGCACGTGGAATGTACGGACCCTAAACAGGCCACGTGCAGCCGAACAACTAGTGGAGAACCTGGATAGGCTAAGGGCTGATGTAACAGCCATCCAGGAAGTGCGATGGGATGGAGAGGGCATCCGAAGGATGAAAACGTGTGACATCTACTTCGGCGAGTGCTGCAAGGAGCAAGGTCAGCGGCTCTTTGGTTGTAGTTTTGTGGTAAGGGGAAGACTTAGGCAAGAAGTCTTGGGCTTCAGAAATGTAAGCGAGCGCCTGGTCACAATCCGCATCAAAGCAAAAATCAAAAACATCACGTTGATCTGTGCCCATGCCCCAACAGAAGAAAAGGATGACTCAACCAAAGAAGAATTCTACGATCTCCTCGAGGATACGTATGATAGGTGCCCCAAGTACGACGTCAAGATTATTCTTGGCGACTTCAACGCCAAGATTGGAAAGGAGGGCATCTTTGGTCCGATAGTCGGAGGACACAGCCTGCACGACAACACTTCCGGTAACGGACTCAGGCTCATCGATTTCGCGGCGGGGCGAAATGTCATCATAGCAAGCACTCTATTCCCACACCTCAATATACACAAAGGGACCTGGCGGTCTCCGGATCAACGAACCGTCAACCAGATTGATCATGTTGCGATAGACGCCAGACATGCTTCCAGTATCCTGGATGTCCGAACGTTCCGAGGTGCCAACATAGACTCGGATCACTACCTGGTGGTAGCGCAAGTACGTATGCGGATATCTATGGCGCCTCAACAACGAGCGGATGCTGTAAAACGATTTAACGTCGCGAAGCTAAAATCGCAAGAGATAGCCAGGACTTTTGCAGACCACGTCTCTCTTAAACTCTCAACAAGCCCGCCACAAGCATCATCTGTAGAGGACCAATGGAAACACTGCCAAAATGCCATCAAAAGTGCCGCTACTGATGTGCTGGGTTTCACTAGGCCACCACAACGAAACCCCTGGTTCGATGAAGAATGCAGACTGGCACATGAAGCAAAGAACGAGGCCTACCAAGCAATGCTGCAGACTAGAACCAGAGCTGCTGAGAGAGCAGCCCGGGAGCTCTACGGGCAAAAGCGAAGGGAGGAACGCCGACTTCTCAGGAGGAAAAAGAGAGAGCATGCGAATCGGGCGGTCGAGTCTATTGAGGACTGTAGCGGCAGGGGGGATGTTCGAAAGTTCTACCGAAGGGTGAGGCAAACTACCCAGGGTTACAAGGCCAGAACGGAAGCCTGCCGAGACGAGAGTGGGAATATGGTGGTAGACACACAGTCGGTGCTGAGGATCTGGAAACAACACTTTTCTAGACTGCTAAACGGCGAAGATGGCCAAAATTCCGCTGTAAGACAGAACACTCCATTCAACCTGGACGATGATGGTCAAAATTTCCGTCCACCCGACCCAAATGAAGTGCGGTTAGCGATAGCCAAGCTTAAAACGTACAAGGCTGCTGGTGCGGATGGCCTGCCAGCCGAGCTATTCAAAGCAGGGGGAGATGACTTGGTAGGGAGTATACACCAGCTTATCTCCAAATTTTGGTCGGAGGAAAGTATGCCCGATGAATGGAACCTCGGTATAGTGTGCCCCATCCACAAGAAAGGAGATGCTCTGACTTGTTCCAACTACAGAGGTATAAGTCTCCTCAACGTCGCATACAAAATCTTGTCATCTGTACTGTGTGATCGCTTAAAACCGTTTGTCAACGATCTGATCGGCCCCTATCAGTGTGGTTTTAGGCCCGGCAAATCAACCCTCGATCAAATGTTCACACTCCGACAGATTTTGGAAAAAACCCAGGAGTTTCAAATCGATACACACCACCTCTTTATCGATTTTAAAGTCGCATATGATAGCGTAGACAGAGACGAGCTATTCAGAGCCATGGCGCATCTCGGCATCCCTGCCAAACTCGTCCGCTTGTGCAGGATGACGATGGAGAAATCTCGCTGCTCCGTCAAAGTCGGCAAGAACACCACCGAACCCTTTGATGTCGAGAAAGGTTTGAGGCAAGGCGACGCGTTATCATGCAACCTGTTTAACATCGTTCTTGAAGCAATTGTACGCAACTCGCAAGTCAACAACAGAGGTACAATTTTTCAAAAGTCTGTTCAACTACTTGCTTATGCAGATGATATTGACATCATTGGGAGAACGAAGCGAGCTGTTACCGGCGCGTTTGCAAGTATTGAATCGGAGGCGGCGAAAATGGGTTTGGCTGTTAATGAGGACAAGACGAAGTATATGCTATCATCGAGAAAGGAATCTCAACATCGTCGGCTCGGGCAAAACGTCACGATGGATAGATACAACTTCGAAGTCGTCAAGGACTTTGTCTACCTGGGCTCCACTGTAACATCGCAAAATGACATCAGCGCAGAGATCAAACGAAGAATTACTCTTGCCAATCGCTGTTTCTTCGGGCTAAGAAGGCATTTGAGTAGTAAAGCCCTCTCTCAAAGAACCAAGGAGACCTTATATAAGACCCTTATCATCCCGGTCCTGCTGTATGGGGCAGAAGCATGGACCCTGACAAAAACGGATGAGAATGTACTTGGGTGCTTTGAAAGGAAGATTCTTCGGGTGATCTTCGGTCCAGTATGTATCGATGGAGTATGGAGGAGAAGATTAAACAACGAGCTTTACGGGCTTTACAGCGACGTCGACCTGGTCATAAAGCTTAAAATACAGCGGCTGAGATGGCTGGGACACGTGGAGCATATGGACACCAACGCACCAGCCCGACGAGTCTTCGAATCTACCCCTGACGGTCTGTGCAGCAGAGGAAGACCCCACCTTAGGTGGCGCACACAAGTGGAAAACGACCTCAACCAACTTGGAGTGCGTAACTGGAGGCAGCTAGCTAGGGACCGAGCTGGCTGGAGGGGCTTGTTGGTTGAGGCCGTAGTCCATCCTGGGCTGTGAGCGCCATCTAAAGTAAGTAAGTAAGTAAGCATCATAATTACCTCTAGTATAGTTATAATACATAGAATTATCACATGTTGGTTTAAAATATCCAAAAAGACTAAATTGAATACAAAGTGCATGATAATGAACAGAATTCTTGAATATAGGATTAATACATTTAATTATATTGGTAGATATTTCTTTATCAACGTAAACTAAATCTAAAGTACGTTTTAAATCATTATTGAAACTGTTTATTTGTAAAAGATCAAATTCACAAAAAGAATCAATTACTTCACTCTCGTAATCAAGGGCGGATCCAGACTTTGAGTCAGGGGGGGGGGGGGGGGGGGGGGTCACACTTCAAGATACAATCACGCTAAAATTTAATAATTCACCTACCGCCTTTTGCAATTGATGAACACAGCTATGTTTTTTTTGGACTTAGAGTGAAAACTTACTTTTCGTTTTCCGCCTGGAAAAATGGCAAGTTTTTGACAAGTTTAGACAAGGCCCTGGCAAGATTTCGGTAAGAAAACCTAGACGAGGAAAACATGACCGGCCTCTATTAGTGCCTCGCTGAGAACATTTAATTAATAAAATACTGGTAAGGCTCTTGCTAGTTACTAACTATGTAAGTTTTTTGAAAATTAATAAAAGCGGGATCTTATTCTATCGTAATAAAAATGTATTTGTCGTTTTTATTTAAGTGTGCAAATTTAAAATAATGAAATTAAATCGGTGTGTCGAATAGTAAAATCTTAGCTGCAGACAAATATGAAAATCGTTTTTATGAAAAGACAATGAAACATTTAATTTAATAATCTTGTGAAGTATTTTTTCTTTCAAATATCATTACCATATTTTTATTTTTTGGGGCTCACGTTGGTCTTTTTTTAAATTTGTCGACTGATTCACTAAACAGAAAGTCAGAAAAGTTTAGAACAGAACATATCTCATCGAACTGCAAAAACTTGTTCTCTTTTCTTCTAAACTGTTCCGAACAGTCTCACTGAACATACCTGCACATATACCAAAGTAAATGACATTTAACTAAACATCAGCTCAGTTTGAGTGTTTAATTTTGCATGTACCTACAATAATTTTTTAGTGGTCCGTGTTTTATAATAAAAATAAAAAATTAAATTAAATGGATTCGTGGTTAATTAGTGAATATAGTGAACGTTTGCTATTTTTATCAAGAACAAACGTGTTTTGAATACCTCCAAATCTCGCAAAAAGCAACAGAAAGTGCACCCTGCAAAAGCACAAACGATGACACAACCGGGCGCTGCACGCGTTTAAACTGACTTGACGTAAATGCACATAAACGGCTTCAATATTGGGACTATGAGTGCTAGGTAGTAGACAGGACGAACCAGGATGGCCATCAGTTTATCGGCAAGCTGAAACGTGACATATTTGGAACAAACCTAGTTTTTACTATTCAGGGCTTAGGCAGAACTTAACTGACGAGGCAAAAAGGTACATAACTGGCGAGGGCCTAGCGAATGCCCATAGTAGAGCCTTACTGATAACTAGATTCTTTTTCCAGGCGGGTTGTAACTATACTTTCAGGTATTTTTTTTTATAAAGATAAATTTCTACATCACATTTTGAAAAATTTTTGAAAGTATTTGAGGTCTGAATTTTGACTTGGAGTCAATTTTTATCAATTTTTTGAAATTGCAACGAATTTGCTCCTTTGAATCATGGTTGTAATGGGAGTTGGAATGATTTTCATTTTTTTGGTTACTACAAACAAAATGTAATTTGTAATATTTTGGAATGAAATGTTATAGAGGTATTCACATACTGATATTTTCAACAGGGAATCCCAAAAACTGTGGAATAAACCATCCACTTTAACGTTCAATAACTTGGGAAGGAGTGCACTAATTAGATAAGAAGTGAAGGACATTTTGAAAGAACAAAGTAAACGTCTCAATCATTTCCGTACGATAATGGATTGTAAATTGATAAACCAAAGAAGCGAACAAAAGAAAACGCACGACTGGATCGCACAAACTTGCTCTTGTAGTAAAGTTTCTTCGAATTTTAAAGATAGAGTGTATTATAAGTAAATAATTTTTTTTATGGGAGCCTTAAGTTTAAACTAGTACCTATTATACATGTAACTTAAAGCTTAAATTGAAAAATTATTAGAAATCAACATAATTCGAAATAAATTTATTAAAAAAAATATTCTTAAATTGCTTTGAGAGCTAAAAACAGTACATCATCTGATTTCTTTAACTAATCTTAGTTTTGGAGAAAAAAAAATTTTAAATCGTAGGAGCGGTGTTTTTTTTTTTAATCAATTTTTTATATATAAAATTTTGTAAAAATTTTTAAGAAACAAAATTGGTACACAATTTTTTAGTATTTTTTTATGTTAAATTAAAAATTAAATTTCGAAAAAAATTATCTACCCGTTTCTGAATTATCGAGTTTTCAAAAAAAAAAAATTTTTAATCCAAAATTTGTTTTTTTTACTCGTGTATTTTGAAAGCACGCTAAATGTAATTTGTACTGTCAGCTATTATTCTTCTATAAAGTTCTGTGATTTTTCTAGACTTTTCCTGCAGAATAGAAAAATTTCGTTCACAACTTTTTAAACAAAAATAAATTTTCAAAATTTGACTAGGCGTATTGCACCGAATCGTAAAGACGTTAACCTCTAGTGCCTGCGTGAAAAAGTGGATGACAATATTTGTATATAATATAATCATTAACTAAATATACCAGAAAATTTGAACAAAAAAAATCTTTGCTTGTCAAGTTCCGGTTCTAGATGCGCTAGAACAAAAAATATGTGTACCTACTATATTTCAAGCAAATCAACCCACCCATTTGGGTGGTAATATAATATTCACTTTCATAACATCGGAACTTTTGTTTGCACTAAATTTTATGAGCAAATAAAAATGTATTATATTAGGTGTTTATTTTTCCAATCACACAGGGAATTGGTTGAAAAAATCGACATCGGAGATGATCGACGCCATCACAGAAAAAAAAGATGGATTTTTCATAAAAACTTCATGCCGATAACACAGTTTTTCTCCGCTTTTTTTGCGAACAACATTTAAATAATTGACGAATCCATTTTTTTTCACTGTGTGTTTGACTGCAACACTGAAAAATCTTTGCAACTCATTTATTTTACAATTTATTTTTGCAAACCTATTCGTATCTTCACAAATTGACTTATTATTGTTTTTATTATTTAAGTATACAAAAACCATGCTCACCAAATAAGTAAACAAATATACCATAAGTCGAACCCTCTTGTTTTAAGAATTTTTTAAGGAGCCAACAATTCTTTTTCTTGTTCAAATCAATAAAATATTTGATTGTGGATTTTGGTAAAAAAAAAAACAAAGTAGAGGTTAGATACATATACAGCAGCAAATCTTTAACAATGTTCTAGATGAATAGTGTTTTTGATTTGGCCCAGGGGAGGGTCAAGTTCTGGATATGTTATTTTTGCATTCAGTCTCTTTTTCTATGAAACTAATCAGTACTAATAAGCGAATGGATATGTCCCAGGGGGGTCATGACCCCCATGCCCCCCCCCCCCCCCCTGGATCCGCCCTTGCTCGTAATCTGTATTGATATTAAAAGGTAGTAAACAAACTTCGTCTAGATCATAAGTCCAATTAATATTGCAAAGATTAAAGTCACCTAATATAATAATGTGTTGATTAGGATTTAAATCTGAGATAATAGTACGAACATTATTTACATGCAATTTATAAAGATCTAAACAACTGCTTGGTGGTACGTAGCTTAAAATAATAAATACTTCAAATAATAAGTCAGCTGTTACATGTACGGCTAGTTGGTCGACATCATATTGTGTTTGAATCGTAGAAGATGATAAATCGATTGCAGCACAAGAAAATTGAGAGCGCACAGCGATTAATACTCCTCCACCTCTTGTTAAATTTGTCTTTTCTTTACATCTGTCTTTACGAAAATCATTATACTGGGTGTTATCAAATAATTCTGAATTGTTAAAATCAACAGTAAGCCAAGTTTCGGTAAAAGTAATGACATCGTAATGAGAAGAGGAAGAGTGAAGAAACAATTGATTAGTTTTAGTGCGTAGTCCACCAGTGTTTTGGTAGTATAGCAAGAACTGGTTATTAGATGATGAAAAGCGGGGCACTATCACATGTCTTTCTCGGACGGTTGGGGGTGATGTAGCGAAATGAGGACCGTCACGAAAACATGTACCGCTCGCGCCCTACTGCTAAGTGACTGTTTGCACTACAGACATCCTAAATATACCAATCGATAGATAAAGATTGCGCAAAGATTATAGAGGAATTATTTTATAGCTATCGCCTCATAGTTTCAGGTGATGAGTCATCGCGTTTGGGGTAAATTGCAGCTAAATTAGTAGTACTCAAATAATTTTGAGCTCAATTTCTTCGGATATATAAGTGTCACTGACGTCATTGATATCTCATTCGAAAGGGTTTGAAAAAGGGCATCCTTACGCGTATATCCCATATCGTTAATTCACGTTATAGCACATAAGACATGTAATCCATGTTCGGTAGGTGCCACAAGGGCAATCTACCAAGGGTATTTTTTAAATTAAAAATTAGGTAGCTATTACCCATAAGTACAAAGAGTAAGTTTGTGTAAAGGTTGAGAAATTATTAAAACGGGAAGGGCCGTTATTCGAATTCAAAAACTGTAAAGGCGAAAAATATAGATAGTTAAAAAATATATAATCTCTAAACGCTTAGATATGTGACACAAAAAAATTACGGCGAATGCAAAAAAATGTATGCCTATTACACTAGACAAACAAATTTAGGGAATGATTTTTTTCGACTTTTTTTTTGTGTTTTTTTGAAGAGTTGTACCTACCTATCTTTGTGAAAAATGGTCGTATTGAGATGAAATTAAAAGCAAGTAAGATTTATATTACTAGTTTTCAATTACTTTTTTTAATTATTTTTTTAATATACCGTTACTGCGCAATCACAAAAAATAGCACAAGCCAAAAACTTTCAAAAAAAATTTGAACATCTGGATCTTCATCAAACATTTTTTTTAAGTTAATCAATAGTATCTACCAGATAAGATGTTTATTCAGCTTTAATATTACAATTTCTTGTTATCCTACGATTTTCGTTAATAGAGATTTTCGATGTTGAATGAAAAAGGTGACTTTTGTCTTTGATCACCAATATCTCGACAAATAATGATGACTCATAAAATGTAAGGCCAGTTTAAAAAAACAGTGCTAAATTCCTAAAAGGTTTGTTTGAAACATTATAAAGAAAAATTTTTGTACACTTATCTTAAAAACTTCTACTCACTTGACTTATGTTTATGTAAGGATTAACTACTTGTTGGTTTCCGTTCTCTGACGAGAGAGCTTACAACTTAGTTTGTCTGAACTCTGGTAGATTTCGTTATTTTCAATTTTCTCAAAAACTAAAAAACATTTTAGCATCCGGTTTTCTTTTTTTGACTAAAAGCTAATAAGAGCATTGAATTTTGAAAACAAAAACTATACTTAATTATATAAAATTTGGAAAAAAATTAGTTTGAAACTTTTTTTTTTCACTTTTTTTTTTTCAAAATTTCGAGTTTGGAAATTAATTTTTCAAAAACTATTAACTAACACAACTTAATTTAAAATGAAAATCAAAGAAGAGACTTCTGGCTTTCCAAAAAGGTATAGCATGGCATTTTAAATCGTACCGTTGTTTTTAAATATTTTGTTTTCTGTTTTAAGTCAATTTTTTAGAAAATTGCCCCTCCTGCCTAAACGGGGAGAAATAGACCCCCCTACTATACGATTTTTTTCTTGTCTTAACCCAATCTACTCGCTCCAGCAGGTGCATCTTATACCGATCACCCTGTAGGTATATACCTAATTCTATACGAACTATATTAAAAAACATTCCAACAGATGAGCCATCAAAAAAATGTACATACATACTTATAAGCTACACAAATGTGCAATTTATTTTTATGCACAAATTACCTAATGTCCTCTCACTCCCACCCTACCTCTCGCAATGTTCCTAATCAACCACCAAACCTACTAAAAAACATTCTTCTGGGCAACCATCGAGCCAACAAAGAAAAACATGATTGCATATTGAGGAACAGGTTTTTTCATACATGAACATGACCTACTTTGCTCCAAGATGAGAAAGACGACCGACCCACAAAAATATACGCGAACGCATGTGCCATATACTTTTTTTTCACTTGTATATCTCCCCTCCATCCAAAATATTGCTGGCCGACCATCGAAAAGACATGTCAGCAAATATATGAATGAATATCCAACAACAGGTTTTTATTATATTCTGTCTCTGCCGCGAGATGAGAAATAAAAAAAGGAGGAAAAAACTACATAATAAGAAAAAACAAGAACAAAGGCGATTTTTGTTTTGAAGTGAGAATAAAGAGAGTTGGCGCTGATAGTGCAGCAGATTTCTTCTGAACTGCAATCTTCCTTGTGTGCGTGGGGAAAGAAATTTTATGTTAAAAAACGCAAAATGGACCCATTTCCTAAAATAAAAATTAATTAAACTGTTATTAAAGTTATTGTTTTCTTCACTGCCAATAATGAAGAAAATATAAAAAAAAAATAATACAAATATTTTGAAGTTCTACGGTGCCTCTTGCTCGCAGAACTACAGTAAAAATTTTGAATTATAATATTGCATTTTAAATATGTTATAAGCAAAAAAAAATATTTTTTAGATCGCAGTTTACTACTCTTGCATATTTGCTTTCGTAAATAAATAATTTTAAAAAATTAATTAAGTACTATTAAAGGATTTTCCCCGAAATATTCCAAAAAAAAAACAACGTTTTTTGCATTGGTCTCTAAAAAGTGATTATAAAAATTTTCAAAAAAAAAATATAAATAACGGCTCATGTTTACTGACATTGAAATAAAATTTATTTGGCTTCAATATCTTGAAAACTTTTGAAGTTTTATCAAATGATACAACCATATCACCTTGAAAATTCGTCTTATTTGTTTGTAACTTTATTAATTTTTTTTGAGAAAAGATTATAGAAAAATTAAAAAATTAAATCGGCATTTACCTCACTCATTTGTTGTCTTTGAAATAAGAATAAGAAAAAAATAAAAAAACTGAAAATTATAATATAATTCATTGATTCCTGCAAACTGCTACCGAAAATTTCTCTTTTTTTTACATACATACATAATAACCTTCTTCTTTTTTTTTACCTAAAAAAAGATCACTTGACATCCAAATGATGAACAGGATTACTATGTATGCTTTCTATAAAAAAAATAAGGTGTAAAGAGTCAATACGGAACTTCTCTTGTAAGGAAAAAGAGAATTGGGGAAAAGAGAATGCATGCACAACCCAGTGGATTTCTTTTGAACCAAATTTCTTTGTGTGTGTGAGCAAAGATGTTTTTCCAGTAAAAAACTGCAAAATTGTCAACTTTTCCAAAATTAGAAATAAAAAAACCATGAAAGAAAATACGATTTTGTTTTTTAAATCTTATAAAAAAAATACCAAAAAAAAATAAAAAAATATGAGGTAATTGTATTGGCTGTCCTTGCATTACAAATAATGTCATATTGCATTGCGTTTTCAAGCATGTTGTAAGGCAAATATTTTTTTTTCAAAGGTACTATTTAGTTCAGAACACATGATACTTTGATTTAAAAAACATTTAGAAAATTTAAAAAATATAACATTCAATTTCCCAGGCAATCGCGCAGAATAATTGAAGAAAAAGGAATATCTTTTCTATTTTTGTCTCTAAAAAGTAACTGTAAAAAATTTAAAAAAAATAAAATAAAAATTAAGGTAACTGCATATACATATAAGCTTTGTACAAACGTTAATTTGACTTGCTTACCTAATATACTTCAAAAGTTTTATCAAATTATGCATTCATAAAATTTAACGAATTTCCTTTATTTTTCATAGTTTTGTGAATTTTTTTGGGTGAATAAATAAACTAATAAAAAGAAAAAAAAAGGTAGTTTTGAGATCAATTTTCTCCAGAAAAAAAAATAAAAAAAAAATAAGAAAGTTATTTTTACCGAATTTCCTATCCATTTTTGTAAGCATCGTAATAAATTTTATGATTTTTCTATCTGTCTGGCGGTTTTAAGGTATAAAATATTTTTTATTTTTTTTTAAGGCCACACAAATATTTTACTTAACTAATTTTCCAATCGATGACCGTTTGTTTCATTAAAATATTCGCAAAATTGTGAACGCTATACCGATTAGCGCAGAACTCCAACCTATTTTTTCAAGGGACACATACCCTTAAGCCAATTAATTACCAATCGAAAACTTTTTGTTACCTTAAAATATTGTAAGAACTCTAGACGCTACACGGCTCAACGCAAAATCGCTAGCCGATTTTTTAATAGGAACATACCCTTAAGATGTGGACATAGTGACGGATTTATGTTTTTGAGTGAAAATTATAATTTAAGTGGATTAAAAACACATCTCGACCAAATCATAAATTCAACTCAAACGTCAATGTCAGCAGCTGTTAATGAAGCTGTCAAACCTACCTCCTACAATAGCGCAGCGTAATCTTATGGCGAGCACTGGAACTAATCAAGAGCCCGAAGTTCCTCTCAATGATTTCCGCCCGTCGGTCAGCAGTTATTTTTAAAAAAACAATCTTAGTAATAAAAATAGTTTTAACTTTAGAATTTTAAGTTATAATATTTCAGGACTAAAAAATAAGCTTATCTACCCAGGTTTTTTAATTTTATAAAAGAATTTGATATTTCCGTACTAATAGAAACTTTTTTAACCGAAAATCAATATGAACAATTTAACAATCTGTTTAAAGGATATAATCTCGAGTGGACACCTGCGTGCAGAACGCATAATTTTGGAAGAGCAAGTGGAGGGATGGTAGTAGGTTTCAAAAGTAATCTCAAACACATTTTAAAATTTGAGCGTGCTGGCGAAGCTTCCATCATTTCTTATGCATACCCGGGGGAAAAACACTTAATTGTACCAATATATTTAAATTGTAACCATTGGACTGAAGATTTCCATCAGCTGGAGGATTTGTTGGTACAGTTGCATGAAACCAATCTTCTGATGTTAGGCGATTTCAACGCTCGTATTGGAAACGAACTTAGGTGGCCCTCGTATTCTGCAACTCTTCCATCATGTTTAAATTATGCCCGTGCATCAAAGGACAACCGGAGAGATAGTAAAGGAAGCAAATTTTTAGAGCTCTGTGAGTCTTTTAACTTAACAATTCTGAATGGTAGAAGTGCAGGAGATACCGCAGGTGAATACACTTTTATAAGATCATCTGGAGGTCTTTTGGTAAGTATCTGGCCAATCTATTATAGACAACTGTGTAGCTGCCGGTAACTGGTTGAAAATGAACGTCGATTTTAAAGTGGATTCTAAAACATTTTCTGAGCATATGCCATTGGTAATTTCAATTGATCCGAATATTCCTGCTTTAGCTTTAACAACAGAGTGACGGATTTATGTTTTTGAGTGAAAATTATAATTTAAGTGGATTAAAAACACATCTCGAACAAATCATAAATTCAACTCAAACGTCAATGTCAGCAGCTGTCAATGAAGCTGTCAAACCTACCTCCTACAATGGCGCAGCGTCTAATTGCCGCCAAATTAAAATGGAGTGATAATCTTCTTCAGAGCTATCAGCAACGATTGGGTACGGAACTATCTTAACTTAAAGAAGTATCTTCAGTCCCAGTTATGGATGAGCTGCTTGATGTAATAAAGAAGGCGTATCCGTGTAAATCAAATTTTAATAATAATAAATAATAATAATTTACATCCAAAAATGGTTTGACAAGGAATGTGAAAATGCTCGGAATTTTTCGTTTTCTTTTCTTGCCTTATTTCGCTCGCTTAATAACCCCATTTTTAAGCTTTTGTACACTGAATCAAATAAGAAATATAAGACTCTGTGTTTACAAAAAAGAAAAACCAAAATAGATGTCTGGTTGACTCATTATTAACGGCTAGATCCTCTGGTGATTTTTGGAGGACAATGAAATTAATTAGTGGAGCTAAGATTACTATAGCGTGTGAACTTAACGCATCAAATTTAAAAGATTACTTTATGTCGTTGCTCAATTCCGATTGCAGATCCTCATCGTTCAGCTATGCGGCTCCTCATATTGAGGATGATTTTCTGGATGCCACTTTTTCAGAAGAGGAATTGAATGCAGCATTATGCAGAGCCAAAAATAATAAGGCAGAAGAAACAGACAGAATACCGAGTGAATTCTTCAAGTATGCAACGACTGACTTTATATCTGCACTCTTAAACTGTTATAATAGGATTTTCGATTCTCGAGATATACCCTCCAGTTTTTTGTCATCGGTTATTTTTCCGTTATTTAAAAAAGGAGACCCTTCTGTCGCAAGTAGTTATCGTGGAATTTCGTTTTTAAACGCCTCTATGAAGTTGTTTGCAAGCATGTTGTTTTCTAGACTGACAGCTTGGGTAACCGAGAACTCAAAGCTAAGCGAGCTTCAAGCGGGATTTCGATCAGATTACTCAACAATCTCCATCGAGGGATAAAAATCTACGCCTTTTTTGTTGAGTTTAAGGCAGCATTTGACAGCATTGATAGATAGGCTCTGTTTTATAAATTATGTAATATTGGCATCTCTTCGAAATTTATCCACATTTTAAGAGAACTTTATGCAAAGGATTCTGTGTCTGTTTCAATAAATATTCCGGCTCTACTATATGCTGATGATATTGTCCTTTTAGCAGACTCTCCTACGCAACTGCAAGATATGATAGTCAGATTGAAAAGATACTGCGATACTTGGAACTTATGTGTAAACCTGGAAAAATCAAACATAATGATTTTTAGAAAAGGTCATGGAAGATACGCGAGAAATGAACAATGGTAGGAGAGAGGGGGGCACCTTTGAACACTTTTTGGATTTGAGTCTCCAAAAAGCCAGTGTGATAGAATTTTGGGCCTGTTATTTATAGACACTTCGAGAAGCATATTTAAAGTTTAATTTAAACCCATTTGTGATCAAATTTAATAAAGATTGATATTTTATTTTTAATAAAATACAAAATAGGTCCTTATGTTCAAAGGTACCCCACATGTGGGGCATTGAATTTACCTGGGGTACTTTTGAACGGAAGTATTTAGATTTATTTTCAGCAGTAAGTAATGTGAGTATAAGATCATTATCTATTGAAGGAAACAATAAACTGTATAAATATATTAATTATGTAGAAGCTGAATAAACACAATATTTTAATAGGATATAAACTCTTTTTAAAGGTGTATATCACTAGTTAAAAAGTAGAATTCTGAAAATAAATGGATTTAAACAAAATTTTTGAAGAAAAAAGTCTCTTTGAAGCTTTAATTTTAATGAATTTAACATTCCATCTGTCTAACATTCCATCTGTCCCCAACGTATTCAACAACATAAAACTCGGCCATAGTTATTATACCTAAAATATTTATCAAGAACTTTACCTCTTTGTTAATCACAATGAAGGTGTGAGTTTAATAATAATTTTTCAAAAACGAAAAACCTTAGCAAAGAAATTGTAAACTCTTATAAAAAAAATGTCCGATGAACGTAAGAGAGGCACCACAAAATCGTTGACATGTAAAGATATTGGTTTTGCCACGTTTTAAATTAAGTTTACGCTTTGAAATATTTATTTGTTAAGATTTTATTAGCAATGTTCAAAGGTACCCCGCGTTCAAACGTACCCCCCTCTCCCCTACTACCAGAGACTGGAAGTTAAGGTGGTTAAATAATTTAAGTACCAGAGACTGGAAGTTAAGGTGGTTAAATAATTTAAGTACCTGGGCGTGACCATTTCATGCAATCTTTGCATGAAAAAGCATGTTAAAACGAAGCTTCAAGAATCCAAGGCTGCCATATGTGTTTCATGGAAAAAATGCATTGCAAACAAATCTATTCCTCACATCTAAATACAAGTTATTTCAAGCAGTGGCAAAATCTATAATGCTTTATTCCTCGCAAGTGTGGGGCTACAATTAATATGAGGATGTAGAAAAATCTTTGCGTTTCTTCTTGAAGCGAGTTTTTGCTCTTCCTTCCACGACTCCAAGTTACATCATCCATATTGAAACAGGTGTGCCACCAATGTTTATCGACTCACTCAAGATCCACTTTGATTACATTATCAAAATACTACGAATGGACCGATCTAGGCTAGTTAAAAGGGTATTAATATATTTCATCGAAAATCAGCTTAACTTTGTGCAAAAGTGGATGGATCTTTCTAATTCTCTGGATGAACCGATCGATTTGGATACAGACGATCCATCGACTTTTAAAAGAAATGTTTACCACCTGATCTCGAAATTAGACAAACAATATCGTGAAAATTTCATCAACCAGGCTAAAGCATCACAATACAGAGAATACTATAGCAGGCTTGAGTTTCATCTAGGTGAATTAAACTACTTAAACGATAAGAATTCAACAGATATGATATCTCTAATTCTTCGAGCTAGAGATGAAATACTTCCTATCAACATCGTACCTCATAGGCCAAACCTTCCGCTTGAATGTGAAATCTGCAATATACACGAGAGAGAAAATATCGCACATTTTCTGGGATCATGTCCAATTTTTTTAGAAATTCGGTGGGACATTTTCGGAAAGAACAAGTTCGAGACTGAAGAAGTAATACAGATACTAAACGGCAGGGAAGGGTGGGAGAAGCTGTACAAATTTATTCGATCCGCAATGGTTTATAGAAACAGAATTCTAACAGAAAGTTTTTGATCATAATTTTATTCATTCAATAAATGTTGATTTAGTTTATTTTGTTTAATTTCACTTTTTCTAGTGTTTATTAATTGAATTTAAAAAAAAAGTGCACTGTAATTATTGATTTCATAAATTATTTCTGTCAATCTGACCGTTATTCGTAACCAGGTCGTAATCGACTTGTATCAATCAAAAATTGTTAATCTGAATTTTGTTTTATTCGTAAATAAAGTCTATTCTAATCTAAATCTAATCTTATCTCTACAATCGTTTGTTAAAAGCACAAATGTCAAAATTTATCTGCATACATGCATAATGCTCATCGCATTATTTCACAGATAAATTTTTACATTTGTGCTCTTAGCAAACGATTGTAGAGATAAGAAGTGTAGGGATAAAATTTAGTTTAGCTTGAACTGCGTACCTAGCTTAAGAGAAAATGAATAAATGGTCTGGAAAACATTAATTTTACTAATTAATTTTATATGAACGGGTGCCGGTATTTTAATTGCAATTCAATAATAAAACATGTGAGTTTGTGAATCGAGCTTAAAATATATCGAAACTAAAAACTAGAATGCCATATTTTATAGATAAAAAGTGTAAACAAATCACCCTTACAACGAGAAACAACAACAACGATACCCAGTTGAGTAAAAAGCGAGGCAGAAGCGTAGCCAGTTTTATTTAAATATGTTTTGTTTTTATTTTGTGCTGTGTAAAGTGTGTTTCATAATTTTAAAGAAATTAATAGTGCTGAATATAATGCTGAAAATTACTTTTAATCTTGTTTGTACTTTTTACAAAATTTAATTTGTATCCAAAGAATGCTAAAAAAAGCTCCCAAAAGCAAATAAAGAATCAAAAATTTAGCAAGAATAGTAATAAAATTTTAAGTGAATTATAAATGTGTGCCCTTAACAAGCTAATCCAATTATATGTGTTTAAAAATTGATCGTATCTATTAATTTTTTAAGTTTTCTTTATATTCTGTTAAAGAGTTTTACGTTAAAATCTTCTAAACATAAAACATACCTTTTCTCCTATTTCATTTACTAAAATGCAAATACATACATACATACATGCATACGTAATATATCTATACTTCTATGTTAAAAAATTATTTCACGTCAATCCATAATTGATTTTGCCTCTTAAAACCCCTCCCTCACTATGCACATGATCTCATTTCAATACTGGCGACTTTCATCCATTTTGAAAAACAACAACAACAATACAGGTTTTTTTACATTCTTTATGCGCAAAATAAAGCAAATAAGAAGTTATATTCGGTATATTTATTCTTCTTGATTAACAAACTCACATACATTGCTAATCTATTGCTATTATTATATGGATACCCTTTATATAAAATTAATTAGTAAAATTAATGTTTTCCAGACAATTTTCTCGTTTTCTCTTATGGGAAATACATTGAATGTCAAATCGAACAAAATTTTATCCCCCAGTAGTAGTTCACGCACTGACTGCCAGGTGCCGTGACTTCTGATGTCAATACTATCTGAGGCAATGAAGATCTGATCCAGGTCACTGATCTCTATAATATACTGGATAGCGCATCCATACAAAAAAGTTGAAGCAAATTGAAGAATTGTTATACTGGCCACTCGTACACCAACTGTCAAAATAGATACAAAAAATATAACAAATATAACAATTTTGTGTTTTCAAGATGAGATGACGTCAAGAACAAAAACAAAGTAGTTTGGGGTTATTTTTTTTTTGTGAAACCAACAAAATAAAATAGCCAGTCTTTTCGTTTGTTTTTTTTTTGTTTTGTATCCGATATTGGTACAAAAATATATTTTAAACTTGTCAAAAGTGGAAACGAGATCCAGGCACACCGCAAGCCGCAAGTTCGTCGAAAAATTTGGGCCTGGTCTGGACGATTACTAACAAGTAGATTTGCAGAACATTCTGCTTATACGAAACCTCAAATGGAAAAGAACGATCTGGTTGCAGCCATGGAACAAGACAAATTCATCATTAGAATTTCAAGGGATTCCCACTCACTGTTTAAGAGACACATCCAGGATAAGAAGCTGGAAATGCTCTCTCAGATTGTGACTAAGTATCTCCTAATTGATACTTACGAAGGAACAGCACGCAGCAAGGCTCAGTGCGATGGCAATAAAGTACGCTTGTTTTTTGGTCTCTAAAAAGAGGTAGATTTACAGAGCCTTACCATGACGACAACAGATCCACCCACTGAAGAAGAGGATGAAAACGCCATGATGCTCCAGATAGACCAAAGAAAAAGAAACCGAAGAAAGACCGGCTTTTTTCGAAAAAAAAAATCGAAATCCGATCCAAACGCTGCCGCCCATGATCGTGTACCTCTGCCAGTACTTAAGGACGCTGATAATAAATTATATGAAATTTAAATAACCTTTAGGAGTTAGAGAAATATTTATCTTATTAAGTTTTGTTGCTTTCTCTATAATTCAATAAAAACCTACCTACAAGTGTACTCCGAGGTTGAATTTTTTTTATAGAGCTTTGGAACCAAAACTTTTTATGCTCCTTTTAAAGAGATCGAAAGCAGATTCCAAAATGGTATCAACCACATTTGTAGCACTCTCCATTCAATAAAGAAACTCTAAAACCTTTTTCAGTTTTTTGAGTTTATCATCAAATGGCCTGCCTACAAGTGTACTCCGAGGTTGAATTTTTTTTATAGAGCTTTGGAATTAAAACTTTTTGTGCTCCTTTTAAAAAGATCGAAAGCAGATTCCAAAATGGTATCCACCACATTTGTGGCACTGTCCATTCAATAAAGAAACCCCACAATTTCTTTGAATATTTAAATTTAAAAAAAACTGAATAAGGTTTTGGGGTTTCTTTCTTGAATGGACAGTGCCACAAATGTGGTTGATACCATTTTGGAATCTGCTTTCGATCTCTTTAAAAGGAGCATAAAAAGTTTAAGTTCCAAAGCTCTATACAAAAATTCAACCTCGGAGTACACTTGTAGGTACAAAACTTAATAAGATAAATATTTCTCTAACTCCTAAAGGTTATTTAAATTTCATATAATTTATTATCAGCGTCCTTAAGTACTGGCAGAGGTACACGATCATGGGCGGCAGCGTTTGGATCGGATTTCGATTTTTTTTTTTCGAAAAAAGCCGGTCTTTCTTCGGTTTCTTTTTCTTTGGTCTATCTGGAGCATCATGGCGTTTTCATCCTCTTCTTCAGTGGGTGGATCTGTTGTCGTCATGGTAAGGCTCTGTAAATCTACCTCTTTTTAGAGACCAAAAAACAAGCGTACTTTATTGTCCTGGCGAAGAGCCTCGCCTATTATTGCACCCGCTGTTCAATCGCACTGAGCCTTGCTTAGTCACAATCTGAGAGAGCATTTCCAGCTTCTTATCCTGGATGTGTCTCTTAACCAGTGAGTGGGAATCCCTTGAAATTCTAATAATGAATTTGTCTTGTTCCATGGCTGCAACAAGATCGTTCTTTTCCATTTGAGGTTTCGTATAAGCAGAATGTTCTGCAATGCAAATCTACTTGTTAATAATCATCCAGACCAGGCCCAAATTTTTCGACGAACTTGACGCTTGCGGTGTGCCTGGATCTCGTTTCCACTTTTGACAAGTTTAAAATATATTTTTGTACCAATATCGGATACAACACAAAAAAAAATAAAAAAACGAAAAGACTGACTGACAGTTTTATTTTGTTGATTTCACAAAAAAAAAATAACCTCAAACTACTTTTTTTTTGTTTCACATAGATGTCAAAATTGGCCACTCAGCCACCTTATGTCATCTTCAATTGGAATGAAAAAAACTGTTATACTTGAATGGTATACACTATCCAGTATATTATAGAGATCAGTGATCCAGGTTAGATATGCTTAGGCCCATCGCCCACTAGGCAACTTTTAGTTGCGCAACAAAAAGTTGCGGAGTTGATTTCCATTGCTCACTAGGCAATTTCCGAGCAAATTTTGGGTTAATATTTTAATTGAAATGTTAAATTGACCTTGTATTTTGGATAAGTAACGATACAAAATTCTTTCAGTGTGAAAATAAAACTTCCTTTTCGGGTTAAAAGCCTAAAAATTCCCAAAAGTTGCTGGAAGTTGCTCGGAAATTGCATAGTGGGCGAGGGTAAGCAACAAAAAGTTCCCAGAGCAACTCCGAGCAACAAAAAGTTGCGCAACTAAAAGTTGCCTAGTGGGCGCTCTCCCATATAAGCTAATGTAATTGGATTGGGAGCAACAAAAAGTTGCTGGGGCTAGCAACAAAAAGTTGCCTAGTGGGCGATGGGCCTTACGAAAACACATACATACCCCTAACACACGCCACGAACTACTTCACCGAAGCATATTGTCGGTAAGGTTTTTGGTCGTGTGAAATGAAAATTGTGTCGACACAGCAGTGCGATCTCTGGCAGTCGAAGTAGTATGCCGATAAGCCGATATGGCGTGTGGAAAGGAGCGAACTAGTTCGTCGACACAGTTCTTTATGTTGTTATTCGGTTTTTGTTGTCAACTCGAAGTCGAACTACGTGCGGATCGACGTGGTTTTAATAAGCTCTCCGCTAAAATGTCTGCTTTTTGTTTTAAGTGTGACAAAGTCATAGAAAATGATCAAACTATTTCTTGTGGAATTTGTTCACTAGCTTTTCATATGTCTTGCTGTAATTTATGTGAAGATGTTTTAAAAGTGATCAAATGTAACAATAACATATGCTACCGTTGTAACACCTGCATGAGCAATTCTTTTCTTGAGTGCTTTGCCAAGATAAATAGTGTTCAATCTTCTCTTATTAATGTTCAATTATCTCTCAGTGAATTGAGATCTTAATTGAATGCCATGAAAAGTGCAAAATGCATTGTTGAAAGTTCTGGCAGTGATAGTAAAATCATAAAAAAGAAAGCTAAATTAAATAATTCTAATTTGGATAGACAGAGGGTTCTTTGTTCCGGTTTAAATAAACCGCTTGTAGATCTCTCACGCTCACTCACACCGAACATTTTTAACGCTTCTTCTCCCGGTATTACACGATCGAAGGTAATAAGCAAAAACAAAACTAAACCGGTTTTTTCCCCTCGATTGGATAATTTATCGCTATCTAATAACAAAAGCATTAACAATAAAAACAAAAAAGATACTCTCACTCAGGGAATAAATGAAAAAATACCGATTTTTGTCAAACAAAACAATAGTGTTGTCGTCAAACACCATGCTTCCCCCGCTTTATGCACAGAAGGTGGGTCTGATCTTGCTGAAGATGACAGTGCCGCTGTTGTTGCTGTTTCTGATAATGTGGATGCTGTTGCTAATCTTGATAAAATGGGTGCTGTTGCTGTAGATTTAAATGTGGATGCTATTGCCAAAGATGTTGTTTATGTCAACAAAATATGAAGCTATTCCCGATTATGTTGTTATGAAATTGAATGTATGCCTTCAAGATATTGCCTGCTTTGCTCTTGTGAGTAGTAAAACAAAAAAGGAACTTATTCGCACCAAAAACTTTAAAATAGGTGTGTCTTCAGAAAATGTTCGAGTTAGGGAGTTTATTCCTCATCAAAAAAACCCCTGTCAACGGAACATAGATGAACAAACGATTCCTTATCTACCAGTCAGATCAAATGAAGCAGATAAATTATCGATTTATTAGCAAAACACTGGTGGATTGAGGACAAAAACAGATACATTTTTTGCTGCTGTTGCGGATCACAACTACCAAATTTTAGCATTAACCGAGACTTGGTTGACAAATGGAATCTTTTCTGCTGAGTTGTTCGACTCCTTTTATAACGTATATAGAAGAGATAGATATTCTGCTGGAACAAATAGAGGTGGTGGTGTTCTCTTAGCTGTAAGTTCTAAACTTTTAAGTTACGAAGTATCCCTAACCAATGCTACTGTTGAACGATTATGTGTAAAAATTGCTTTGCCTAATATCTTATTAAATTTGTATGTATTGGTTTCTTATATTCCTCCTGCAAGTGATACGCTTATTTATGCTGCACATTTGGAAAATATAAAAAATGTATTTAATAAATAAGATGATAAATCCCATTTGGTTATATTAGGTAATTTTAATCTTAGCTATATCAACTGGAATTACTCAGAGGATGAAGGTTATCTTATCCCTTTCAATGTTACAACCGATATCGAATGCAAAACCATAGACTCACTCTTATCAATGAACCTAAATCAAATTAATTCAATAAGAAATGATAATTTGCGCTTACTTGACCTAATTTTTATTAGCAATGTTTTGGAAGCCTCTGTAAATTTAGTAGTCGAACCAATAGTTAGAAACTCTGTTCATCATAAAGCTCTAGAATTAAATTTCAACTTTTTGCTCTTAGATAAGTTAAATTTTTTAAATGATGGAATATAATTTGGAATATGATTATGTAAAAGTTGATTACGCTGCGGTAAATAATTTTTTCTTTAATGTTGATTGGGATAGTTTTTCTGTAGCGGTAAGTTTAGCTCAAGTTTTTTTCAAAAATACGAGAAACAATTGAAGCAGCAAAAATTCGATTCGTGCCTTTAAAAAGGAAAAGGAAAACATGTAAGCCTGTATGGTTTAACAAAAGACTGAGTAGTCTAAAAAATAAGCATACCAAATTGCAAAAGAAAAGTCAATCCAGTTTAATTTTGCGTGAGCAAGTAAAAAACCATAGAAAACAATATGAAACTCTTAAAAAGTTTTTATACAATGATTACTTGTGGGGCCTAGAAATGAATATTCAATCAAACCCTAAAGCTTTCTGGCAATTTTTAAATAGCAAAAAAACATCATATGGCCTCCCAGCTAGTATGAAGTTTAGAGAAAAGATCTCCAGCGATGAAACTGAAATCTGTGATATGTTTGCTGACTTTTTTCAATCAAGTTTTTTAACAGAAACTACTACTATTGAAGTTCATGAAAATTGTCCGCCGATCACAAATTTGGGTGAGCTTGTTTTGACGGAAGAAGAAATTATGCAGCAGCTTTCATCTTTGGATAGTAGTAAAAAACCCGATATGGACGGTATTTCTCCATATTTTCTTAAAATGTGTAAAGATAGTTTATCAAAACCGCTCTTAAATTTGTTTAATTTATCTCTTAACAATGGTCAATTTTTGTCAGTTTGGAAAAAATCGATTATTACATCTATTCATAAAGCCGGTTCTAAACAAGATATTCTTAATTATAGACCTATCTCCAAGCTTCATCCCGAAAATTTTTGAAGCCATTGTTAAGAAAAAGTTATATGAAAACGTCAAACAAGGTATATCTGAAAAACAGCACGGATTTGTAAACAAACGTTCAACTGCCACAAATCTATCACTTTTTTCTTATTTTTGTACAAAAGGAATGGAGCGTGGTGGACAAGTTGACGTTATTTATACGGATTTCTCCAAAGCTTTTGATAGAGTGCAGCACGGAGTGTAAATAGAGAAATTGAAGACATTAGGGTTTCACTCAAATCTTCTGAAATGGATGGAACAATATCTTATAGACCGTACTCAGTGCGTTAAAATTGGAT
Source organism: Epistrophella euchroma (assembly GCA_947049315.1). Lineage (NCBI taxonomy): Eukaryota > Metazoa > Arthropoda > Insecta > Diptera > Syrphidae > Epistrophella > Epistrophella euchroma. The sequence continues at coordinate 81,016,304 of OX346245.1, read as the reverse complement.
GTAAGACTTCAAAGAAGATTTACAACTTGTCAGGGGTTCGTTTTTTTTACTAACGATCTCCCACTTTATGTCAAACAATCTGAAAATCTTATGTTTGCGGATGATTTCAAGGTTTTTCGTGAAAAAAAATCCTGAAGTAATTGCAATCTCCTCCAAGCTGATTTAAATAATGTTGTCAAATGGTGCAAAGTAAACTGTCTAAATCTTAAGAGGCCTTTCCTTACATTTGAGGAAAAAACGAAAAAATGCTCATTCCCTATGTTACTTTACGAAGTCATTTGAGCGTGTATGACAATAATTTAAATAGCACATAAAAGAGTTGTTTATTGCCTTTGAACTGCAGGTATTATTTTTTTGATAGTTTGCACAAAACATAAGATATTTCAAAAAATGTACTGCTATATTGTCAGATTTTTGCAAAAACTCCTTATCCAAATGCTGCTTTTTGGGTAAATTAGTAACTTAATTAAATCTAATTTAGTTTTGTTTTGAAGGGTTTAAATAGATCTTTAAACTACAGGAATAAAAAAAACAAACTTGAGCACCGTTTCGACAATATATTGATTTTAAAAACAGTAAAAATACTGTGTTTCAACACGTTTTTTCTTGTATGTAATTAACGAATTTTGCACCTGTAATGATGCCTGCTAACAATTTGATATTTCTTAAGTCAAGTTCAATCAAAAAATTTAATCAGTAATCGTGTTTTTCATATAAAACAAAGAATTTTTAAAACATCTCCCCCAAACAAAATTATCAAGATTTTAGTTCAGACACAAATCGTTCCATTTATTTTTTTCTCCAAGCAACCGCTAGAGTTTGTATCAAGAACCAAAAAAAACAAACCGTGTGCATTTTTAGTTTGGTGTGCGCTGTATGGAGATGAGAAATATGGTTTGTATGTGTGTATATGGTTACTTTGAATGCTTGGTGTTGGTGCGGTAGGCGTTTTGTAATTATTTGTTTTCTTATTTTTGTTTGCCAAGAAAATGGGTATTTGGTTTTTGCGAAAAATCTCAATATAGGTAATCTGTGTTCTATTGAATTTTATGATTTCGGTTGTTTCTGTAATCATGTTTTTTGATTACAAGTAACCATTAGATTTCTATAATATGTTTTGAAAGTTAAAATATTTTGGTAGGTACATATGTACATTATCTAGGTATGTTTAGTTTAGTTTGGTTAGGCAGAAAAGTAGTTTGGTATTTATAGTATACATAAGTAGATAGGACCTGGAGTAGGTATGTTATAATAATGAAGTGACTTTTTGTTTTCCGTATGTAGGTACAAAAGTATGTATGTAGGTATCTTCTTTACTTCGTGTATTTTTTTGTTCTTAGGTATATTTCCAATAAGAAAGCATAGGTGGGAAGGTAAGATTTCAGGTATAGGTACATAATGTATTTTTTTAAAATAAAAGTGAGAGTAGATGCCTACATACAGTGGTGTGAAAAACATTCCGGATTTTTTTGGTAAACTGCATTGATTGTTGGTTTGTGATATAAAAATGAAAAAATCAAATGTTTGCAGTTTTTCCACATTTTTATTGAACAATTTTTTTATTTGAAACAAAAACCATGGAACTTTATCCATCAAAACAAAAAAAAAATTCAAAAAATTAAAGTTAATTCAAAATTTTAATGTGACAAACTAACCGGATTTTATTTTTTGCAATTAACTTTTATTATTTATTTAATATTTTGTCCAGTAGCCCCTGTTTTTTATCACAGCTCGGCATCGACGAGGCATTGACTGGATTAAATTCTCGAAAACAGCAGCAGGAATATTCTCCCATTCATTTTTCAAAGCTGCAAAAAGAGAAGTTGTTGACTTGTGCTTTTTTTTCCCAACCTGCCTTTTTAAAATGTCCCACAAGTTTTCTATTGGGTTTAAATCGGGTGATTGAGATGGCTATTCTAAGACACGAATATTTTTAGTTGCAAACCACTCTTTTAGCAGCTTTGAAGAATGTTTGGGGTCATTATCCTGCTGGAAAACCCAACGCAGAGGCATTTCTTCTTCTGCGTATGGAAGCATTACGGACTCCAAAATGTCCCTATATTGGAAACGGTCCATAATTCCTGTGATTTGGTGTATAGGACCGCAGCCTGCTCCTGAAAAACAGCCCCAAACCATCACCGAGGCTCCACCGTGCTTTACTGTAGGGAGTACATTTGCAGGCTTAATTCGCGTACCTTTTGAGCGCCTCACTGTCCTTGCACCATCGGAGTAAAATAAATTGAATTTGCTTTCATCACTGAAAAGCACACTCCTCCATTTGCTTAAAGACCGGTTAAGATGAGTTTTTGCAAATTCAACCCTGGGTTAAATGTTTTGATTAGGAACTTTAAGTCTTTCCCAAATACCTTTTACGGATTACCTTTTTTTACGATGTTTAGCAGTAAGAAGAGGTTTTTTAGCTGGTCGAAATGCAAAAAGACCGAAATCTCTTAAACGCTTCCTAACCGTACGTGGCCCTATGGGTAGATTAAGTTCATCACCAATTGTGTTTGAAGCCGCAAAAGGGTCTTTAAGCACGAAATTCATTATGCGCCTATCAGTTTTAATTGTTGTTTTGCGAGGGCGTCCACCAAAATGATCTGCTTCTACTGATTTTCCACTTTTAAATTTTTTAATGATGTCGCAAACCTTTGACGTTGGAATTTTTAAGATTTCAGCGATTACTTTTTGTTTTATACCGGCTTGGAACTTTTCTATTATTTCGTATCGAATCGCGTTGCTATAACGTGTTTTAGCCGTTTTATGCACTATATAATTTCAACTTACACAGCTCTCAACTTGTAAAAATATTTTAATCTACGGCTTGAGTCAAAAGACTCGAAAAAACCGTTATAGTCCAGTCAACGAAGACTCAAAATCATAAAATAAATGAAATAAATCGTGTAGTCTGGATTATTTTTTTAAGTGGTAGGGGTGACCCCCAGGTACAACATACTAAAAGTCCCCAGCCTAGGCCCGCGAGCTTAAGACAGGAGGGGGGGGTAAAGGTCCCTTTTTGTACTATTTCGTAAATATTTTGAAAACCAAGAGTATTAGCGGAAAAGTTTACACTACAATATGAAAGTAAATTAAATTTTCTTCAAAATAGGTTTTAGTCATATTTTTGCTAGAAGCAATACTAAGAGAGATATGGGGGGTACAAATGTCAGAAAATCTGAAAAACCATGTTAATGCCTTAAAATTTTAACGTTTTTTGATGAATTAACCCTGAAATTATAGAAAAGGTAAATACGTATCGACTCATGATAATTCCATTGACTTGATGAGAAAGAAGGTATGGGGTTAAAGAAGGTGGCGAGAGTTAAAATATCCTTATTTAATTTATTTGATACAGTGTTTTTTGTGATATGAAAAACACTTTATCTTCAAAGGTAAGAAGTATGCAACGTATTTCCAAGTTATTGACCAATACTTTGTGAAATAGTTTAAAGAAATATATTAAAAAAAAACTTGCTAAGGAGGGGGGGTCTAGTTGCCCCCACTTATACGGGCGGGACCATTTTCTGAAAAAATTGGATCAAAGCGCATAAATAATCATTTAAAAACAACGGAAACATCTACAATGCTATACTATAGCTTTTTGAAAATTTAAGAACCTATTTTATTATTTCACTGCTAAAGCAAGTAATTTAAGTTAAAAGTTTTAGGAAAAAAATGGACTTTAAATCAAAAATTAAAAAAAAAAAAAAAAAAGTTTACTTATAATAATTTTTATTCAAAATTTGTCGTTATAAAGTACTAGATTTTCGTTTAGTATTTGACACTGTATTTAATCCTTAGGTGAACGCTGAAAACTAGATGGCTATAAGTCTTTTAGTTTAAGAGAAAATTGAGAATTATGAAAGCTACTCCTTTTTTAGAAAATTATTTCTGTAGAGTAATTAGTACATTGAAATGGTCAATGTTGTAACGAATAAAAATTAAGTTAAAAAAATCATGTAGTCTGGATTATTTCCTTAAGTGGCAGGGGTGACCTCCAGTTAAAACCTACTAAAAGTCCCCAGCCCAGGCCCGCGAGCTTTAGCCAGGAGAGGGGGGTGAAGGTTCCCTTTTGTACTACTTCATAAATATTTCGAAAACCAAGCGTTTAAGAAAAGTGGACAACACAACACAAATCTCCATTAGTATCACTTCGAGCGAAAATATGAAAAAACCTTTCTGTAGCAAATTTAATTTACTTTTATTTTGTGTTGTCCACTTTTCTTAAACGCTTGGTTTTCGAAATATTTACGAAGTAGTACAAAAGGGAACCTTTACCCCCCTCTCCTGGCTAAAGCTCGCGGGCCTGGGCTGGGGACTTTTAGTAGGTTTTAACTGGAGGTCACCCCTGCCACTTAAGGAAATAATCCAGACTACATGATTTTTTTAACTTAATTTTTATTCGTTACAACATTGACCATTTCAATGTACTAATTACTCTACAGAAATAATTTTCTAAAAAAGGAGTAGCTTTCATAATTCTCAATTTTCTCTTAAACTAAAAGACTTATAGCCATCTAGTTTTCAGCGTTCACCTAAGGATTAAATACAGTGTCAAATACTAAACGAAAATCTAGTACTTTATAACGACAAATTTTGAATAAAAATTATTATAAGTAAACTTTTTTTTTTTTTTTTTTTAATTTTTGATTTAAAGTCCATTTTTTTCCTAAAACTTTTAACTTAAATTACTTGCTTTAGCAGTGAAATAATAAAATAGGTTCTTAAATTTTCAAAAAGCTATAGTATAGCATTGTAGATGTTTCCGTTGTTTTTAAATGATTATTTATGCGCTTTGATCCAATTTTTTCAGAAACTGGTCCCGCCCGTATAAGTGGGGGCAACTAGACCCCCCCTCCTTAGCAAGTTTTTTCTTAATATATTTCTTTAAACTATTTCACAAAGTATTGGTCAATAACTTGGAAATACGTTGCATACTTCTTACCTTTGAAGATAAAGTGTTTTTCATATCACAAAAAACACTGTATCAAATAAATTAAATAAGGATATTTTAACTCTCGCCACCTTCTTTAACCCCATACCTTCTTTCTCATCAAGTCAATGGAATTATCATGAGTCGATACGTATTTACCTTTTCTATAATTTCAGGGTTAATTCATCAAAAAACGTTAAAATTTTAAGGCATTAACATGGTTTTTCAGATTTTCTGACATTTGTACCCCCCATATCTCTCTTAGTATTGCTTCTAGCAAAAATATGACTAAAACCTATTTTGAAGAAAATTTAATTTACTTTCATATTGTAGTGTAAACTTTTCCGCTAATACTCTTGGTTTTCAAAATATTTACGAAATAGTACAAAAGGGGACCTTTACCCCCCCCCCTCCTGTCTTAAGCTCGCGGGCCTGGGCTGGGGACTTTTAGTATGTTGTACCTGGGGGTCACCCCTACCACTTAAAAAAATAATCCAGACTACACGATTTATTTCATTTATTTTTCCTTCGTTGACTGGACTATTACTTTAACATCGAAACTCGCAATCTTCTTGAAATCCGATTAGTTTTGCTCAGGCATGTTACTGACTAACTTTATAAAATAATTTTTTTTATTGTTCTTGTCATCGTAGCATTAAATTTTTAATGTTATTATTAACTTGTCTCATACTCTTTACAAATTATTAAAAAACTTATGGAAAGTTGTTAGTTTTCTACTTGGTATTAAGAAAATCATTACTATGGGAAAAAATCCGGAATGTTTTTGGCAGCACTGTAGGTATATATGTATGTGCACATATGTAGGTATTTTTTTTAAATACCTACAATTAAATACGTTTTTTTGTTCGAAGGCGCATTAGTCGCCTGAAAGTCTTCCATTTTGCATGTGGATTCTTTTTTGGGTTAATTATTGAAAAAATGTTAGATTAAAAATGAAAATATACCTATGTACCTACCTACCTATACTTACATGTATGTACATAATGTAGGTAGGCAGTCCTACTATAACAGATAGGTATGTGAAATTTACTATTTCAAGCCACAAGGCGACATAACGCTACCATTTATGTATTGTAAACGGAAGTAGGTATAGGTAAATTATTTCTTGATTTACTGTGAGTACCTACATAGTATTAAAAACTTTGAATGGTACATCTAGGTTGGTAGGTAGGTCTTAGAAACTAAAATGAAATGTAAATTTAAAGCAAACTTTGTAATGTTTATTAGGTAGGTATACCTATATTATTGTTTAATTATAAATTTAGAAAAAATGAGAGGATGTAGGAAAGAAAGTTCCCTAGTATGTTCAATAATGGGTACCTATAGAAAAGGTACCTACTTTCTAATGTTAGGTCTTTTCCACACCACCCATGAGGTAAGACATTTGGCTCGTTTTTTTTAAAGTGGTATCCCCAATAGGCCTACTCCACAAAAAAAAATATTTTTGTACCTACTCACCTACTACATTCTTAGATAGGTATAACAATCTGGAGTTTAAGTTTATACATATGTTATATTATTTTCATTATTATTTACTTGATGGAGTACGTACTTCCATACCACGAGGGATGCGGGGATCTACTAGCTCTGGCAAAAGCCAATCTTCATAAAAAGATAAAAGTTTGTTCACCATTTGATTTTCCCAAAAGTCGTCATCCTTTTCTATTCTTTCAACGTAAAGATCATATTTGCTGCTAGTCCAAATTGCAAAGACACAGATATTCCTTTTGGAAATATGCAATTGTCCTTGAATTTGATAATAGTAAATATGACTCTTAAGCCCTGTTATGGAACCTTCATCGGAAATTGTAATAAATTTATGTTTCTTGTTTTTGATGGCTGCAATCGGATGCAATCCAGCAATTGAAAAAGGGCATTTGATCTCGCAAATAGTGTTTTCATCTATAATTCCGTTATTCACGGGAAACTCAATGAAGACGCCGCACGATTTCAGCTTGAAACGCAACTTGGCCAACAAATCAAATGCAGCGGATTATTCATTGACGAAAAATTTCCTTATCTTGGAGCTTCGCCAGATGGAATTATAGATGAAAACACTATTTGCGAGATCAAATGCCCTTTTTCAATTGCTGGATTGCATCCGATTGCAGCCATCAAAAACAAGAAACTTAAATTTATTACAATTTCCGATGAAGGTTCCATAACAGGGCTTAAGAGTCATATTTACTATTATCAAATTCAAGGACAATTGCATATTTCCAAAAGGAATATCTGTGTCTTTGCAATTTGGACTAGCAGCAAATATGATCTTTACGTTGAAAGAATAGAAAAGGATGACGACTTTTGGGAAAATCAAATGGTGAACAAACTTTTATCTTTTTATGAAGATTGGCTTTTGCCAGAGCTAGTAGATCCCCGCATCCCTCGTGGTATGGAAGTACGTACTCCATCAAGTAAATAATAATGAAAATAATATAACATATGTATAAACTTAAACTCCAGATTGTTATACCTATCTAAGAATGTAGTAGGTGAGTAGGTACAAAAATATTTTTTTTTGTGGAGTAGGCCTATTGGGGATACCACTTTAAAAAAACGAGCCAAATGTCTTACCTCATGGGTGGTGTGGAAAAGACCTAACATTAGAAAGTAGGTACCTTTTCTATAGGTACCCATTATTGAACATACTAGGGAACTTTCTTTCCTACATCCTCTCATTTTTTCTAAATTTATAATTAAACAATAATATAGGTATACCTACCTAATAAACATTACAAAGTTTGCTTTAAATTTACATTTCATTTTAGTTTCTAAGACCTACCTACCAACCTAGATGTACCATTCAAAGTTTTTAATACTATGTAGGTACTCACAGTAAATCAAGAAATAATTTACCTATACCTACTTCCGTTTACAATACATAAATGGTAGCGTTATGTCGCCTTGTGGCTTGAAATAGTAAATTTCACATACCTATCTGTTATAGTAGGACTGCCTACCTACATATGTACATACATGTAAGTATAGGTAGGTAGGTACATAGGTATATTTTCATTTTTAATCTAACATTTTTTTCAATAATCAAACCAAACGAAATGCAGAAAAGAAAACAAATCTTCTCAACAATCTCTCTACTATTTTGAAATTACAATTTCGTAATATTCTAAAAATAGATACCTATGTGAATATGATTTATACCTACTTTTCAAAATTCAACAAGTTGTGAACTCTGTCCAAGAAGCAAGAAACCGACCTTGTCCTTAATTTTCCTTACGCACAGTCTAAAATATATAACATATGGATTTTTTCCCGATCACTGTAAAAAGCTATTTATGAAGAAAATGTACCTACTAAACAAATGCTAGTCAACGCCAAATCAGTATGACCAATTACTTTTAATTTATTAACAAAAGAAAAAAACACTTACTGTAATAATCTATGTAGGTGACTTGTTTTTACTTTTTCAAATTGTAATTAAATATCAAAAGCTTGTTTTCATATTTAAAAATAGTAATTGATTCAAAAAGGTTTTTGAAGGGCTTTATTATCTAATAAAATCAAAAAGACAACCCAAAAATGAATGAAACCCATCTTGCAAAAATATACCTGGGTCACACCAATCAAGAGAAAATACACCTACTCTACCAACGAAACCAGTTTTTTGCATAAAAACAACACACAAATAACTGGCTGAACAGAATGGTGACGCAGACGGAAACGGAGACGGAGCCGGAATAGCTGTCAAAATATTGAATACACGCAAATTCAATGTTGCGAACACAACGGAACGTAGACGCATACGGAGACGCAGACGCAGACGGAAGAGTTCACCAACTTTTAACTTTTGACGTACGGCACTTTTGACGTTTCAATTTGTATGAAGAAAAAAAACAACTTTTTGGGTCGGAAAAAAATATTGTGGTTATTTGTATCGCGAAAAAAATTATTTATTAAAAGGAAAATTATTGGAAACAAAAAATGTGAATTCTGAGCTTTTACACAAGAATATTCTTTTTTTTTTCTTCAAAATACTTTCAAAGCTGTACAGCTCCATTGTGGACATGTAAAAAAAATAACGTACGACACTTTTTGACAGCTCTTCCAGTTCCGTCTGCGTCTTCAGTTCCGTCATTCTATTCTGTTCAGCCAGTAAAGCACACAAGTAATGTCTAACCTTTTCATCATCGTATTCATTTTTTTTTCTTTCTATTGACCTACAGTAAAAAGAAAAAAAACAAGCAACAATGCACGCACCGCACACACACTTCAATGCTGAGTTCAACCGTTGCGTGTGTTTCTCTCTGACTTGATGGAGTAAACGGTGGTGCGGTGGTGCGTGGTGGATGTTTTTTTTTGTGGATTATTGGATTGCATTTTTTTTATTATCTGATGTTTAAACCCTGGGGTGAGAATCTCAGATGATGAATAGGTTCTACAAATAGTTCCCACATTTAGGTGAAGGGCTCTTAATGTGTTGAAGTGTAGGCAAATGTCGTACACTCGATCTACCCAGCCCATTCTTTTCGAGTATAGAATAAAACAAAAGGTCATTATTTCATCTCAGCACCATTTCAATTCAACTCAATTTCGAGCTCTCAAATCTATGTACGAAAAACCTGGATCGAAAATCCGACCCTAATCCAACTTGAGCTCTCGAATCTTGTTACCAAGGTAGTTTAATAGAAAAATAAGCAAATCTCTTCGGGTTTTGATTCTTGCGTGTGGAAGACACAAGAGATTGTTAAGGAGATTTAAAGAAAACGTGAAAAAAAATCTTCAGCAACTAGTATCTTCGTGTGAAGCGGGACTATGTAAATGTATTAAGATACCACTATACCTCCGTTCGTTTACTGCCCATTTTAGTCCGAAGTTCTGTCAAAATTAATAAAAAAAAATGAAATTGGACCAAATCTGGCTCTTTTGGGCAGTAAACGAACAGACACTATATCAAATATTATTGACATTTTTAAATGATTACTGTCAGTTTGTACATTCTGAGTGATTGTTTCTAGAGCAAATTTGCTCAAAAATTTTTTATGAGCGTGGCTAATATCGGTCAAAACTTCCAGTCATGATCAATAACATGTAAAGCGAGGTATATCTTATTATAAAACGGCAAACACGAATTTTGTGGTACAATTTACGCGGTCTAGAAAACCGAAGGCTATAAATTACATATCGTTGGAAAGGTTTTGTGCCAAAGAAGTGCACAAAATATAAATTAATTAAATTATTAAACCGCAAATAAATTAAATTAACAAAAGAAAATTTTGTATTAAGAGGGAGGGAGAAGAGAGCGAAAGAGAATATTTGTAAAAACACACAATGAGGTGGTTGTTCATCTTCCACGGATGAGCTTCAGCGGAGAATCATCACCAAATAGGTACATACAAAAAGAGAAAGAAAAAAACAACCACGAAACAATGTCACACAATTTTTGTGCATGTGTTTGGTTGGTTTGGTTAGTCCCCTTTTACACAAGGCAACTGAGTTGCCGGAAACGATTAGTTCATTGGCGAGAAGGGCAGGAAGAAAGAGTGGAAACGAAATCTCCCCGGTCAACAAATTGAGGAGATTTTTTGACGTTTCTCTTCACACTGCGTTTGTGTGCGTTCAACCAAGGTAGTGTAAAAGGAAAATAAAGAAAATCTCCGGATTTTTGTTGCTTGCGTGTGAAAGAATCAAGAGATTGTTAAGGAGATTTAAAGAAAACGTGAAAAAAAAACCGCCGTATAGTTAGCAGCACTAAGTGAGGAATTTCAATTTTTTTGATTCCTATAATTTGGAAAACATTTGGAAAAATTTGGAAAACCATTTTCAGAATTTGGAAAACCTTAGTTAATTAGTTATTAACAATTAAAGGTTAGGCGTATAGTTAGCAGCACATGGAAACAAAGTTGGGGTTTTTTGGTATCAATCGATCGGGAATAGATTTGTGAAATTTGGAAAACCATTGTTAGAATTTGGAAAAGCATAGTTTAGTAGATAATTAACAAAATGTAAACAAAATGACAGTTCCATAAACAATTACAATTAACGCAAAACGTAATGTAACGGAGCGTAACGTAATTAAAGCTGCCATACAAGAACACAAAACCAACACATACTTATAAACAAAATTCTATCCCAACAAAAAAATTATAGGGCGTATAGAATTGAATCGCCTGTTTAGCATTGGCTTTGTTTTATTCTTACCTTCTTTTATATTTTCTATCTGAAAAGGTACAACATTTAACAGCTGACTTTTGACAGAAAAATAGTTTGACAGATATTGGGACAGAATTTTGTTTTGTGTTGGTTTTGTGTTCTTGTATGGCAGTTTTAATTACGTTACGCTCCGTTACATTACGTTTTGCATTAATTGTAATTGTTTATAGAACTGTCATTTTGTTTACATTTTGTTAATTATCTACTAAACTATGCTTTTCCAAATTCTAAAAATGGTTTTCCAAATTTCACAAAACTATTCCCGATCGATTGATACCAAAAAACCCTAACTTTGTTTCCATGTGCTGCTAACTATACGCCTAACCTTTAATTGTTAATAACTAATTAACTAAGGTTTTCCAAATTCTGAAAATGGTTTTCCAAATTTTTCCAAATGTTTTCCAAATTATAGGAATCAAAAGAATTGAAATTCCTCACTTAGTGCTGCTAACTATACGGCGGTGAAAAAAAATCTCCAGCAACTAGTATCTTCGTGTGAAAGGGGACTTAGATTGGTAAGTGCCCTACTACACGTTGACTCTTTTAGGGCGGTATTCACCGAGCGCTCATAAATGGCTCTTCAGTTTATGAGCCTCATAACTTGAAAATTATTTGTGCTATTCACCAACCACTCATAAGTAATTTTCGAAGTTCGAAAATGAGAGCCACGCTCTCTCAACCAGGCATCTCCAAACTGTAAAATCAAACTGTTTTCGGACATGATTGACAGCTGCCAATTTAAATATCAAACAAATGTAAACAAAACTAAAAAAAATTCTGTAGAAATAATTTTTATGTTCAAATGTTTATTTTATTTTATTGAATTCAAAGAAAATATACATATTGTTTTGTTCTTAATAATTTGTACTGCATCTAAAAGACATTATTCATTGTTTAGGGTGACGAAAAAAATGGCGAATAAATTCCCGCTTCCAACCATTGGCTCCTTTCCACCAATTCTTTCGTCGGTCTTTGGGAGAACCTCATCTACGAAGAAGATCTCAAAGAAAATCTTTTAAAATTCGCAGAATCCGCGATAGTATTCTCAGAGCACAATGTCAATAAGAATGTTATCTGCTGCAATGTTGCACAGGCAAAACTAGTAAGTGTTCTTTTGCAAAGACAATTAGATTAACTACTTTTTTATATATTTTCTTTTTATTGCTTATAAGAAAGAATACGATTTAAATTAGTATCCCTATGTTCTTCATTCATTAGCTGCATTTTTGACGTGATATATGTGTTCACCTCTCGTAATACTTCATTAGTTTCAGTATAGAGTTCGACTGTTGGAGTCGTTTCCAAAATCTTCGAACCTATCACAACAATGAGTGGGTAACCCATTCTTTTTGAATCCATTAATCGTTTGCCAATTGTAAGGTATCTCCTGTCATCCAGGATAATATCGTCTGGGTCACAAATCTTAGTCAGATTATTGAAGAGTTCTTGCTCGTAACTATAGGATGCATTTTGTTCCTTGCTTCCCTCCTAACATCAAAATATTCAATATATTTTTTAATTGTTTGTTTTTATATTAGTTTGGTAACTTGAAACTTTCACCAAGGTCCCCAAAAATGTTTTTTTCCCTATGGGGTTTCACAGCAAAATCAGCGACGTAGTACGTTTCGAGTTACCAAACAAATTTTCATACCTTTGCGGAGATTATACAAACATCAAACGGTGCCAGAAGCTTTTGTCGACTTTCACTTCTAGGGAAGCAGCCAGAAGCCTGCTTATACCGGTAACATAGCATCCCATGGACAGGTTTTGAGTTTTTCCATTTGCCTGTAAGAACGTTGCGCCAAGGGTTTTGGAATATTTGTCTTGCAGAAGGAATGTATGACCAATCTGAAAGAGAAGATGGATAGGAAGAGGCTTGTATTAATTTTCCTTTTCTCACCTCAATTCCTCGTGTTCCTTCTATCGGTGACTGACATTTTGGGCATTTTTTTATCTCCCCAGAAGCCTCTTCATTCCATGAGTAATTGCAAGCCTCACATTGAAAAATTCGATCTTCCCCAGTTTGGGAAACAAAATGATATTCGTGTGACACACTTCCACCCATGATGCCAGTACTGGCGGCAACTAATAAACAAAAGTTAAGATATTTTAAGAAATTGTTTTTTTTTCTTCATGTTACCTTTGACAAAAGGAACATCCAATTTCTTGAAGAAAGATAAATAGGCCTCACTGACTTGTTCATAAGTTTTTTGAGCTTCTTCGATATTTTTATCAAATGAGTATAAATCTTTCATGCTAAACTCTTTGACGCGCAAAAGTCCGAAGCGAATTTTCAGTTCATCACGAAATTTAGGACCGATCTACAAAGACATTTCTCTAATAAACGATTCACATCGCAGCTGATTGTAATTTATGTAGATACCTGATACAAACGTACAGGTAATTGTTTGTAGGAGATTGGGGCTGCACTAGCAAGCATTGATGTCACAGCTTCTTCGTGAGTCTGATAAAGTAGTCAATCATTAAACCATTTAACTTTTTTTTTTTTTAATTCATAATTACCGGACTAAGTAAGTGTTCTTTTCCATGTCTGTCTTTAACGAGATAAAATTCACCTACTCCTTGTTCAAGTTTTTACCGGCTCGGTCATTTTTGAAACCCACTCTTTACTTACCTGTTTTCTTCCAAAGAACACTAGAAGTTAAAACTGGCAATGAAATTTTCTGAGCTTCGATGGCGGTCATGTGTTTGCTGACTAAAACAGTACATTTGTCAAGGGCTTTTTGAGCCAAAGGTAGAATTTGAAATGTTCCATTGTTCGATAGTTTGATGAGACCTAGTTCCAACATTAACTAAACAAATTCATATATGTATTCATTGCATAATAAATAAACAAATAGTTAAGTTGGGTTACCTTTTGACTACGTGATGAGATTTCGGAGGATTTTACAACTGCATCTTTAGGTGTCACTATTACGGGCCAGAATAGTTTGCTGGTCCGATTCATTTTGATGTGATCCTTGGAGTTTTTGATGGGGAATTTTGTATTTTATTTTATTATTTATTTGGGTTTCAGTAAAGCGAAGCAAGCACAATTATGTGCGACCGATTATTTGGTATACTACAATTTACAATTTTTCCCCGAACCATTGAAATCAAACTTTTGAAACTACTTGTTGGATTTGCGGTGTCAAATTTTTGAAGTTTTTATAATAGGTAAGGTATACAAATCTCACGAAAGTAATTAATGTTCACTTATTCGTGGCGGAAAAAAACTTTTTTATTGACAACTAGTAAAAGCAAACAAAAATCAAACAGTTTGAGAGAAGTGTCATATTTGTTTCGAATTTTTTCGAACAAGAGTGGTCGGGACCACTCATAAGTCTTATGAGCGCTCATAAATATTTACTATTATTGCTTGGTGAATAGGTTTATGAGCCTCATAAGTTGTGAGCGCTGGGTGAATAGCGCCCTTAGAGTCATGACTCTCGAAATTGAATGAGTGCAAAGGTGAAATCCGATCATTTTTCTCCTTCGCACTCATTCAATTTCGAGAGTTATGACTCTAAAAGAGTCAACGTGTAATAGGGCACTAAAAGGGGGCGCGAGATACAAAGTCATAGTGGAGCTGGCAGCTTGCACTTCGTATTAAAATACATTTGGTTGGGTATTGTAGGTTCGGTCAAGGTCTTATTATAGGTTTTAATAGGCGTAAACTCACGAAAACTGTTGTAAGTAGGTACTTTTAGGCTTTTAACTTCAGTCGAAATTTCTGTCAATCAGTAGATAATGTAATTGGCACTCGGATTTCGAGGGCTGGACGTACTAGTAATTATTATTCAATGTTAGTGTTTACACTAGGTTTAATGGTTTGTCACGCACTGATGCTCAGAGTATGTTTCTTTATTTATTCCGGAATGGATGGAAAAGACGAAATGTTTATCCAAAGAAACAAAACTAGAACAAAAATAATGGCAATCCAGTTGTTCGGTAAAATTTCAAAACAATTGCAGAAATAAATGTTTTTGTTTTGGATATTTATGTATTCTCAAAGTCAAAAGTTTAGTAAATTTTACATTTAATGCATAAAATGTATACTCTGGTACGTTTATTCGCGTTATTATGCTGTTTTTAAATAATTAACACCAATGTGAATCTGCCATAATTGAGTTTAAGAACGCCAGTTATACAGAACGCGCCCAGTATTCTTTTTCTATTCTTTTTATTCCACACTTCACATGGAACAAAAAGAATGCATTCCAAATGTTCCGGAATGAATAAAGAAACAACAAAATAGTTTATCCGGAATATTCCGTGGAATAAGTCCCCTTTCACACGAAGATACTAGTTGCTGGTGATTTTTTTGACGTTTTCTTTAAATCTCCTTAACAATCTCCTGTACCTTTCACACGCAGATACAAAGTTGGAGGAGACTTGCTGTATTTTCCTTTTAAACTACCTTGGTTGAACGCACACAAACGTAGTGTGAAGAGAAACGTCAAAAAAGTTTCCTGAATTTGTTGACCGGGGAGATTTCATTTCCCCCTCTTTCTTCCTGCCCTTCTCGCCTATGAACTATTTGTTGCCGGCAACTCAGTTGCCCTGTGTGAAAGGGGACTAAAGAAACGCAAAACTGGTATTCCGAATATCCTGGACACACCGGAATAAATAAAGAAACACACTAATGTTTTGATATTTAATTACTACGTTTATATTCAGGATCGAGAGCTCGAGTTGAATTAAGGTCGGATTTTCGACGCAGGTTTTTCGTCCTTAAGCATTGCGCAAACCTAAGCGATGGCGGTGGCGATCGCGATAACAATGTGGATGCCGCTCATGTGAATCAATAGGAAGGCTTACATCTAAGCGATATGTGGATCGCGATCACTTTCCACTGCTGCGTTCAACTAAGCGACTTTTACTGAACGCAGCAAGCACCATTTTGATCGCAGTATCACACAGTATTTGAATTGTTTTGTGAAAATATTAACAAAATTCAAATGAACAATAACTTAGAACATTACAGCAGATTAATAAAATTTAAAAAAATTTTAAAAAAGCAAAAAATTTACGGATAAAATTGCCGTCCCTGCCGATTAATTATGCCTAGATTTACCTGCTACTGATTTTTTCTCAGTTTTTTAATGTTTATTTGACATATCGCGCGATAAAGGCTATCGTGATCGTCACCGCCATCGCTTAGGTTTGCGCAATGCTTTACACCCCGACTGCACAAGGTATACAGATGTCCCACATCCAAATCACAATCCAATCAACAATCAGCTTGTTTTTTTCGCACTTAGTTATGTCGATAAATTCCACTAATAAGTCAGAGCAGGAGAATCACACAAAAATTCCTTTCAGTACTACTTCTACCTTTCTCACACACATTGAACATCAAGTTTATGACATGGACATGGATTGTTGTGCCTCCATTGGATTTTTTTTCACAACTAATTTGCAACAAAAAAGCTACAATTAATGCCATGTTTACATTTTCGAATTTCCTTTTTAGTGCCTGGACTCACAATCAGCCTTATTCTGTAAGGCGTTGAACGCCAAAAAACAAACGACAGTGTTAACTTGGTATTACGTAAAGCGCTAAACGTCAAATAATCGTCAATTTGTCGATTCTCTCTTGTGGAACGCGTTCACTGTATTTTTGTCTGTATTCCGTTAGTCCCCAAATTCAAATGCGACTAATAGAGCTCGTGGGGGGAAATGAGCACTAGGGTGGAGGGTCAAAGTATGGAGCAGTTTCGAATACATTCAGTTTGTTGCATTTAAATGATTAGAATAATTTGACATTAAAAAAATGATTGTAAGTAAGTTTAGAATTTAATAAAAAAAAAACACCCCTTTTCATAGCTTCGAGCTGAGGTAGGGCTAAAGATTGTATCCAAATAATTTTTTTTTTATGTGAAATTATTCTAATCGCTTAAATGAACAAACTGGAGGTATTCGAAGAAACTTATTCAACAACTTTGTTTTTTTCTTCATACATTGACGCTAAACGCTGGCGTTTTAGCTACGGAATACCAATAAAAAAACGACACGACTACAAAAACAACAGTTGGCGTTTTAGAAAAACGCCTTTCGGAATAAGGGTGAATGTCAACTTAGCACTACCTACACGGCTTTTTTTTAATAACTAAAGCCTAGTACGTAGATCGGGAAAATTTTTTCTTTTCATACAAAATTTTTCCCAGGACAAATTTTGTCTTCAGTTTTTTTCCAGACAGTACGCAGTTCACGCGCAAAATTGTGACGTTTGTACCCGCTGTAGGGTGAAGTCTTCACTAAATTTTGCCAGGAAGAATAATGTTCGAAGCATTATTTTGCGGGAAAAATTTTGACAGGTCAATAATTTTGCACGATAAACACTTATCAACCTTTAATTTTACAAAAAGAAAAAAACAAGCAAAACATTAATTTTGCGCGATTTTTCCAACGTTTTTGTATAGATTAGAATTGTAGAGATAAAATTTGTCTTTTCCCAATCTGCGTACTAGGCTTAAGCCAAAAAAATTTTTGGATTTTTTTTCTTTCCACAACTAATCTACAACAAAAAAGCTTCAATTAATTACGTACCTCCTTTTTTTAATTTGTAAAACTGTAGTGCTAACTTGATATCAAGTTAGCACTACATACCACCTTTAAAAAAAAAATATATTAGAAGTTTTTTCTTTTCACAATTAATTTACAACAAAAAAACTGAAAGTAATTGCGTTCTTACTTTTTTTTATTTTTAAAAGTGTAGTGCTAACTTGATATCAAGTTAGCACTACATACCTATTTTGTCTTAAATATGAGAGCTACAAATTTTTTTATTTCACAACTAATTTACAACAAAAAAGCTACAATTAATTGCATACTTAGTTTTTTTTAAATTCCAAAAATGTAGTGCTAACTTGACACGCGTGTAGACCATCACTGTTTTTATAACAACTATGAATGATTTGACACAATATAGCTGATTTCGAAATTGAGAGTGAGTACCCTGAATGACTGGCTGAACAGAATTGGGACGCAGACGGAACTGGAGCCGGAGCTGGAATATCTGTCAAAATATTGGATACAAGCAAATTCACTGTTGCGAACACAACGGAACGTAGACGCATACGGAGCTGCAGACGCAGACGGAAGAGTTCACCAACTTTTCACGTACGTCACTTTTGACGTTTCAAATTGTATGAAGAAAAAAAACAACTTTTTGGGTCGGAAAAAAATATTGTGGGTATTTGTATCGCGAAAAAAATTATTTATTAAAAGGAAGGTTATTGGAAACAAAAAATGTGAATTCTGAGCTTGTACACAAGAATATTTTTTTGTTTTTCTTCAAAATACTTTCAAAGCTCCATTATGGACATGTAAAAAAAATAACGTACGACACTTTTTGACAGCTATTCCAGTTTCGTCTGCGGCTCCAGTTCCGTCATTCTATTCTGTTCAGCCAGTGAGGCAAGGCTTTTTTCGATTCCATTCGGAATCTGTGAACACAATTTTTCGTAATTCGTAGCGCAACAATCCGTTCGGATTGTACTTCCTACACTTGCAGGGAAGAGTTAAAAGGGGAGAATTTAGTTTTAACACGCATTGGACTAAAGGTCGCAAAAAATCTTCCAATTGAATTTAATTCAATACAGTCCACTAAACAACAACAAAAATATTTTTTCTTTTATTTTTGTTATTCCTCTTCTTAGTTTTAACAAAAATAAAAAGAAAATATTTTTGTTGTCGTATTTTTATTTATCTATTTTTATATTGTTAATTCGAAAGGTCCGCTATCGCATAGGCTACAGCCTTCGAGTTTGAACTGTATTAGCTAAATTCTGAAATCTTCCTAGTCATCCTTTGCTTATTTATAGTTGTTTTGAAATTAATTTCCATCCCCACCATTTAACCACTTGAAAATAATATTCGGCATTTTTCATATGAAAATGCATTTTTACGCATTGACGATAAGCCATTTACATATGAGAGTAAATGCCTTATCGTCATAGTTTTCACCATTCATTGTCAAAACGCATCGATACTAAAAAATCAATTGCATAAGAGTTCAACGTATCATAGGTTATTTACACTGGCCCAATATGAAGTATATCCAATCGATACACTTAAGCTAAGTACAGACGATTGTCAGATCTTACAATATTGTCAGATCTGTCAGTGAAAATACTGTCCCAAATGTCTTACAATCGTCTGAACACACAATTTTGTCTGACAATATTGTCAGAAACGTCATTGTCAGGTAATTGTGAGATGACAATCTGACAAAAAATTGTCAGGTATCTTACAATCGTCTGAACGCACAATTTGTGTCATTGTCAGACGATTAGGACATTGTCAGACTCATTGGTCATTGTCAGATGTTTTCATTGAAAACATCTTACAATTGCTGATAATTTCCTCATTGTTCGAAATGTCAAACGGTTGGAGCCGAGTTGAGAGATAAAAAAAAAATTTTTATGTAGGAAATTTGTAGCTTTTCCATAACTGAATAAAAACAATCTATAATTCAACTAGACTCACTTTTATATTAAATTCCTTGTGCTGGAATAAATTAAACCATTGAAAGTATCTACTCAAATGAAGATTACGATGAAAATGAAGTGAACAGCAAATTCCAACAAGTTAAAAAAATTGGACTTCAAAATGGCCAAAAAACTATACGAGCAATCAAATTAAATTTGAAGAATGCAAAACGAGGGTGGACAAGGACACTTCCTGGAATTGGTAACAACTGGCAGACTGCCGCCAACTCGCTCAGATCTCAAGGCCACTTTCTGAATCAGCCGAGCTCTCTGGAGTAAGCCTGCTGAACTTTTTGCTCGCAAAGGTTTATTTCTTGATCTAAACAATATAGTGCAATTATTGCAGGGTCTTCTAATCCTTGCAAGTCTTTCAAAAATAAATGATTTAAATTCTTTTTTCTTTTTAATAAATCGATAGAGAATATGGACTTTTTTTTTATTTATCCTTCGTAGTATGTAAAGTCGTCCTTCGCCATCGATGTCCAGTTGTAGTTAAATTGTTTCAAATGCTCGTCCAATTGTTTTCGCATTACCACGATGACCCTAAATTTTCAAATCACTTTGAAAGTATCGTCTTCTTGATGTAGCCACTATACGGATTCACATTTTTAAAAATTGAAATTCTATAAAAGATGTTTGATCTTGAAATCCTCAATTGAATTGAATTTTTATTGTAACTTGAATTTTTATTGATCTACCAACCGTGTGAACAGAAAATTTTCAAGCTGACAATATTGTCAGATATATAATTGTCCGAAAATTGTCAGACAAGAGCTGACAATTAAATTGTTAGAATTTGGCACAAAATCTACCAATCGTGTGAACGGACAATTTTATATTGTCAGAAAATTTTCAATTGTCAGCTAATTGTCTGCTATTGTCAGACCATTGACAGATCTGACAATATTGTAAGATCTGACAATCGTCTGTTAGCTTTATCCATAGAGGTACCAGATACACACAGGCAGCGCAGCGGCCTAATTATTGAAGTGCGATATGATATATGTACAAACCCAAAAACAATGCTTGTGCATGGTGGTCATTCTCATTTTTCTTTACTTAGAACCTTCGTAGGTACTGGCTGACTTATATCTATAGCCGTAGCTACAGTTATGACGCAGAACCGGCGACAATTAATTAATTGTCGTGGTGTTTGGTTTCACTAAGTGGGCTCGGAAGATGACACATTTATGAGTCGCAATGTTTTGGATCGGTTGCGCGAATGACAACGAAAAATGATACTATACAAGATCGTGTGTGGCGGCTTGGGAATGGAATTTAATATTGAATATATGTATAAGGCTGTAAGAGTGGTCGTATGTAGTGGATCACTACACTACGTGCCCTATTACACGTTGACTCTAGAGTCATGACTCTGTTCGAAATTGAACCCAGTATTTACTCCTCACCAAGACCTATCTTGTGTTTAGGGGGTAGGGGAAATTTTAGAAAAAAATGACTTTAATTTTAAAAAAATATTAGAAACCAACGGCAGCACTTACAATGAAGTACTATATCGGGCCAGCAATCTGTACTTAAATCCTGTCTTTAAATTAAATTATTTAGGCCCATTTGCTGAAACGAAACTTAAGTATTTATGTTCAACTTAAACGCTTTATATTCTACTTTTTCATCAGCGTAAACTGTCACATAAGCTGTTATGTTGACCCTAAATATTTAAGTTTCGTTTCAGCAAATGGCCCTTAAGGCAATAGTTTTTTAAAAATTCGAATGCAAACTCAAAATTTCGATAAAAAAAAGTTTAGACCATTTTTTTTCAAAATTGTTGTGTATATCGATTCTTAATCGAACACAAAAAACCGAATGGTTTGATGTCATATAGTTTTTGAGAAAATTGAAAATTACTAAAACTACTTTTCTATGAGATTTTTGTTTTTGGTGAAGACTTTCATTGCATTCAATGTCCTAATCGGTCAGTTAGTTAGGTCAAGCCAAGACAATGTTCAAATGGCTTAGTAAACAATAACCTGTTATTTTATGATCTAAGTAGGTATGCATACTTTGAACATTACAATTGTATTATATAAATATGTTAGACACAAACATACATATTAAGAAATTATATAAATTAGCTGCAGTCGTACAGTAGTACCTATGCAGGTAATGTGATTTTTTTAAAATGCATTATATTTTCATGCCTGAAAAATTTTAAATGTACAATTTTGGGCAGCGTATTTATATGTATGTTACCGTTACAATCCAAAATAATGATATTCTAGAATTTACCGGTAAATCCTAACTTACTGTTTATACATACGTACATAGGATATATTCAAAGTTTCTTTAAATCCAGACTCTACTCTCACCTCCAAGTGGTGAACATCGGGTGCCTAGTACCTTTAACTGGAGATGGGGTTCCAATTCCTGTGGACGATTTAAGGCGTCAGCAAACGAGAAAGCGGGGAGGAGAATTCCCACTAAGGCACTTTTCCTTTTTTTAGGCGGCAGTGGAGGAATTCCCCAGATGGAATCAACGGTGGCGTCTACAGTTCCAGTCAGGTTGAACTACTTAAAGGCCTTCCACAATATCCCACTGAGTATTAACACATGTCAAAAAAGTGGGAAGTAAATCATGTATAATAGTGTGGAGACAAAATATGAAATTCCATCCCACATGACTTAACAGCCCATCTCACACAATTTGACATGTATTAATACAAGAACATTTTTAGGATTGGTTCTAAAACCAATTGTTTGGACGCAAATGTGAAAGCAAAATATGAAAATATTTTCTTCACACAAATTTGGCAGTCGTAAGTGATTCTATCACACTTTTTTTTTTAACATGTATTAATACTCGATGGGATAGTGTGGAATGGCTATTAGTGAACACCTTATATGGGCTACTATGACGTATTCGTAGCTCAGGCCTATATAGAGCGGTTTATCCGGCTCCCCGTCCTTGGAGTTATAATAAGGATCTGGTCCTCCAGGCGAGGGGGTTGTGCGTCGGGCTCGGGGTGACTTCCCTACCACGGAAAAAATATCGGTTCCGAAACGACAACAAGCCTTGCATATGGATGATTTTAATGTTGACGACTCCAGCAAACGAAACAAGGACAATAATTTCGGATCTGCACGTGGAATGTCCGGACCCTAAACAGGCCACGTGCAGCCGAACAATTTGTGGAGAACCTGGATAGGCTAAGGGCTGATGTAACAGCCATCCAGGAAGTGCGATGGGATGGAGGGGGCATCCGAAGGATGAAAACGTGTAACATCTACTTCGGCGAGTGCTGCAAGGAGCAGGGTCAGCGGCTCTTTGGTTGTGGTTTTGTGGTAAGGGGAAGACTTAGGCAAGAAGTCCTGTGCGAGCTTCTATAAAAATCCCTTGACAAGCTCAGCGATTGGGCCAGTAGCTGTGGACTTAATGTCAACCCACTCAAGACAGAACTGGTTATATTTACAAGAAAACGTAATATTCCAAACATAGACCCTCCCACCATAAATGGGACACTGCTCCATATCACGGGTACGGAAAAATACCTTGGTTTGGTAATAGATCGTAAACTAAACTGGAATGAAAACATTAAAGAAAGGATGAAGAAAGTTTCAAAAGCATTCTATACCTGTAATAGAATTTTTGGGAAAAAATGGGGTCCCAGCCCCAAAGCCATTCATTGGATGTACACAGCCATAATAAGGCCAATTTTGACGTACGCCTGTTTGGTATGGTGGCCAGCCTTAGACAAGGCAATCAATCTTAAAACTATGACTAAAATTCAAAGACTTGCATGTATTGGTACGACTAGTGCCATGAAAACGACACCTACCGGGTGCCGTGACTTAAGGCCAAGCGACATAAGGCCCAATTTGGGTGTTTGGCCTTATGTCACTTTTCAATAGCGACATAAGGCCAAATTTTAAGAGTTGGCCTTATGTCACTTTTGAAAAGTGACGTAAGGCCAATTGGGCCTTATGTCACTTTGAACTGTTTTCTTTAAAACCGAAACTATATTGAATAAATTCGGCATGTCGCCACGTACATGTATATTATCACTGTAAAAAGCCAAAATAATGAAATTCTAGAATTTACCGGTAAACTCTAGAGCACTCAGCCTTATGGCGTATAAAAGGTGAAGTATGTATGGGGGGGCATGCTGCCCCCCTGCAACCCCCCTGCTTGGCCCACTATAGGAATTGGGGTAGGTGCGAGGTTGAGTGTATGCAAAGTTTCTTTTGCAGAATTTACCGGTAAATCCTACCTCACAGTTTATACATAGGATACATTTAAAGTTTCATTAAATTCAGATTCTTATAAAATACAAAAAAACTTTGCATACACCCAACCTCGCACCAACATTTGTACTCTCTGAAAACTTTAAAAACTACGAAAAATACTTTGCTGGTTTTAAACTAATGTAGATTTCAGCCACAAAAACCCGGAACTTTGGGAGAGCCAGTGGTGGATGTTTGTTTGGTTACAAAAAAATCATTGAACCTATCTATCAACTTAAGTTTGTAACAACAAATGAAATAATCATGCTTCGCTGCTGTTTTTCAGGAGTTTATTTGAATTTGGTACCGTTCTATTTAAATTGCAGCCATTGGAACAGAGATTTCGCAGTCCTCAAAAACTTTTTTTCGGAATTTGCCTCCACCAATTTCATTCTCGGCGGGGATTTCAATGTGAGAACCGGTATAAAAGGAACAGTGGACTGCAACTCGGTTCCGCCATCATCTGTTGTTGAAGTACGTTGTTCGAAAGATTCAACCTGCGACAGCAACTGTAACAAATTTTTAGAATTTCTCGAAGACATTGGCGCTTATATCCTGAATGGCAGAGGTTTTGGTGATAAAGATGGTGAATACACTTTTGTAAGTAGCAGAGGCTCGTCCGTGATTGACTACTGTTGTCTTTCATACTCAGCTTCAGATATGATAGAAGACTTTTGTGTAGGTTGTGAAACCTTCTCAGATCACATGCCACTGATCTGCTCCTTGAAATCCACAACGATGAAAACAAAACCCAATCAGAACAGTCTACCTCGACTAAAATGGTGCCCAACCAGATACCTCACCTACAATACTAAACTTGAGTCAATTGTACCCAACACAATAATACCAACAGATTCTATTGATCATCGTTGCAACTCAATTAAAAGTTGTATCTACGAAGCAAATGGGACTGTTCAAAAAACAATTAAGTTCGAGCCCTAGAAGCCTTGGTTTGATTTGTCTTGTTTTTTGGCCCGAAAAAAGGCTTTTAAACACCTCAAAGCGTTTCGGAAATTGAACCTTGACGTCTGCCGAAAAAACTACTATGATGCCAACAAAAAGTATAAAAGTTTATGTAAAATAAAAAAAATTGCCTATTTCCAGAACTTAGCAAGAAGCCTACAATTTGTTACTTCAGCCAGAGAGTGGTGGAAGATCGCCAAGGAGATACGTGGAAACACTTTTGGTACACCAGCAATGGTTACAGTCTGTGAATTTAAAATGCATTTTCAGGTCTTGCTAACGCAGTCAATGGATATAGCTACTATTTCATATGCTTTTCCGGAACATCATGTGCCTGAGTTGGATTGCATTTTAGAGCTTGAAGAGGTTCATTCTGCCATATTATTATCCAAAGATTTTAAAACTCCAGGTTTGGACGGAATCCCATATGAATTTTATAAAAATTCCTGTCCGGCACTTATTGTGGAAATACATAAATTATTTGCTAACATTTTTGAAACTGCAACTATACCCTCATCATTTAAAAAGTCGATTATATACCCGTTGTTTAAGAAAGGAGACGTTAATGTGGTATCTAACTATAGAGGACTGTCTTTCCTCGACACGCTTTATAAATTATTTACCACCGTTCTTTTTAATAGACTTAGGTCTTGGTTGGAAGCTAATAACATCATAAACGAATTTCAAGGTGCTTATAGGAGTAACTACTCTACTGTGGACCAAGTTTATAATCTTTCATGTATTATACAACTTCAATTAAGTGAGAAGAAGAAACTCTATGCATTCTTCATCGACCTAAAAGCTGCTTTTGATAATGTTGATAGGAATGCTTTATTCTACAAACTATCGACTCTGGGAATCTCTTCAAAGATGATCGCAATTATAAAATCACTTTATCAGGATACTGCTGCTGCTGTTTGGGATGGCCTGTATTTGTCTGATTTCTTTTCCACCAACAAAGGTGTCCGACAGGGTTGTGTGCTAAGTTCTCTGCTCTTTGTCCTCTTCTTAAATGATCTTCATGCCGAATTACCTATTGGACTATTTTTGGATAGTCTTGCAATTAACGCCCTTTTGTACGCTGACGATATTGTGCTCTTATCGGATAATCCCATCAATCTACAGCTACTCATTGATAGCTTCAGTTTATACTGCAATAAGTGGAACCTTGACATTAATCTTGCAAAATCTGAAATAGTTATCTTTCGAAATGGAGGACGCAGAGCTGCTTGCGAAAAATGGTTCTTTAATGACACCGAAGTAAAAGTTTAAAATCATTACAAATATCTTGGAGTAGTATTCAACTATAACATGTCTTGGAATGAGCATTTAAATAGCAGATTGAGTTCATCAAAAAACTCTATTAATGCAACATGGACCAAGCTACTGAGAGATAAATCTGTACAGCATTCTACTAAATTTAAAATCTATGATGCTGCTTCGAGGGCTATAATGTTGTATTGTGCCCAAGTGTGGGGATATCGTGAGCACAATCAAGTTGAAAAATTGCAACGTTTTTTTTATTAAAAGATGCTTCTTATTACCGGACAACACGCCAACCTATGCTCTGCATATCGAAACTGGTCTACCTAAAGTTTTTCTAACATCCTTAAAGATACACTTTTCATATATAAGAAGAACCTTGTCTCTTCCTAATAGCAGATTACCAAGAATCTTATCTCAAGCTATTATTGCTAAGAAAATCTTTTGGGCTAGGGAATGGTTGGATCTTTTCCATGGAACGTCGATGGATTTTTCCTTCGACATTAATGTGCTTGAATGGCATACACTTCAGAAAATTCTTTTATTGAAGCTTCGAGAAAAACACTGGATTGAATATACCACCAACGCCATACAATCTCAATTTCATGATGAGTACTGCAACTTGCTGTATAACGATGTACCAAACTATTTTGAAGACTCAAATCCCCGTGATATGATTTCTCTCATTTTTAAAGCTCGTTGTGGACTGCTTAATCTTAATGGAAGAGCGTTTCAAAAGGAAACTGATGGTATATGTACACTTTGTAACATGGATGTATCGGAAAATACTTTTCATTTCGTCGGAGCATGTCCAATATTCAAAGGGTACAGAAGAAAATTTCTTGGCAGTGACCTGCTCTCCCGCTCACAGCTTCTCAACATTCTAAATGGCAACTGCTACACAAACTTATACAATTTTTTAAAAGCGGCAATTAAATATCGCTATCTTATTTTAAATGAATTTTCATAAGTAATGTAATTAAGTCAACTCACTAAGCTCATTTTTAAATTTACTTTTTTACCTGACAGGCAACTTAAAGTTATTGTCTTAACTAATTTTTATACCAGCATAAATCATGTTTTTGTAAAATCTCTTTTTGAAATAAAATTATATATCTATCTATCTATCTATCTAGTGCTTTACGATTCAAACAGTGCAACAACTGGAAAGGGAGCCAATTCGGACATAAAACAATTATAAATTTTACGGACAAAGACATTCAAACAGACTATTCCATACCGCAAACTGATTTTAACACAGTTGGCCAAACGGATATTGCCTCCAGGGACCGTTGGGCTTAAAACCGGGTCATAAGCGTTGATCATGTTTCTGTCTTCACGGATGGCTCCAAGACAGATGAAGGGGTTGGGTCAGGCATCTTCTCAGAAAATCCCCTGGATAAATCAATAAAGCTTCCAAACTTTTGCAGTGTCTTCCAAGCTGAGGTGTTTGCAGTTTGTAAGGCCGCAAAATGTCTTGTCACATGTGAATTAACAAACAAGAATATAGATATCTTCATCGACAGCCAGGCGGCAATAAAAGCCATTTCCTCAGTCGTCACAAAGTCTAAGCTGGTAAACCGTTGCCATAGCGAACTGAAATTGCTCAGTGCAACAAATACAGTTACCCTCGATGGGTCCGAGGACACCACGATATATACGGGAATGAAATGGCGGACGAACTGGCCAAAACCGGATCTTCTCTTGATCCGAGCCAAATTGAATCCTCTGTGTTCATGCCACAAGAAAAAAGGAGAATACGCCAGAGTTGCCTAAAGGCCGCCAACGACAGATGGTCAGCAATTGATACTTGTCGGGTTTCGAGGAACCTATGGCCGGATATCTCTAAGAAAAAAGCAGACTACCTTCTTACGCTAAGTAGACCTCAACTGTCCATCTTAGTTGGAATCCTAACGGGTCACAACTCAATGGGAACCCACATGAGTAGAATAGGTATAGCCACATCTGACTTATGCAGAGGATGTTATGATGCAGAAGCGGAAGAGGGCTCTCATCACTTCCTTTGTGAGTGCCCCAGCTTAGAAAGAATCAGAAAGACAGCCCTCGGAGAATACTTCTTCGATATATTAGGCGACATCTCGTGTTTGCCACTGAAAAGCATCATAAAATTCATCCAGAATTCAAGATGGTTCAGGGAGGCACCCCACACCTAACCCCAGACTCCACTAAGTCCTTTCCTCACCAGTCCTTATTCATTCCCTACCCATATCCTGGGGAGCACAATGGATCCACTGAGATCCGAGTGAGATGACGTGGCTTGCCGTATCATCACCCCTTAAAACCTAACCTTACCTAGGCAAGGAGTCTTGGGCTTTAGAAATGTAAGCGAACGCCTGGTCACAATCCGCATCAAAGCAAAGTTCAAAAACATCACGTTGATCTGTGCCCATGACCCAACGGAAAAAAAAGATGATTCAACGAAAGAAGAATTCTACGATCTCCTCGAGGATACGTATGATAGGTGCCCCAAGTACGACGTCAAGATTATTCTTGGCGACTTCAACGCCAAGATCGGAAAGGAGGGCATCTTTGTTTCGATAGTCGGAGGACACAGCCTGCACGACAACACTTCCGGTAACGGACTCAGGCTCATTGATTTCGCGGCGGGGCGAAATGTCATCATAGCAAGCACTCTATTCCCACACCTCAATATACACAAAGGGACCTGGCGGTCTCCGGATCAACGAACCGTCAACCAGATTGATCATGTTGCGATAGACGCCAGATATGCTTCCAGTATCCTGGATGTCCGAACGCTCCGAAGTGCCAACATAGACTCGGATCACTACCTGGTGGTAGCGCAAGTACGTATGCGGATATCCATGACGCCACAAAGACAAGCGGATCCTGTAAAACGATTTAAAGTCGTGAAGCTAAAATCGCAAGAGATAGCCAAGACTTTTGCAGACCACGTCTCTCTTAAACTCTCAACAGGCCCGCCACAAGCATCATTTGTAGAGGTTCAGTGGAAGCACTGCCAAAATGCCATCAAAAGTGCCGCTACTTATGTGGTGGGTTTCACTAGGCCACCACAACGAAACCCCTGGTTCGATGAAGAATGCAGACTGGCGCATGAAGCAAAGAACGAGGCCTACCAAGCAATGCTGCAGACTAAAACCAGAGCTGCTGAGAGAGCAGCCCGGGAGCTCTACGGGCAAAAACCTGCCAGCCGAGCTATTCAACTCGTACTATTGAGTACGCAACTCGCAAGTCAACATTGGTACAATTTTTCAAAAGTCCGTTCAACTACTTGCTTATGCAGATGATATTGACATCATTGGGAAAACGAAGCGAGTTGTTACTGGCGCGTTGGCAAGTATTGAATCGGAGGCGGCGAAAATGGGTTTGGCCATTAATGAGGACAAGACGAAGTATATGCTATCAGCGAGAAAGGAAACTCAACATCGTCGGCTCGGGCAAAACGTCACGATGAATAGATACAACTTCGAAGTCGTCAAGGACTTTGTCTACCTGGGCTCCACTATAACATCGCAAAATGACATCAGCGTAGAGATCAAACGAAGAATTACTCTTGCCAATCGCTGTTTCTTCGGGATAAGAAGGCATTTGAGTAATAAAGCCCTCTCTCAGAGAACCATCAAGGAGACCTTATATAAGACGATAATCATCCCGGTCCTGCTATATGGGCAGAGGCATGAACCCTGTCAAAAACGGATGAGAATCTGCTTGGGTGCTTTGAAAGGAAGATTCTTCGGATGATCTTCGGTCCAGTATGTATCGATAGAGTATGGAGGAGAAGATTTAACAACGAGCTTTACGGGCTTTACAGCAACGTTGACCTGGTCAAGAAGCTGAAAATACAGCGGCTGAGATGGCTGGGACACGTGGAGCGTATGGACACCGACGCACCAGCCCGACGAGTCTTCGAATCTACCCCTGACGGTCTGCGCAGCACAGGAAGACCCCGGATAATCTTCAGTCCAGTACATATCGATGGAGTATGGAGGAGAAGATTTAACAACGAGATTTACGGGCTTTACAGCGACGTCGACCTGGTCAAGAAGCTGAAAATACAGCGGCTGAGATGGCTGGGACACGTGGAGCGTATGGACACCGACGCACCAGCCCGACGAGTTTTCGAATCTACCCCTGACGGTCTGCGCACCAGAGGAAGACCCCACCTTAGGTGGCGCACACAAGTGGAGAACGACCTCAACCAACTTGGAGTGCGTAACTGGAGGCAACTAGCTACGGACCGAGCTGGCTGTAAGGGCTTGTTGGTTGGGGCCGTAGTCCATCCTGGGCTATGAGCACCATCTAAAGTAAGAAAGTAAAGTAAGTAAAAACAAAACACCCAACCTGGCACCTACCGCAAATCCTATAGTGGGCCAAGCAGTGGGGTTGCAGGGGGCAACATGCCCCCCTTACATATCAAACTGCTTATACGCCATAATGTTGGGTGATAGCACTATATAATATGTAAGCAACAAAAAAAAAAAAAAAAAAAAATCTCATAAAAAAAGTGGTTTTAGTAATTTCCAATTTTCTCAAAAACTAGTAGACATAAAACCATTCGGTTTTTGTTTTCGATTAAAAATTAGTTAAGTTTAGTTTAGTTTATTTATTTGAAAACAAACGAATTAGTAAATAAAGATTCTTATAGCTAGTGAAGTTAAATATGAAGCTAACAAATTTGGAAAAGAGTATACAAAATAAAAAAAAAAAACATTAATAAAAAGACATTTTGAAATTTAAGGAATCACAAATCAATATAAAAAAAATAAATTAATTAATACACACGTCTCCATTTAACAGAAAAAATGAATTATAATTTAAAAAAAATATCTTAAATAAAGAAGAGAAGAAAATTAGCCGGGTTTTTGAGTAAAAAAGGACTTAAGTTCCAACCGAAACCTTGTTGTGCCACCAAACTCTCGAACATACCTAGGTAAGGCATTGCATAAGCGTATAGAGTTAACGAAAAATTGCCTCTCAGATGTTAGGCAGGAATAACGAGGGTGAATAAGCTAACAAGATCTTGTTGAGGTGCTAAAACGTAAGTTGTTAAATAGGTAACAAGGCTGATTAGTATGAATAACATTGGAAAGCAACATAAGAGATCTATAACGGATATGATGATCATACGACATATTATATGTAGAGTGGTATAGAGCAGTGAGAAATCCTGTCAAAACGTCTCATATTAAAAACATAACGTGCAATATTGTTAAAAGCGACATTTAGCTTTTTTCTGCTAGGCGAATCACAATTTCCGAAATATTCACAAGCGTAGTTTAAATTGGGGATAACAAGTGTTTTTCTAACAACATGCGAGTTTTTAAAGGAGTTTATTGGTGTGACAACCAGAGTTGACGTAGAGTTTCATACACTCTACCAACAGCTGTGTTGATGTGGTTGTTCCAAGTAAGTGTGCTGTTAAAGACTACTCCCAGATTTCTAGCGGTATCAACATATTCAATCTTTTAGCCTCGAAGCATGATGTCAGGGAAGTAGGAAAGATCTAAGGGTTTTCTACTAATTACCATATTATTTTGTTTTGTTTTTTTTTTTTTTTTTTTTGGTTTAGAAAGAGCCAATTCTTCTCCGACCAAGTGGAAATCCTTTCTAAATCTGAATTGATCACTAATCTTGACTGGTGGAAATTTTGCGAATTGGTATAATTTTAGTTTTTTTCCACTGAAAAGGGTAAACACCTGTGGTTAAGATAAAGTTGAAAACATGTACCAATGCAGGTAGAATGATAGGAAGAACTATTGTGACAAATTTGCGATGAATCCCATCAAACCAAAAAGCATTAGATTCAATAGATAATAGGCAGTCAACAATTTCAGTGCTATCAACACAAGAGAATTCATGTAGGATATCTGAACGCTGAGGAGCGCCATGCAGATTCAATGGGATTGAATTTAAGGTAGAAAAGGGATGTTAATAAAACTCTTCTTTAATTGGTTCATCTCAAGACTATTGTCAATATTGTGACTGGTTTTCCCCACCCCATTTTCTCTTATACTTCGCTAAAGCTGTCTTCCTTTCATTGATGTATTCACTTTATTTCCAAAGAATTTCTTTTTAGCGAGCTTAATTTTACTTACTACTTGACTGCGCAAGCAACGGTAAACTTGGAAAAGAGTGTCCAACCTATAATGTTTCCAGTCGATGTAGGCCCTATTACGTATTTCGATTATTTTCCGAAGGCGATGATAATCAATGTTGAAAAAATCCCTGTATTTATAATTTAAGACAGGATAATTAACAGAAAAATCAAAGATAAGATAAATGAGATCATGCCTAGAGAAAGCGGAAGCTGACAACAGGTTATAAAAAAGAGCACTGTCAGGTTCATTTACAAAAAACACATCAAGAAGAGTGCTCGCTTCATCTGTGAAATGAGTTGCACTAGTTGTTTTAACTGGGAACAAATCAAGAGAGCTCATACCTTCGATCAGACTTACTTCCGTCAAAATGTCGCTATTTAAGTCACCACACACAATTATTTTTTGATAGCTTGATGAAATAATTCATTGATTTCGGATTTAATTGCACTAACTTCATTATCTTACTTGGATTGATCAATAGATTTGCTAAGTTCGGAAAATTTCAAATCAATTTTGTTCGCAAGTATATGATTATTTTCTTGGATTTTTGTTGTCATAAGTGAAATAATTAACTCACTTTGACTTTTAAGTTGTTTATCCATTTTTGTCAATAAGATGCTTTCATCAACTGCCATTATTTTGATCTAGGTGAACTAACGGGTGTTTGAGGTTTGCACTTGGAATTATGGAGTTCGAGTTTGACCTAATACGTTTTTGATTGGACATGATTGATTAGGTATAAGTTCAAAGTTCGTTATAGTTAAAAAATAAACAAAGAAAAAAACAATCAAGAACTTAGCGTTGGCACAACACTGAATATGTTTAAAATAAAGTAAATAAGGATTTATATTGTCAATGTCACTTAACAGACTTATGTTTTGTTTGATAAAGCTCAAGTTTTCACCATTTGATAACAGGCCAGTCGCATAAATTTAACTTGAAACAGTTATGAGATCATCATCTAGAAAAAACACGTCTATACAGTAGCTCGAACCATACTCCGTTATTGAGCATATTATTGATATACTCATTGACCACAACTTTATTTCACAATTTAAAAAAAATTGGTCTAATCTTTTTTCATTATTTTTTTTTATAAAAAATTTGAGTTTGCATGCGATTTTTTTTTTAAACTATTGGCTTAAATAACTTAATTTAAATTAGGCTAAATAAAAAATGTCTGGCTTCCGAAACCGGTATTGTTTTTTCATTTTTTTTTTTTTTAATTGCCCCTACCTCCTAAACGGGGCGAGAAAGACCCCCCCCCTTTCATAGTAAAAAATGTTTGTTTTTATCCCCTCTACGAAAAACCGTAATCAATTTTTGGCGCGTGAGTTATCGTACTCGTGCACGGTGCGATGTCACCAAATCACTATCTATGATCAAATTCATAACATTTTAGTTCGCTTACATGCCGCCTCCACAGGCCATAAACGATGGCAGGATTATGAACATGTCTACAAAAAATCCAATGGAGGCACAAAAATCCATGTCCATGTCATGAACATATCGGCGAAAACTAATTTTTGAACAAGACATGAGCTCTGTTCAAAGCTTGGCCATGAGATTTGACGTTCCATGTGTGTGAGAGAGGTAGAAGTAGTACTGAAAGGAATTTTTGTGTGATTCTCTTGCTCTGAATTATTAGCGGAATTTATCGACATGACATAAAGTGCCCAGTGTGAAAAAACAAGCTGATTGTTGATTGGATTGTGGTTTGGATCTTGGCCATATGTGTGTCCTGTCGAGTCGGCGTGTTAAGCAGAAGGAGAAAACAAACACACTACGCATTGGCCGTCGCGTCATCGTTACAAAAAGTCAACAATTGAGTGAAATGAAAGGAGGAATACAAATTGAGTGGACAGAGAGAGATTCAGAAGCAAATAGACAAAAGAAAATGAATGTAGAAAACACGGAACGATAATGATATGAAACAAAGCAGCAACCCAGTCATTGCGATTGATTCATAGATGCAAAAATACAAAAAGTTGATAAATTTATAATTAGTAAATAAATTTATTTTTCAGCTTAGAAGAACAGTTAAGAGGTAGAGCCTAAAATTTGCATAAACATATTGAATTTATACAAAAGATCCCACTTTTGTAAAATATCAAGCAGGTTTAAAGCATAATTGAATATGTTGGTCAATTTCGACAAAAAATTGTACGAATTTTTCTTAAAAGTTAACAATGTAATTCAACAAATATATTTAAAAAATAAGAAATATCTATTTACATGCTTCAAAGAATAAGGAAATTTATACAATTTGTTTCAAGTAAATCGGTTGAATACTTTCTGAGATAAACGCGCACATGGTTATATTGAATTATTAATATTATTATAAAAATATCCTGACATATACTTTGTTTTGAATTACTATGATTATTTTGAATTATTAATACTAAAATGTTGTAAAAAATATCTTAAGCAGGGAGATGTTATACAAGGTGTTCGGTATAAGGTGCACCAAGGAACCAGAGTAAGTTGGTTGGGTTAAGACAAGAAAAAAATCGTATGGGAGGGGGTCGTTTTTCCCCTGTTTAGGCGGGAGGGGAAATTTTTAAAAAATCTGATTTAAATAGAAAAAAAAATTATTAAAAAACAAGACCAACACTTACAATGTGTTTTAAAGCCAGAAGCTTGTTCTTGTATTTTCTTTTCAATTCAAATTATTTGAGAGAACAGTTTTTGAAAAATTTAATGTTGAAAAAATAATGCAAAAAATTGTGTTCAAACTAATTTTTTTTTTAAATTTAACGTTATTAAGTAATATTTTTGTTTTCAATATTTGGGGCTCCTATTAATTTTTAGGCAAACACTAAATACCGGATGTCTAAATGTTTTTTAGTTTGTACGAAAATTGAAAATAACAATATCTACTTTAGTAAATAATTAGTAGAAACAGAATCTTTGTAACAACATCGGTTGGAAGTCAAATTCAAGGAAAAATTTCTTTTGTTATTTTTAAATTTCTCAAAAACTGGAATACATTTTGACATCTGGTTTTTAGTGTTTGGCTGAGAATTGATGAGGGCATTGAAAATATTAAACACGAAAATATTACTTAAAAACATAAATTTTGAAAAAAATTAATTTGAACACCATTTTTTGATTTTTTTTTTTCAAAAAATTAAGTTTGAAAATTATTTTTGAAAAACTGTTTACTAAATTAACTTTTTTTAAAAAGGGAATAAAAGAAAATGTTTTTGGCCTTATAAAAAGGTATTAGGTGATATTCTAATAGTGAATTTTTTTTTTTTTAATAATTTTTTCTGTCTTAAGTCGTTTTTCTGAGAAAATTTCTTCTTCCGTTATATTTTTTAATTTTCGCAAAAACAAAAAGACACTTGAGTACCTAATTTCTTTTCCGTATTTGACTAGAAAATTATAGGAGTATCGAATATTAAAAACAAAACTATTACTTAATTGCGTAAAATTTTGAAAAAAATTAGTTTGAACACAATTTTTTTCCTTTTTTTTTTTTTTTTTAAATTTTGAATTTGATAACTAATTTTTCAAAAACTGTTCTCTCTAGTAACTTGAGTTAAAATCATGATAAAAGAATGGATTTTTGGCTTATATTTACTTTTTTGTCTTGTCTTAACCCAACCTACTCGCTCTAGGTCTTTGGTGAACCTTATGCCGAACACGCCCTGTATATTGCACAATTAACTTTAAGCTTAACTTGATTATTCACACAGGGTAGTGGGCAGTTTGTGTTAATAACTCGTTGAGTCAAGATGACTTATTGTAACTTTCTGAATAACATAATAAACGTAATATAACAGGCTGCATAATAGGTGTCATAACAGGACACATGCCTTGCTTTATCTCAAAGACGCAGACTCCATCTGGGTGATTTCTACTACTGATCCTACTGATCTGGAAAATAAAGATATCACGAATTGCCAGAGTGCGACAGAAAATATAGCGGTACTTTTTGAAATATACTTTCTGATTTCATTTCTCAACATCATAAGCCAACAATTAGTATCATGAGATGATGCCTTAACGCTCAAGGTTTGGAAAAAATGGAAAATAAACCTTAGAAAATGTTTGTGCTTATTCAGTTGAAGCGAAGTGTATAAGTAATCTCACTCGCCTCGTAAGGAGCTCCAAGTGGTTCAACGACTAGTGAGGAAGTCCCCTAGATTCAATGTTGTATCACATTGAACCGACTTCTGTTCTAAGTGCGTCGGTCGGCTCTCTGCTGGCAACCGCGTCAACCTAACCTAACCTAGATAATCTATATATTTATAACCTAAAGCATATTGAAGGTAATATATTGCACATCTTCGAAAATTACAGTGACCTGCCTGTCAGAATTTACAAAAACAAAACACAAGTGTTTCCGAATCGCAGTGACTCATCCACAATTTACAAAAACAAAATACAAGACATGCGCAGAACTGAACAAAAATAAAAACTCGGAAGATATTACCTTCTATATGTGTACTGTGAAGCTGCACATAATTATGTACATACTTGGACCTTTTGACTCGCTAATTTACCATCATTTTTAGGATATTGTTGGTTTTATTCAAAAATGTGGAAGTTAGCAACAACAATATTATTGAGCATTATAAATCAAATGAATATATACATATCTCAACAACTCACCCATTCGTGCCACTGGTGGAGCTTGCTTCGCATCAGGATCTGTAGCTGCAGGTATTGTGTTTTCATAGTTCGCCAGTGAAGAAATAAACGCGGATACATGGGGCCTGGTCTCCAATTCATCATCATATAAGTATAAATTAGCATCTAACCTATCTTTAGTTTCTTCCAAACTAGCTGTTTCTCTCTCTTCTGAAATGTAGAAAATAAAAATACATTATAATCATTATGCATTAATTGGGTATCATATACATTGAATAACAAAAATGTTAAAATTTACATTGAAGAAGTTCGAACACACAAATTAAACAAACATTTTATCTCTGGATTTAATACCTATAACTTGAGTCATAAATGGGAGTGGGTCGAAATTCTGGGTTTCAAGATTCTGTATGACCCAGATCCTGTATATTTTATTTTCGAAAATATTGTACGACCAAAATTCTGTATTTAAGAATTCTGTACTTAGAATACTGTATATCCGAAATGCTGTAAGTGTAAAATTCTGCATTCATTATTAAGCACGTATAAGTACAAAAAGAATTGTTTGCATTTGCTTGTATAAAAATTCATTCAAGTACGATCTCTTTAAAAACGAGTAAAAGACTTATTTGTAACTAACGTTTTATTAACTGTATTTTCGTGAATATATTTCTGTTAAACCTCGATATGTAAAAATAGTTGATTGATAAAACTTAGAATTCTTCAGCAAAATTGGTACAAGTCCGAAATGTTTTATTTGCAAAATTCATTATAGAATTTAAGTATTTTGAGGTTTTACATTGACATTTCAATATGATAAATTTTAAATTATATGTAGGTAAAAAATAGCTACATGAAATTTGACCCCATTGAAAAATAGCCCCAAACAAAAAATGAAAACTTTCCCCAAAAATGTAGGTACACATTGTAACGATGAAATCAGCACCTAACTGCTTTCGGAACAAACAAAGAACCAAGAACAAAAATACCCTTATCAAAGACAACAACCATCTATAAAAATTCCCGAAAGAATTCTCTCTTTCTGGGAGAAAATGCGCTAAATGGAAGATAAAGGCTGATTTCCAATGGCGCGTTCGCGTTAGAGACGCTTACGTATACGTTTACAAGCTTTACGAACGCGTGACATGACAGACGACTTGAAGAGAACCTGAAAATCAAAATGAACCTACATAACTATAATTTCGAATTCCTTTCAACAAACTATTCCATTATTTTTTAAACAAAATCGATTTTTTTCTTTCAATAAAAGGAATTTGTACAGAAAAACCGATTTTTTCTTCCAAATAAATCGATTTTTTTGTTGAAAGGAATTCGATCATTAATTTAACTGTCAAAACGAACGCTTAAGTTGATTTTTTTCAACTGTAACGTTGAGGTAGCTTATGTTACGTTGGTTTGTGTACATGCTAATAGGTGCCAAATCGTAACATAATACCCAACGCGTCATTGTAAACAATTTGCTTAAATTGCTATATGTGAGCCTTCGCGTTGAAAGAAAAATCTGTCAAAGTGACGCCCAACGCGGCATTGGAAATCAGCCTTAATACCCAATGCGTCATTGTAAACAATTTGCTTAAATTGCTCTGTGTGAGCTTTCGCGTTGAAAGAAAAATCTGTCAAAGCGACGCCCAACGCGGCATTGGAAATCAGCCTTAACGAATTCCCGATTGGAGAGAACGCCATCTCTCCCTGGAATGGAAACTTCTAGAAGGTTTGTGCCAGTACTTTCTAGAGGAGCCTCAAACCATTGAAATAAGTATAAAAGGGAGATGTTTTGAGCAAAATAGCACAGAGTTGACACACAGATTCAGTGCAGTGCAGTGACAACGTACAAATGGATAGCGGAAGAAATTTATTTAAATAAAAATCTACCCCTAAATAAAAAGGATTAAACTGCCCAACAGCAAGAAAAGGGATTATCCTAACAAAACAAACAAAGTGACATATGTGGATTAAGTGCGCGCAACAAAAGTTTTTCTCAAAATAGTGTTTGTGTACTAATCCGTGTGATAAAAAATCAGTTAAAGTGAAAGAGGTTAATCCAGCAATGGAACCAATTAACCCAGAGTCAGCACTTGCTTCACTGGAAGCATTGCTGAAAAAAATAGTCAACAATCTCGGACCTGAATATGGCCCGAGATTAGCGATGGTTTTTAACACCATCGTGCAGCCCTTTGCAATCATCACCGAAGAAGTAGTTGAAGAAACCAACATGAAAACCGAGGACATTGACAATAATATTGAGTCATCATCCGCCAGCAGCGAGGAAGAATCTTCCACTGAAGAAGAGCCCAGCTCTGAAGAAGAAGCCAATGCCTCACCATTACACGGACAAAAAAGACCCCGCAAAACAGACAATAAGAAGGACAGCAACATGAAGCGCCCCCAACTTGACGAAGATTCTGCCACGAATCGACCTAAGGCGCCCCTGCCAGTCTCGACTATAACAACCACATCATTGTCACCGACAACCCAGCCACCAGCCACAACAACAGCCGTCATGCCTACTCCTGCCCAGCCACCGAAAACAGCAAACAAGTCCTTTAAGAACCGCAATACCAAAACTACTGTCATCAACGCTGGAAACAGGGAATCCTTCGACGCCGTCAAGAAGTTCCTTAGAACCAGCAAA
Organism: Epistrophella euchroma; assembly: GCA_947049315.1. Taxonomy (NCBI): domain Eukaryota; kingdom Metazoa; phylum Arthropoda; class Insecta; order Diptera; family Syrphidae; genus Epistrophella; species Epistrophella euchroma. The sequence goes on along the minus strand of OX346245.1, from coordinate 80,976,872 downwards.
ATCCAATATAACTCCTTTACACCAAAGGAGGACAGGAAAAACTTGCTGCTACTGAAGGGAATTCACCACACGCCGCCATTGAAGTAGAAGATGAACTACGGATCGAAGGACTCCCAGTCATTAAGGTGGGTTGGATATATTCCATACCAACACATTCCATACCGGCCAAATCCATACCAGTACACACCATACCAACCCAATCCATACCGACGGACACTCCATACCAACTAGTTCCATACCAATAGGACAAAATCCGAAGCGTTCCTACGCGAAAAGGTAGGTATCTACAATAATATAATTTGATAAATTTGCATTGTTATTTGTTGATTATGCTGCTAGGAATTATTTTTTTTTCAAAGACGTTTATTAGATATAACATATACCTACGTAAAATAATAAAAGAAAGGTAATATTATGAATAGTGCAATGTTTTGATTGGGGATCGTTTTTTTTTTTCATTTCATACAGGTAGGTAGGTAGCTGCTTAGAGATTTACTAGGTTTATAATATAAGTATCAATTTTTTCAAACCTTTTACTAAGGTAAGGTAAGTATTGTTTTGTTTCACCAAATAATTTAATTTTTTTATTATTTATTAAATTATTTATCAATATTTTTGTAGGTAACTACCTCCTTTCATCTATAATGTTCCATATTCATACCATTCTTAAACGTATTTCTCTCTGAGTGAAGATAAAGATACAGTGTATGTGTATGTGTACAACGTATTCTGCTCTCTGTGGTTTTTTATAAAAGGAGGTGTGGAATTTTCTCAGAGTGTGAAAGTGTGTATGTATTGGTCTGTATTTTTCATATTCGCTTCAGTAAGCTGTCCTTGGGCCTATATGCATTCTATATGGTATTTTGGCCAATGGGCGATCTAGTATACAAAAATATTGATGTCCTTTTCTTGGCGTTGGTTGAATTTGATCTTAAAGCGAAAGGCAATAACCAGGTAAAGGTAGAAAGAGTTAAAATTACAATATTGTTGGAGGTTCCATAGGCATAGCAATTGGAGAAATCAAATAAAAACTTCTGAAGGCATTCAATGCGAAAAAAGGAGCCAAGAGATCGGAATAGATGTATTAGGGCAAGGCATAGGTTATTTTATTATTGTTGTTGATTATATGCTTTTAGGACTTCATTTTCAAAGTCGTTTAATAATATTAGGTATAACTAATATAATAAAAGAAAGTTAGTACGTATACCTAAAATGTTTTTATAGGGGATTGTTTTATTTATGTCATATACATAGGTAGGTAGGTATTTAGTAATATATGTAAGTAGGTAACCTACTTAGGTAATTTTTTTAAACCTTTTAATAAAGTTAAAGATAGGTAAGTAGATACCTTACTTTACTTACTTTAGATGGCGCTCACAGCCCAGGATGGACTACGGCCTCAACCAACAAGCCCCTCCAGCCAGCTCGGTCCCTAGCTAGCTGCCTCCAGTTACGCACTCCAAGTTGGTTGAGGTCGTTCTCCACTTGTGTGCGCCACCTAAGGTGGGGTCTTCCTCTGCTGCGCAGACCGTCAGGGGTAGATTCGAAGACTCGTCGGGCTGGTGCGTTGGTGTCCATACGCTCCACGTGTCCCAGCCATCTTAGCCGCTGTATTTTAAGCTTTTTGACCAGATCGACGTCGCTGTAAAGCCCGTAAAGCTCGTTGTTGAATCTTCTCCTCCATACTCCATCGATACATACTGGACCGAAGATAACCCGAAGAATCTTCCTTTCAAAGCACCCAAGTAGATTCTCATCCGTTTTTGTCAGGGTCCATGCTTCTGCCCCATACAGCAGGACCGGGATGATAAGGGTCTTATATAAGGTCTCCTTGGTTCTTTGAGAGAGGGCTTTATTACTCAAATGCCTTCTTAGCCCGAAGAAACAGCGATTGGCAAGAGTAATTCTTCGTTTGATCTCTGCACTGATGTCATTTTGCGATGTTATAGTGGAGCCCAGGTAGACAAAGTCTTTGACAACTTCGAAGTTGTACCTATCCATCGTGACGTTTTGCCCGAGTCGACGATGTTGAGATTCCTTTCTCGATGATAGCATATACTTCGTCTTGTCCTCATTAACAGCCAAACCCATTTTCGCCGCCTCCGATTCAATACTTGCAAACGCACCAGTGACAGCTCGCTTCGTTCTTCCAATGATGTCAATATCATCTGCATAAGCAAGTAGTTGAACGGACTTTTGAAAAATTGTACCACTGTTGTTGACTTGCGAGTTGCGTACAATTGCTTCAAGTACGATGTTAAAGAGGTTGCATGATAACGCGTCGCCTTGCCTCAAACCTTTCTCGACATCAAAGGGTTCGGTGGTGTTCTTGCCGACTTTGACGGAGCAGCGAGATTTCTCCATCGTCATCCTGCACAAGCGGACGAGTTTGGCAGGGATGCCGAGATGCGCCATGGCCCTGTATAGCTCGTCTCTGTCTACGCTATCATATGCGACTTTAAAATCGATAAAGAGGTGGTGTGTATCGATTTGAAACTCCTGGGTTTTTTCCAAAATCTGTCGGAGTGTGAGCATTTGATCGACGGTTGATTTGCCGGGCCTAAAACCACACTGATAGGGGCCGATCAGATCGTTGACAAACGGTTTTAAGCGATCACACAGTACAGATGACAAGATTTTGTATGCGACGTTGAGGAGACTTATACCTCTGTAGTTGGAACAGGTCAGAGCATCTCCTTTCTTGTGGATAGGGCACACTATACCGAGGTTCCATTCATCGGGCATACTTTCCTCCGACCAAATTTTGGAGATAAGCTGGTGTATACTCCCTACCAAGTCATCTCCCCCTGCTTTGAATAGCTCGGCTGGCAGGCCATCCGCACCAGCAGCCTTGTACGTTTTAAGCTTGGCTATCGCTAACCGCACTTCATTTAGGTCGGGTGGACCGACTGTGTGTCTACCACCATATTCCCACTCTCGTCTCGGCAGGCTTCCGTTCTGGCCTTGTAACCCTGGGTAGTTTGCCTCACCCTTCGGTAGAACTTTCGAACATCCCCCCTGCCGCTACAGTCCCCAATAGACTCGACCGCCCGCTTCGCATGCTCTCTCTTTTTCCTCCTGAGAAGTCGGCGTTCCTCCCTTCGCTTTTGCCCGTAGAGCTCCCGGGCTGCTCTCTCAGCAGCTCTGGTTCTAGCCTGCAGCATGGCTTGGTAGGCCTCGTTCTTTGCTTCATGCGCCAGTCTGCATTCTTCATCGATCCAGGGGTTTCGTTGTGGTGGCCTAGTGAAACCCAGTACATCAGTAGCGGCACTTTTGATGGCATTTTGACAGTGCTTCCACTGGTCCTCTACAGATGATGCTTGTGGCGGGCTTGTTGAGAGTTTAAGAGAGACGTGGTCTGCAAAAGTCCTGGCTATCTCTTGCGATTTTAGCTTCGCGACGTTAAATCGTTTTACAGCATTCGCTCGTCGTTGTGGCGTCATGGATATCCGCATACGTACTTGCGCTACCACTAGGTAGTGATCCGAGTCTATGTTGGCACCTCGGAACGTTCGGACATCCAGGATACTGGAAGCATGTCTGGCGTCTATCGCAACATGATCAATCTGGTTGACGGTTCGTTGATCCGGAGACCGCCAGGTCCCTTTGTGTATATTGAGGTGTGGGAATTGAGTGCTGGCTATGATGACATTTCGCCCCGCCGCGAAATCAATGAGCCTGAGTCCGTTACCGGAAGTGTTGTCGTGCAGGCTGTGTCCTCCGACTATCGAACCAAAGATGCCCTCCTTTCCGATCTTGGCGTTGAAGTCGCCAAGAATAATCTTGACGTCGTACTTGGGGCACCTATCATACGTATCCTCGAGGAGATCGTAGAATTCTTCTTTGGTTGAGTCATCCTTTTCTTCCGTTGGGGCATGGGCACAGATCAACGTGATGTTTTTGAACTTTGCTTTGATGCGGATTGTGACCAGGCGCTCGCTTACATTTCTGAAGCCCAAGACTTCTTGCCTAAGTCTTCCCCTTACCACAAAACCACAACCAAAGAGCCGCTGACCCTGCTCCTTGCAGCACTCGCCGAAGTAGATGTCACACGATTGCATCCTTCGTATGCCCTCTCCATCCCATCGCACTTCCTGGATGGCTGTTACATCAGCCTTTAGCCTATCCAGGTTTTCCACTAATTGTTCGGCTGCACGTGGCCTGTTTAAGGTCCGGACATTCCACGAGCAGATCCGAAATTCGTTGTCCTTGTTTCGTTTGCTGGGGTCGTCAACATTAAAATCATCCATATCCGAGGCTTGTTGTCGTTTCGGAACCGACATTTTTTCCGTGGTAGGGAAGTCACCCCGACGCACAACCCCCTAGCCTGGAGGACCAGATCCTTATTATAACTCCAAGGACGGGGAGCCGGATAAACCGCTCCTTATAGGCCTGAGCTACGAATACGTCGTAGTAGCCCATATAAGGTGTTCACTAAGTAGTTCAACCTGACTGGAACTGTAGACGCCACCGTTGATTCCATCTGGGGAATTCTTCCGCTGCCGCCTGGATAAAGGAGAAGTGCCTTAGTGGGAACACTCCTCCCCCGCTCTCTCATTTGCTGCCACCTAAACCGTCCACAGGGATTGGAACCCCATCTTCAGTTAAGGTACTAGGCACCCGACGTTCACCACGGGGAGGTCGAGAGTAGGAGTTGATAGACAGAGGTTATAGAGGACACATATCTACCCATTTGAACGACGTAGATACCTATTTAAATTAAATAAGGGTAATTTTTGTAGGTAGGTACCAAACTCCTTCCATTTTCCATGTTTCATATTCATGCCATTCTTACACGTATTATTCTCTGAGCGATGGCTAAGATCGTGTGGTTGTGTAAGTGCAATGTAAAAAGATAAGATATGATTGTGGCCTGTCGCCTGAGTGGTCCGCCTCTTCTCACACTCCCAAAAAAAATCGTCACCTTTTGCCTCATTCACCTCACACATACAACAAAGCTCCTTTAAACATTGGCTGGCATCTGCCAACTGAATTGGTACTCCTCCATTTAACCGTTCGATTTTCTCATCGCATCGTGTTCTGTGTGGCTGATGGCCGTGAATGGAAGAAGAGTGGAATTTTCCTATATAGTGCGAAAGTGTGTGTTCTAGGGGCCAATATTTTACTTTACGTGTCAAGGCTGTTTCACAATGCGACGAGAAAACGAGACGTCAGCGTGACGAGATCTCTTCGCAGTTGTTCTCTCTTAAAAACGAGTTTCAAATAACGAAACAGTACATAATAAAGTATTTCTCGTCGTCACGTTGCGTCTTTTTTTCAATTTTTCGAACTTTATGACGTGACGAGAAGACGAGGAATGCTTGATTATGTATTATTTCACTGTTTAAAATTCTTTTTTAAGAGAGAGATACTGCGAAGAGATCTCGTCACGCTGACGTCTCGTTTTCTCGTCGCATTGTGAAACAGCCTTCAGTCTCAATAAGCTATCGTTGTATCCTATCGATATAAGTATGCATTGGATTATGTGAGTTTGAATTGTAAAATTTCGGCCAATGGGCGATAATTGTAGGTATAAATAAGTGTGCCTATGTAGTTAAATAAAAGAAAAAGAGCCATTCTCGTCTTAATTTATTTTATTAATAGGTAGGTGGATACATTTATTTTACTGGTATGGGTAAAATGAAACTCGGAAGACTGTTTTTGTACCTTACTCCTTCCATTTTTAATGTTCCATATTTATACCATTCTTAATCCCAAAACAGATGTGCTCCCATGCAGCGAAATTAGAAACGATATCTCTATTTCTAATTTCGCTGCATGGGAAAAAGCTGCACATCTGTTTTGGGCTTTATACAGGTATTTTTCTCTGAGCGAGAATAAAGATCGTGTGGAATGTGGATGTGTATAAGTGTATAGCAACGTAAATAAAGAGTACGGGTAATGTAAGTATATTATATGAGATCTTTGATAATGGAAAATGGAATAAGGGGGGAGAAGATACTCCCTCACGCAAAGTATAACTACTTTTCGCTTTCTCACTTCCTCAAATTAAACTGTTGTTCGCTCTATATGCATTTTATAATGTGGGAGTGAGTTGGATTGCAATTATCGAATTTCGGCCACAATCATATCTTTTCTTTTTGTAGTAAAAATGATCTCTTAATAGGTACCAATCTTTCTCTTCTTTTACGTTGCACTTACACAACCACACGATCTTAGCCATCGCTCGGAGAATAATACGTGTAAGAATGGCATGAATATGAAACATGGAAAATGGAAGGAGTTTGGTACCTACCTACAAAAATTACCCTTATTTAATTTAAATAGGTACTTACCTATCTTTAACTTTATTAAAAGGTTTAAAAAAAATTACCTAAGTAGGTTACCTACTTACATATATTACTAAATACCTTATGTATATGAAATAAATAAAACAATCCCCTATAAAAACATTGTAGGTATACGTACTACCTTTCTTTTATTATATTAGTTAGGTTATACCTTATATTATTAAACGACTTTGAAAATGAAGTCCTAAAAGCATATAATCAACAAAAATAATAAAATAACCTATGCCTTGCCCTAATACATCTATTCCGATCTCTTGGCTCCTTTTTTCGCATTGAATGCCTTTAGAAGTTTTTATTTGATTTCTCCTATTGCTATGCCTAGGGAACCCCCCAACATTATTGTAATGTTAACTCTTTCTACCTTTGCCTGCATATTGCCTTTCGCTTTAAGATCAAATTCAACCAACGCCAAGAAAAGGACATCAATATTTTTGTATAGTAGATCGCCCATTGGCCAAAATACCATATAGAATGCATATAGGCCCAAGAACAGCTTACTGAAGCGAATATGAAAAATACAGACCAATACATACACACTTTCACACTCTGAGAAAATTCCACACCTCCTTTTATAAAAAACCACAGAGAGCAGAATACGTTGTACACATACACATACACTGTATCTTTAACTTCACTCAGAGAGAAATACGTTTAAGAATGGTATGAATATGGAACATTAAAGATGAAAGGAGGTAGTTACCTACAAAAATATTGATAAATAATTTAATAAATAATAAAAAAATTAAATTATTTGATGAAACAAAACAATACCTACCTTACCTTAGTAAAAGGTTTGAAAAAATTGATACTTGCATTACAAACCTAGTAAATCTCTAAGCAGCTACCTACCTGTATGAAATGAAAAAAAAAAAAACGATCCCCAATCAAAACATTGCACTATTCATAATATTACCTTTCTTTTATTATCTTAGGTAGGTATATGTTATATCTAATAAACGACTTTGAAAAAAAAAAATAATTCCTAGTAGCATAATCAACAAATAACAATGCAAATTTATCAAATTATATTATTGTAGATACCTGCCTTTTCGCGTCGGAACGCTTCGGATTTTTTCCTATTGGAATGGAACTAGTTGGTATGGAGTGTCCGTCGTTATGGATTGGGTTGGTATGGTGTGTACTGGTATGGATTTGGCCGGTATGGAATGTCTTGGTATGGAATGCGATGACACGCCATAATTCTTAACAAGCACAATAACTGCAAAATACCTACACTACAATCCATACCTACTACCTCCTAAAGAAAATAAATGTTTTATCCCGAACACTTTTCCTTGGCCTTGGATGGCATTACATTCAACACGTACCTATATACGGTTCTATTCAATTTATATTTAAAACCCACCCCTTCACCACATCTAAACTCAAAATAAATAAAAATTAATTTTGCAATACCAAAGAAAATAATCATCTGGCTAGTATTTGGCTGACCCATGCATGTTGCTAAAATTAAAACAATTAATTTATCTCTGCATCATGTTTGGTCATTACTTCGAAATCCAAAAGAAAATCCAAAAAAAAAGTTGTCACCAGCTGAAATGTCTGAATGAAAATTAAAGATGAAAACCTTCAGGGCGTCTAGCTATATATGCATAACTTCAGTTATAATTGTCCAAACTGTAAGGTTACAATCAATAAAGGAAGAAGAAATGTAAAGCAAAATTGATTTGTCAATTTGAATTCAATCGAATGAAAATATGATACATATAAGTACCTACTAAGTTGCTAAAATTTTTTACATTATAAAAAATAATGAAGCTAAGTACTTAATTGCAGTTAATTTTTGTCTACAATTTTGCAATTTTGCGGTAAAATTCATATAAAATTTTCAATTGAATGATTAGATAAAAATTCTAAAACATAAAATATCTATCAAAAACCAACATTTTTGAATCGAATGAGTATGATTACAAACCAGCCAACATGAGTTTTTAGAAAATAGGCTATCACAAAGAAACTAGGTTGTCACAAACGATTTTATTGCTTAATTCCAATTTTTTAAACATTTTTTAATCGAATGAGTATAATTACAATCAGCCAACATCAGTTTTTGGAAAATCGGCTGTCACAAACAAACTAGGTTGTCATAAACGATTTTATTGCTTATTTCCAATTTTTAAAACATTTTTGAATCGAATGAGTATGATTGCAAACCAGCCAACATCAGTTTTTGGAAAATAGGCTGTCACAAACAAACTAGATTGTCACAAACGATTTTATTGCTTAGTTCCAATTTTTTGAACACTTTTCAATCGAATGAGTATAATTACAAACCAGCCAACATCAGTTTTTGGAAAATAGGCTATCACAAACAAACTAGGTAGGTAGTCACAAACGATTTTATTACTTAATTCCAATTTTTTAAACATTTTTGAATCGAATGAGTATGATTACAAACCAGTGCCGAGATTTAGCTATTTCAGCGAGTGAGGTGAGATGACTCGCCTTACTCGCCGACTCATCTCACGTCTTTCGCAAAAGTGATTTAGCTATTAAAGTGAAATGAGTAATTTCGAATCAAGTTTCGAACATATGAAATGTCATAAACAAAGGCTATCTTTTAATTCGTTGTCTTTGGTTTTGTTTGTTTGAGGTTTAATTTTTCAATTTTGTATTTTTGTTTTAAATAAACTTTATCGAAAAACTTAGGAAAATTAAATTTAATTAATGTGTGACTTTATTGTGCGAAGTTAGTGTGCCCTACCCACTCCTAAACATTCTTCCAAAGTTTTGTAGTTAGTCCTCACGAAGTTGATGGGGTCGTCCTTGCGATGCTGAATTATGTTTTTCACTTGTATTAAAAAAATTTATACCTACAAATAAAATGTAAATAACAAATTAATAATGTTCATTAAATATCATTTGTACATAAATGTTTGTTTGTATAAAATAAAAACAAATCTTTTATGTGCTGCATACTCATTTTTACCTACATACATTGTTGTTTTGCTAGTTCGTTTCACATACGTGAATAGATATGTTCAAATTCCTTTGAAAAAGAACGCATACTTATGCAAAAGTGTAAATTTACCAACACATACACCAAGTCACCGCTGAAACAACCGGCGAGTAAACTGACGTTTCATTTCACTCGCCTACTCACTCACTTTTACTAGCTAAATCGATTTTCAATGAAAAGTGAGTCATCTCACTCACTCGCCTTTAGCTAATGTCGTTTTCCATTGGTTTCACTCAGGGATTCACTCATTCTAAAATCCAATGGAACAGTACTAACTACTTCTACTCAACTTACAAACTTTGTCATTGTATTGGCGAATCGTTGTGTAGGTGAAATGATCTTCGGTTTACAGGTATTATCATTATTTGATTTGATATTTTTGGCTGCAGGAGAATGACAAGCATGGCGTCCTTCGAACAAAGGCTGACGTTTACTTTTGACATTGAGTGAGTTTGTTCTGACGTTAGAGCTTTTCATGTATTAGTGCTTCTTGAGTGGATTCTGATTTTAAATCGAGAAGCGAAATTCTCTTCTCAGAATCGTCGGTTGACCTTTTTTTTGCCAATGGAATGGTTTTAGGAGAGTTTGGTTTGATTCCGGACACTTCCAGACGTCCAATGGAAAACGACATAAATCTCGGCACAGCCAACATGAGTTTTTAGAAAATAGGCTATCACAAACAAACTAGGTTGTCACAAACGATTTTATTGCTTATTTCCAATTTTTAAACATTTTTGAATCGAAAGAGTATGATTAAAAACCAGCCAACATCAGTTTTTGGAAAATAGGCTATCACAAACAAACTAGGTTGTCACAAACGATTTTTTTGCTTATTTCCAATTTTTTAAACATTTTTGAATCGAATGAGTATGATTACAAACCAGCCAACAAGCTATATTGAACAAATTTTATGCTACCTACAAATACTTTTCAATCGATTAAGTTAGTATCTACCTACACCTACATTAAATATTGTATATCTGTAATAGCTTCGTTGAATAATTGGCTGTCGCAAACTATTTTGTTCATTAATTCAAAATCCAACCCCATTTCCGACTTATTGAGTGAAACAACCATCTTTCATTTTAAAATCGAACAACTACACGACCAAATAAATTTCAACATGTTTCTCACCTCAATCCGTAATTACTCACCTCAGCATCATGATTCTGAGACACATCCGTCAGCACTATGCATAGCTCCGCCCATAAACAATAAAATAAAATGAAAGTGTGGTGAAATTGAATTAGTTTTTCTAATTTTCCGGAAAAACTACGTTGTCACAAACGTTTTTATTGTTAAATTCAGGAGTCACAAACGATTTCTGATCGATTCAACCCAAAAAACCCTATTTTAGTACAGTTTCGAGAAATATGTTGGCTAACTGGTACTTTTTATTTGAATTGTTAATAACTAAATACCTAAGGAGTCACAAAACTTTATATTGTTGCCACAAACATTCACAAACGCATCACAAACGATTTACATAAAAAAATATTTAAAAAGTCGATTTTTTTAAAATTCGTGTTGGCTAACTCAACTTAATGATAGACTCAAGGGCAAAACTAATTAATGATTACTTTTTGTAATAATTTATTTCATCTTTTATTTCAATTACACGTAGGTTATTGAACTTTTTCCATTACAAATAGGTAGTTACATACATAGGTTTACATTAATTATTATTAAATATTTATTTTTTATTTAATTAAAATTTTTAAATATTATAAATGAAAGAACCGGTCACTCACTGACTCATTCATTCACCTGACTCATCATTGCACAGGTAATACTGTAAATGATAAAAATATATTATACTAAATTTTATTGAATAGAGAATTTTATGTTTAGGCGCACCAAGACAGGATTTTTGAAAATTCCAATATTTAATAGAGTAAAATGGGGGTTTTCTGATTAAAGGTCGAAAAACTATTTTCTAAATGGGAAAGGGTAGAAAGTTCATTTTAATTTAATTTGATAGATTTTTTAGATACAAGAAAGTTTTACATTCAAAAAATTCTAAAAAATACACGAAGCGAGTTATAAAATGTCAAAAATTGAATTTTGAAAAATAGACGTTTGACAAATAATTCACCAAAAATCGGAGGTGTTAGTTAGTTAGGGAAAAAAATTTAATACCATTGGAAAGATAATGAAAAAAACAAAAAATAGCCAAGTTTCAGGAATTTTTGATGGGAGTTTTTTTGCACCTACTTTTTGATTTTTGAAAAACACACATTTTTTTACTCAAGTTTTTGTGGTTTTTGATTTTTTATATTTTTAGGAGTAGTTCTAAAAATCTTGAATTTCTACATCTGATGGAGATTACTGATTTATAAATATTTTAAAAATTTTAAATTTTTTCAACAACCCCAAATCGATATATTTACAAAATTATTGCTTTTTCTTCATTCCCTCACACCTTTTTACTGTATGCATCTATACATTTAATTTTCTACCAGCACCTTGGAAAGCTAACGTTTAAATTGACATCTTAATCAACATTTTACATGCTACACAGCCCTCACAATAGATTAAAAAGTTTCCATCAGAAAATTACACAAAAATCTTGAAAAATGCGCATGATTGTTCGTTGTCCACGGATGGTCATCAGCGGAGAATACATCGTTTTGTGTGAAATGTGAAAAAGTGCCGATTTTAAATTACACTTTAGCTTCTAACTTTCATTCTAATTGCCGGATTTTATTTTTGATTACATATTTAGAAAGATGAAATGTCCGTTCAGTACCAGTTATAATTTTTTTTTCGAAATTCCAAAAAATGTTCATACTAAAATCTACATTGAAAGTTTAAAGCACCTAACTTTTTCGAGGGAGAATGAGAAAATACAAAAAATAACAAAAAAAAAAAAAACAATTCAAACCATGTGCAAATGCCTTGATGGGCATGGACAAGGCAAATCTTGGTGGTATTTTTGTTTATGCAAGTTAACGACGATACGACATAAATTTCCACGAATTGGAAATTGTTTGCTGCAACATAAATGGTGTCGTTGACCAGACACCATGTCAGCACTTTTCGTGGGAAGCATCGAAGTTGACTTATGAATTACATGGAATTAGGTATACGAACTAAAAGTAAATGCTTAGCTAGCAAAAAAATAGTATTTAAGTTTTAGATTTTAAGGAAAAATTGTCATTCGTTTTCGATAGGTGGAATCGCTGTCGGTTTTAAATAAAAATAAAAAAATAATAAAAAAAAAAAATTAAATATAATTTTTTTATGAAAATTTAGTTAGAAAAACTTTAATTGGCGCCCAACGTGGGGCCACTGTGATCGTGTAGTGCGGTAAAATAACATCTTAACTATTTAAACGCCCTCAAGAAGTGCAAACAAAATCGCGCAAATAAATTTTTTCCAAAACACCCCAAAATAGTGTGAAATTGTCCCCAAGTGGTACATGGAACAACAAAAATACCGACGCAGTGGCTACCCAATAAATTGTGACAATAAACAGTGAATCACTAAGTCCCTAAGAGGCACGAACAGTGATATCCGGTAACAAACCACCCAATAAGTCCCTAAGATGTACAAAAAGTGACATACAGTGATATTAAACATCTTAACTGTTGGAGAAATCTGTAAAGGGCCCCCCAGTAACTAAGTGTAAAAAGGACGCAGTAGACCTGCTTGCCGCTCCACAGACGTAATGCTGTTCATCATTTTAATTTTTTAAGACATTTTATTCTTTAAGCATATAAAATAACATGATTTATTAATATTTTGAAAATTATATTTAAAAAAAAAAACAATTTACATACATTAAACAACCTAAATACATTAAACAAATAACACATATATCGAAATCCGATAAATTAGTAGTGCGTAAGAAATTATTTTAAGATTTTAAATTTTTCACTATAATACAGAGTAGTTTATTTATCTGTTAAAAGGGAAAAATGGCTAACCCAAATAATTTAATTAGGCCTGAAATTCGTCCAAATAATACGGCTGCACCTGCTCCACCGAACCAAAATAATGCCAATATTACTCGCCCCGAATAACAAAGCATGGTACTATCCATTGTAAATCAGGCAATCGATCCAACGCAGAGAGCTAATCTCGCGGACCTTGACAAGGTTCCGGACGTTGTTCGGTGCTTAAGGGATTTTTCAGGGCAACCTGGAGAGTTCAGCTCTTGGAAGAAGAGCGTTGACCGAATTATTCGTCTATATGAACGCGTCAAAGGTTCACCAAAATACTTCAGAGTTCTAAACGTAATCCGAAACAAAATTGTAGGGAACGCTGATATCGCGTTGGAATCCTACAATACACCCCTCAATTGGGAATGTATTTCCCGATGTCTCACCCTTCATTACGCGGATAAACGCGACTTGGGTACACTTGAGTACCAAATGTCTTCCCTAATACAAGGGAACGATACGATACAAAGCTTCTATCAGGCCGTTTACTCTCACTTATCCCTCATTCTAAACAAAATTAGTTGCATGGACGTTGGTCCAGAAGCACTATCCTTAATCACGAAAACGTATAGAGACAAAGATCTCGACACTTTTGTAAGAGGTCTAAATGGAGACTTGCCCAGACTCCTTGGGATTCGTGAACCCGTAGAACTTCCACAAGCCCTCTACCTGTGCCTTAAACTAGAGAACCAGAATTACAGATCAAATTATGCTATAAGCCACCAAGGAGCAGTTAAGAAATTCCATCAACCAACTCCCCCAACACTTCCTCCTAGGAAACCAATCCGAAACACCATACCTAATAACCAAATCCCATTGTATCCACAACTTACCTATTTTCCTCAACCAGTGATGAACTATAACCAACAATCGTATCCAATTAACAATAACAATATTCCCAGACAGCAACCTTTCAATAATAATCTTTACCAATATCAACCCCCAAACCAAGCACAAGGAAACAATATCAGACCACCTCCAAAGCCACAACCAGGACCAAATCAAATGGAAACTTCAACTATTGGCACCGCTTAAGTTAACTATGCTAACAGCAACAGATAAATTGGCCACCTGCACCAAAGAGATCTAATAATTTACCACAACAACCTAGTAACCCAAGCAAATTACAAAGGAATTTCCATCTAAACACTTCATCCCAAGAAAATCTTTCAACCCAAGAAAACTCTCCAAACCAAGAATCAGAACTAGAACAATATTATGCTGCACCGTATTCAGACAATCAGCAGCACGAACAAAGTTTCAATAACTACATAGAGCCTCTAACCCAAGAGCAGATAGAAGAAAATGTTACTGAAGCAATATCTGAATTTGCTGACATACATTTTTTAGATTAACAAGCTCCTCGTTGCCATATATAGAAGTTAAAACAAATGGTGACGAAGTGCTAAAAAATTTAATAGATACAGGTTCAAACAAAAACTATATCCAGCCTTCCCTAGTAAAAAACCCTATCCTTAATGACAAAAAATTCTATGCCAATTCTATTGGAGGAAACATAGAAATAACTCACCATACTTTCGTAAACTTATTTGGCTTAAAAGACCTAAAAATCAAATTCTTCCTCATGCCACACTTAAAATCTTTTCAAGGCATTCTTGGGAATGATAGTTTGAAAGAACTATCAGCTGTAATTTTCGCGCGACATGACTACATGACTATTAAAGACAACATAAAAATACGCATTAAACAACTCACTGCACAAGCAGTTAATACAATATCTTTACGAACAGAACACATGACAATAGAACAAAAAGACTTGATTAAATCAATGGCTCGAAAATACTTCAAGTTATTTGATGACCCCGACGAAAAGCTAACTTACACGACCGTTGTCAAAGGTGAGATCCGAACTTCATCAGATTCTCCAGTTTATACCAAATGCTATCCGTACCCAATGGCTCTCAAAGATGAAGTAGAGAATCAAATCCAAAAACTCATCAACGATGGCATAATAAGACCTTCGAGATCACAGTACAATTCACCTGTGTGGATTGTCCCTAAAAATTCAGACGCCTCTGGCAAAAAAAAAAATACCGTTTGGTGATCGACTATCGAAAATTGAATGCCATCACAATTGCTGACCGATATCCCATTCCGGAAATTAACGGAGTGCTCGCACAGTTAGGTCAAAACAAATTCTTCACAGTTATTGACCTCAAGAGTGGTTTCCATCAAATTCCACTTAAAGAAAAGGATATAGAAAAAACAGCTTTCTCGGTGAATAATGGGAAATATGAATTCACCCGGCTGCCTTTTGGGCTGAAAAACGCCCCTTCCATTTTTCAAAGAGCGCTTGATGATATATTGAGGGAACATATAGGGAAAATATGCTTCGTTTATATCGATGATATCATCATATTCAGCAAGGATGAAGATACACATTTAAACAATATTGAAATAATATTCAAAACCTTAGAAGCTGCAAACATTAAAGTTCAGCTTGATAAATGCGAATTTTTAGAAAGAAGAAGTTGAATTTCTTGGATTCATAATTTCTTCGGACGGCGTCAAAACTAATCCCGTAAAGGTTAATGCAGTACTTCAGTTTCCAGCCCCTAAAACGCTCAAAGACTTACGATCATTCCTAGGTCTGTCAGGGTATTACCGCCGTTTCGTTAAGGACTATGCTAAATTAGCAAAACCCTTGACAGCCCTTTTAAGAGGGGAAGACGCACGATTGTCCAAAAACCTCTCTAGCAAAAAATTGATCCAAAAAAGAAGCAATAGAAGCCTTTAATAAAATAAAAAATTCCTTAGCATCAAGAGACACTATACTTATCTACCCCGATTATAGAAAAGAATTCGAACTTACCACTGACGCTTCAAATTACGCCCTAGGAGCAGTACTATCTGAAGAAAACAAGCCTATAATGTTTATCTCAAGGACTTTAAGTAAGACCGAAGAAAATTATGCCGCAAACGAAAAAGAGATGCTGGCTATAATTTGGGCTCTTGACACTTTCAGAAATTACTTATATGGCTCAGCAAGAGTCAAAATATTAACTGACCACCAACCCCTCACTTATGAAACGCTGGAAAGCAGCTTTAGAAGAATATAACTACGAACTGAAATACAAGCCTGGTAAGACTAACGTAGTTGCTGATGCCATTTCAAGACCACCTCTTCACTCTCAAGTTAATTCCCTTACAGCATCCCAACATAGTGATGAAAGTTCATCCCACGAGCTTATTCCACCAGTAGAATTGCCAATTAATATTTTCAAAAATCAACTCATTTTACTTATAGGCGAAGAAGACAATATCCAACTTCAACACCCCTTCCCAAATTTCCGTAGACTTATTTTTACTCAACCTCGATGTACTAAAGAAAATCTTATTTCAATATTTAAACTATATCTGATCCCTACTGTAATAAATGGACTAATGACTAACGAAGAAACTATGGGAATTATCCAGAATATATATCCACTTCATTTCAAAAATTACAGGATCCGCTACACACAAACAAAAGTCCTAGATATAACTAATCAAACTGAACAAGAAGAACACATACTAAAAGTCCATAATAGAGCACACAGAAATGCAAGCTAGAATAAAGCGCAACTACTCAAAAATTATTATTTCCCTCAAATGAACTCAAAAATTAATACAATAGTCAAACAATGTCATATATGTCGAGAACACAAGTACGATCGACATCCACAAAAACCCGAACTAAAACCAACACCTGTTCCCCAATATCCAGGCCATATTTTACATTTAGATATTTATTCAACTGAAGGACATTTCGTTCTCACCGCGCTAGATAAATTTTCCAAATACGCCCAAACTAAAATTCTAAAATCCAGAGCCGTACAAGATATAGTAGAACCTTTAAGAAAAATTTTATTCGCTTTCGGAGTACCAAAATTAATTGTCTTTGCAGCCTCTATCCGTTTCTTATTGCAGGATCAATTAGGAATAGAAATCTTTAAAACACCCCAATATTCCAGTACAGTCAATGGGCAAGTGGAGCGATTTCATCCACGCTTTCAGAAATAATGCATTGCCTCAAAACGGAAAAAATTCATAAATCTTTTCTAGAATTACTAGACAGAGCAGTATACGAGTACAACTGTTCAATTCACTCAACAATAGAAAAAAAAACCAGTAGAAATATTTTTGGAAGAAATGTCAGTACCGATCCGGAACAGTTGGAAAAAGCAAGAAAAGAAAACATAATCAAATTACAAGAAAAACAAAATATTGATTTGATTTATCACAACAAAAGAAGACACGCATTAAAAAACTATACACCTGGTGACGTTATTTATATCAAAGTAAACAAAAGATTAGGTTCCAAGTTATCACCACGCTATAAAAAAGAAATAGTAAAAGAAAACAAAACAAAAACTGTTATTACACAATCTGGAAAAGTAGTTCACAAAGCAAATATTAAAAGCTGAAATCAATCCTCTTATCTTCACAGGTATCTTACTTCCTTTATTTACGCAGACGTCAAAATCCTTGATTATTCTAATTCAGAGATAATCGTGCTAAAAACAGGAATAGCAAAAATCCAAACAGGAAATCTAAAATTTATTCATGTAATCGAAATACCTCCCTATGAAGAATTTATATCAAAAACCTCGTCCCTTATGAACCAGCACATCCCAAGGAATAATCCATTTTTCTCAATCCTAGATCACGAGCTTAAACAAACCACAAACCTTATTGACAATATTAAAATCAATAGAGTTAAAAGATCACTAAATTTCATTGGCACAGCTTGGAAATGGGTAGAAGGTAATCCCGATCATGACGATTATACGATAATGGTAGACAAAATTAATAATGTCTTAGAAAATAATAATAACCAAATTTTGATAAACAAAGCTTATATTGATAGAATAAATAAACTAACGAACGTAACTAATGAAATTCTTACGGCCAATTTCTTGACAAAGTTCTAACCCCTAAACCTCGGATTATCGAAAAATTAGAACTTGATTGAGTTCTAACTCATTTCTTCACCAAGTTCTGACGCGTTAGAACTTCGATTTAGATCTCAGTTTGAGATAGAACTTCGATAAATTTGGACCCTCAAATTCAGGGGTCTAGAGACTTAGAACTCGGTTTAACAACATTTTTATTTCTTCAAAAAACTTATTTGGTTAGAAATAAGTTTTTAAAAAAGGAATGTAATTCAAAGCAATTTGCGATAAATTTTAGTTGTACTTTAAGCCTTTTCGCGAATTTATACAGTCAGATAGCCTAAGGAACAGAAATGCATTAATGTTGCAGTTTTTATTTAAAACAAAAACTGCATCTAAAGAATTAATTTCCTCAAAATAAAATACTTAATGACAATCATTCGCATCTCGGCACTGCAGAGTGCGAATATGAATCTGAGAAACGTTTTAAGTGAAGCTAAACCCCGGACAGAAGCCACGAAAAACACGTTTTTATGGCGTTTCTGGACTGACCTATTTTTGTATTTATAAATACATTTTTAAAGTTATCCTTTTCATTAATTTAAAAAAAATATTAAATTTTATTGTACATGCAATTTCGTTGCATATGCTGATGGTGTTATATTTTTAAATTCTCGTTGTATGGTATAAAAGTCTTTAATTTTGTGTATTTTGCTTATTTTTATTTTTGAACTCGCACCAGATATTTGTTTCGTGAAAGAGAACCAAAAAACATGAGGTGTTGCATGTTCAAAGCTCATCTTAAGTAGGTACAATTTTTCCAAACCAAACAATTTCTCAGAACCATAAACAATGATTCGAGGGCCTCAATTTCTTTCTCTAGAAAAAAAATACTTTGGATGCCCTTTGATGCACATGCACACTTAACATCTTTTTGGTTTCATTCCACATCAAAATTCTGCTGCGACCTATCGGACTAATAAAAATATTTACATACATATGTACATATGTATGTACTTGCAAACACCAAGTACTCAAAATTTGATCCACGCGAAATCACACAACATAGAAAAGAAAATGAAATAAAAACATTAACACCAATACAAACAAAATTGGTACACAAAAAATGAGAATGTGTTTTTTAATAATGAACAAAATAAAAGAAATATAATTTCCAGCAAAGCGAAACTGATAAATATTTAAATATTTATTGATAGATTGTCAGAATTTTCTGTCAGAAAATGATACTGGGACGAAAGTATTAAAATATACGTTAGAACTTCGCTTCCTTAAATCGAGATCTAAAGTACTTAAAACTCAAAAGTGATGTTAGACCAAGTTCTAAAGAAATGATTAGAAGTCAAGAAATGATCAAGTTCTAAAACTAAGTTCCAAAGATAAATCGAGAGTTACTGGGTCGAGTTTTAAATTGATTTTAGAACTTTGTGAAGAAACTGGCCGTTAATATAATAAAAAAAGATAGAACATTTAAAAATGAATTAGTTTTAAGTTTACTTTACAAAACAAAGTTGATAAAAGAAGAAATAATGAACTCAATACATGCAATAATTGAATTAGGTAAAGGAAATATTGTAAGCTCTAACATATTGTCAAAATCGGAAATCGATATAATTATGAATAATATAAATAAAAATAAAACAAATGTATTATTCAAAAATATTGAAGAAGCATTAGAATTTGCCGATGTCAAAGTTGCAATAAATGTATCAACTCTACTTTATATTATAAGTATCCCAAATACGGAAGACGTAATTTATGAAAAATTAATTGTAAAACCATTAATAAATAACAAAAAATACGTTAATAAAATTATGCAAGAAAATATTTTAAAAAGAAATAATATTATGTTCGGAATTATAAATAAATGTAAGACAGTAAATGACATATCATTATGTAAACAATCAAATATTATAGACTTAAGTAACGATAAATGTATATTTAATCTAATAGAAGGTAAAAACGCAACATGTAAAAGAACAAATAGCCAACATATTCCACCAATTGAAGAAATAACACCAGGAACAATCCTCTTAAATAATTTTAATGGTAACAGATTTCAACAACAATAGCCAATCACTTAACGGAACATATCTCATCAAATTCTCCAATGCCACATTAAAGATAATGAATCAACAGTATATTGCAGAAGAAGTATCTGAAATTCACGCATTACCTCCGTTGTTACTTCCACCTTCAGATGATACAGAAATAGAAGCAATTCTATCACTCCAGCTCATGAAAGAACTTCACATGAACAATACAAAACACATCAACAAGATTCAAGCTGAAAAAGAAGTCCACCAATGGGTCAACTATTCCATCTTCGTGCTCATATTCTTCATCATGCTTATCGCGAGGAAAACACATCTAAAAAACAAAAGAGCACCCGAAACGAGGATAGCACCAATATTTATTCCTCCAAAAACGGATCCAGCAAGCTTGACCTATCCCAGAATCACACAACACCCCAGCATCTATAATCTTAAATACTTTTGAAAAAACGAGGACGGGGAAGAGTTAACGACGATGCGACATAAATTTCCACGAATTGAAATTGTTTGCTGCAATATAAATGGTGTCGTTGACCAGACACCATGTCAGCACTTTTCGTGGGAAGCATCGAAGTTGACTTATGAATTACATGGAATTATACGAACAAAAAGTAAATGCTTAGCTAGCAAAAAAATAGTATTTAAGTTCTAGATTTTAAGGAAAAATTGTCATTCGTTTTCGATAGGCGGAATCGCTGTCGGTTTTAAATAAAAATAAAATAATAAAAAAAAAAAAATTAAATATAATTTTTTTTATGAAAATTTAATTAGAAAAACTTTAATTTGCATAGGTAAAAGTTCATATAAAAACAACATAAGCAGTCGAGTCGTTAGGGATTTCTCAAGGAAGAAGAACATGAGCGGAGTAGGTATGTATATGAGTAGGTAAGTATATTTTTTGTAGCAGAAAAAAATGTTTGTACTGAAAGTGGTTGATTGGGTGGTGGGTGGTTTGTGATGGTGAATGGAATGTAATGCAATACAAGGGCGTGCGCAAGGAGGGGTTATTTGCACTCCTAATAAAATATTTTTTTTTTTTAATTTTTTCGTTAAGTACCTATTAAATAGTCGAGGGCGTACGCAAGGGTGATAGCGGGGTGCCTATAACATGCAAACTGGATAAATTTACAACTTGAGTTCTAATTGATGGATTTTCAAGGTAAGATGTTTAAAAGGAAGATTAAATGTAATGCAACATAAGGGCGTGCGCAAGGAGGGGTAGGGGGATTTGAACCCCTTATAAATATTAGTTTTCTTACTTTTTTGCTGAGTAATTCACAATCAAGGGCATACGCAAAGGTGATAGCGAGGTGCTTATTACATGCAAGTCGGTTTAATTTACAAATTGAGTTCTAATTGTTTGATTTGCAAGGTAAGACTTCTTAAATAAAGATTAAATGTAATGCACCAAAAGAGCTTGCGCGAAGAGGGGTAAGGGGGCACTTGCACTCATAATAAAAATTGTTTTTCTAGTTCTTGTTGTTGAGTTATTACACAATAAAGGCGTGCGCAAGGGGTGATTATCACATGCAAATTGGTTAAATTTTTAACTTATTAAAATATTAAAATTAATATTTAATGTAATGCAACATAAAGGCGTGCACAAAGAGGTGTACAGTATTGATTTTAATTTTATTCGATAGATACTTTTAAATACAAAAAAGACTTAGCTTTAAAAAAAAAACTCCACAAAATCTAGGAAGAGAGTTATGAAATGTTAAAAGTTGAATTTAGTAAAATAGACGAATAATTCGCCATAAATCGGAGGTGTCATCTATGGGAACAAGTTAAAAGATAATGGAACAAAAATTACTCATTTTTAAGAAATTTTTGATTGGATTTTTTTCTTACACTTTTTAATATTTGGAAAACATACATTTTTATTTACCAATTTTTTGTGGTTTTTGATTTTTATTTTTTTTATAGGTAGCTCTAAAAATCCTAAGTTTCTACACCTCATGGACACTACTGATCCATAAATATACCAGTCGATTTGCCTGTGTCAGTCGCTTAATAATAGGGTGTAACATAAATACGTAGTATATCTAAATATTTTTATTAAAAAAAAAATTGTTATCTTAAAATAATATCTATGTTGGTATGTATGTATTTAAATACAGTAGACGCTCGATATACTAAAACCAGGCCTGTTCACTATATCGAGATTGTTCAGCATTTATAGAGAAAAGCTATAAAGGTTTTTCAGAGTAAAATTTTATACTAAATTAACATTTTGTCCGAATTTAGGTTTCAACTAGGTAAAACGTTTATAACATTAATTTTATTATTAATACAAAAATTAAAAATCGAGTTATGAAAGAGCTTCCAATGAGTGGTTTTTCTTTTTTAACATTTTTAATAAACTCGTGCTTGAAATTACAGTACTTTCCTTTAAAATGGAAATCGGCGAGAGTAATACCTATTTTAAAGCCTGGTAAACCCTGCAACGATGCAAACAGTTATAGACCTATAAGCCTACTAAGCAATGTTAGTAAAATATTAGAGAAAATTATTCTTCGAAAAACACTGGTATTTCTCAATGAAAAATGTATCATACTCAAATCTCAAAATCAATAATTGTGATATTCCCTGGGTTGATTCTGTCAAGTACTTAGGTGTTTACTTAGACACGAAATTAACTTTCAGGGAACACACTAAAAATACATTGAATAAACTGAATATAGAAATAAGATTATTATATCCATTGATAAATCGCAAGTCAATGTTAAGCAATCAGAACAAACTAATGTACCTTCAAGGTCGTCTTTCAAGCTATACTTTTGTATGGGTCACCCGTCTGGGGGAATTGTGCTAAAATGCATACAAAAAAACTGCAAATAGCGCAAATTAAAATTCTGAAAATGATCCTCCGTGTTCCTTGGTTCTACTCAACATCAGCGCTTCACGAGCAAGCTCGAGTATTAACCGTTAAAAACAAAATTGAAGTTCTCAATGAAAACTTTATAAGAAGATGTCAATGTAACGAAAATGCATTAATAGCTTCCAACGTCCATATTAAAGTCAATCATGCAATTTAAAATCAAAAATGTATTTTTCAGTTGTAAGATAAAATTTACTTATCATATCTCTGTACTGTGCAATGACTTTTCATTTTGTAAAAATGTTAATTCTTTATGGACACAATAAATATATATCTATCTATCTATACAAAAAAAAAAAAACAAAACATTTAATAACTATTAGGTATGTTATGTAGGTATCAAGGTAGGAATTAGTTTCTCTCTTTTTATCAATCGTTTATCTGGCCATTTGATAGTTAAACCAAAAATGTTGCAGAAATGCCTTTGAACATAATTATGATTTTAATGCTAGAAAATTCGGAGTAACATTTTGTTCTCACCTTTTGACAGCATTCTAAGCACCTCGCAATATGTTTTATATTGCTTCAAAATCAATGTTAAAACTACAATATCCTTACACTTTACCGCACAAAAAATCAAATAAGAAATAAGAACTATTCTGCTTTATTGCGATAGAAAATGATACAGATGAACATTATTATGTACATACA
This sequence comes from Epistrophella euchroma, assembly GCA_947049315.1. Taxonomy (NCBI): domain Eukaryota; kingdom Metazoa; phylum Arthropoda; class Insecta; order Diptera; family Syrphidae; genus Epistrophella; species Epistrophella euchroma. Next base: position 80,953,138 of record OX346245.1, on the reverse strand, counting down.
TACACTGTACAGTACATACACCCTTTACTTGTTTTCACAATTTTAAAATTTGTCATGAAAGTTAGAATACACTATCAACTTGTATTCTACTGGGTATACCTACTTTCACGATTGGGTGTACAATCCACATAAATGAACGGCAACTTATTTCTTAAAAGTTTGCCGAAAATGGTGTAAACACATTGCTGGAATATTCTTGTTAAGTATTGAAAAAAAAGTGTAAATAAAAACAAATCTCGTTATAGTGATTTTTTGTTCACTATTTAGAGTAGTGTGCATAAAATTTTGTGTGTTCACTATATTAGATAGTTCACTCTACCGAGATTCACTATATTCAGCGTCTAATTATAACTACTATTATTGTATAATTACTATTATTGTATTACATAGATATTTGTTTATTTATTTATGTATATAAGTATGTACATAGGAATTATTAGTCATCATACCTAACTTCAGTTTGCCAATGTCAGTTGCTTGACAGACGAATTCTTCATATAGGTACATATGTACATCTATACTATTATATAAAAGAGTAACTTTTTTTGTTTGTCAGTTTGGCTGTATGTATGCACTAAACTCACAAACAAACAAAAAAAATCTTTTAAAAAATAGATATAATACAAATTTCACTTATCTGGTATGCTATAGGATACAGCAGAAAAGAAAATTTTTGTTAAATACAGAATAATAAACAAATTAAAAACTTACCACAAAAAAATCGTATGGAAATTTTCTAAAATCAAGCATGTAGGTATTTTCCTTGCAAAATTCTGTCTTATAGATTTTCAACTCACATTTACTTCAAGCTCAATTATTTAAAAGGAGGAGTTGTTTTGCCATGGAAAATTGCCTTTTGTGGCATGTGGATTTGGCTGGTTCCGGTATTATCCGGTTCGTCATATCCATATTTTTGGTGGGCTGATTTTTTGGAATCGGCTCAAAAAAAAAAAGTAGTTTAGGTAGGGTAATATTTTTGTTTTTTTGTTTGTAGGGAAATTTTTTGATGAAATTTAAGTGGGTAGTAAAAAATCTTCAATTCAAACCATGTGCAGAATAAATGTGCCTGGTGGGAGCGAGATAGTGAGTAGTTGTTTTTCACCGGCGACGAATCGTGTTGATATTATTTTTGTGTAATAGGAAAAGTTCAAATAAAAAAAAAAAAAAACATCAACGGTAGGGATTCTCTATAGTAAATGAGTGGAGGAGTAGGTACTTTGGAATTTAATTTCTTAAAAATTTTTCAGTCAAACAACTTAAAAAAAAAAGAGTGTAGGTAATAAATGTTTGCTACTGAAATTATTTGGTTGGGTGGTGGGTGTTTGCTGGATATGGTAAATGGAAACGAACTTATAGGCAAGGGGCGTGCACAAGGAGGGGTAATGGGCATTTAATGCACCCCTAATAAAAATTATTTTTAATTTTTTTTTCTGAGTAAATAAACAATCAAGGGCGAACGTAAATAGGATGGGGGGTGCTTATTACATAAATCGGCTTAGTTAATTTAATTCACAACTTGAGTTCTAATTGTTGGATTTTAAGGTAAGACTGAAATTGGTTGGTTTGGCGGTGGGTGGTTGGTTTTTAAATATTTTATTTAGGTTAGGTACAAATTTTTTCATGAGGATAAGTGATGGTGGGGTGGTAAAAAAATGTATGCAGGTTTTTTGGCAGCGAATTATTCTTCATCGTCAAAAAATAAAAAAAAAACAATTCAAACCATGTGCAATGTGCCTTGGTAGGTGGGAGCGAGATAGTGAGTAGAAGTTGACTGTTTTCGCGTTTCGCCGTCGACGAATCGTGGTGATATTTTTGTGTATAGGAAGGTATGGTAAAACAAAACAAAACATAAACAGTCGGTAGGTATTCTCTATAGTGTAGGAAGAAATGATTGGAGTAGGTATAGGTATGAGTAGGTAGGTATAATAGGCAGCAGAAAAAAATGTTCGTACCTATCTAATCTACTAAAATTGGTTGGTTTAGCGGTGGGTGGTTGGTGATGGTGAATGGAATCGAACTTATTTAGAGGCAAAGGCGTGCACAAGGAGGGATAAGGAGGCATTTGCGCCCCTTATACAAATTATTTTCAATTTTTTTTTCTGAGTAATTACACAATCAAGGACGTACGTAAATAGGATAGGGGGATGCTTATTACATGAAAATCGACTAAATTTACAACGTGAGTTCTAATTGTTGGATTTTAAGGTAAGACTGAAATTGGTTGGTTTGGCGGTGGGTGATTGGTGATGTTGAATGGAAACGAACCTATTTAGAGGTCAATGCGTGCGCAAGGAGGGGTAAGGGGACATTTGTACCCCTACTAAAATTATTTTTCTATTTTTGTCTGCTGAGTAATTCACAATCAAGGGCGTACGCAAAGGTGATAGGGGGATGCGTATTACATGCAAACTGGGTAAATTTACAACTTTAGTTTAAATGGTCAGATTTTAAATGAAGAGAAAATTCAATGCAAATTCAATTCAAGGGGCACTTGCACCACTAATAAAAATTATTATTTTTGATGTATATAGGGTGTTTTCATAAACGTCAGACTAACCGATTTCTGCGATTTCAAAAATAACAAAAAACTATCTATTTCTTAAAGGTTTATACATTTAACTGCTTCGATTTTAATAACTCTTTTTAAAATACTTTAAAATCATGAACCAAAACATATACACCCCTGTTCTGATTTTCGCTTCAGTAAAAAATACTTTCGTTTTAAAAACATAGGTGTTCTTTACTTAATTATTTTGAAGTTTTCAATTCGATTCGTTTTTGGCTGTCGAATTTTGAATTCGTAAAGCTAAAAATGTAATATATTTTTAAAACATTATATCTTTAAAAACTAATTTTTTTCCTTTGAACTAGGGGAAGAAATACTAACAACGCACAGTTTACAGCTTTTTTTAAGTTTTATTAAACACCCAGATCTGGTAAGAGGTCTTACCAAGCCGAATTCGTTCGAAATTCAGAACACTCATTTTAGTTCGAAACGAAAATCAGAACAGAGGTGATATTTACATTTAAAAAGTAGTTTTTCATTCGTTTTTGTGATTGCAGAAATCGGTTAGTCAGAATTTTATGAAAACACCCGTAATTACACAAACAAGGGACGCTAGATTTATAACTTGAGTTCAAATGGTCGAATTTTTGAGGTTAGAATTTTTGATTGAAGAATAAATGCAATGAAACATGATAAAAATATATAATAAATTTTATTGAATAGAGAATTTTATGTATAGGCGCACTTAGACGGAATTTTTTGAAATTCAAATTTTTCTGATTAAAGGTAAAAAAATAGTGTTCAGATTTATTTTAGTCGATAGATCTTTTAAATACAAGGAAGTGTTTAATTTAAAAAAATTCTGTAAAATCTACGAAGCGAGTTATAAAATGTTAAAAGTTGAATTTTGAAAAATAGACGTAGACAAATAATTCGCCATAAATTGGGGGACATAGATTTTATACTATTAGAAAGGTAATAAAAAAAAATTATTGATGTTTCAGGAATTTTTAATGGGAAATTTTGTACCCACTTTTTGATTTTTGAAAACCAGACATTTTTTTCACCCATTTTTTTTGTGGGTTTTTATTTTTCATTTTTTTATGGGTGGTTCTAAAAATCTGAAATTTCTACACCTGATGGAAACTATTGATTTATAAATATTTTAAAAATTTAAAATTTTTTTAATACCCCAAACTTGAGGTATTTACAAAATTAATGAAATCTTTTTATGCCCTCACAACTTTTTACTGGATGCATCTATAAATTTAATTTTTCTTTTGCACCTTCGAAAGCTAACGTTTAAATTGATATCTGAATCATAATTCTACAAGCTACACAACCCCCAGAATAGATTAAAAAGTTTCGATACAACATTTCACAAAAATCTCGAAAAATGGGCATAATTGTTCGTTGTCCACGTGAAATGTGAAAAAGAGCCGATTTGGAACTGGTTTTTAGCTTTCGTTCTAATTGTCAGATTTTATTTTTGATTACATATTTAGAAAGATGAAATATCCGTTCAATACCAGATATAATTTTTTCAAAATTCCAAAAATTTTCATACTAAAATCCAAATTGCATTTTTAGGGAACATAACTTTTTCGAAGGAGAGTGAGAAAATACAAAAATAAACAAAAACAAAAAACAACAATTCAAACCATGTGTATATGCGTGGTGCCATCGGCGGCAAATCTAGGTTATATTTGTGTATATGTAGGTATAATAAGTTCATATAAAAATAACATTCAACTAAATATCTGATATCCATATCAAGGCATTTTCATATATCTTCGCTGGGCAAATCATGTCATGATATTTAATTTCGTACCTCGACTGCATGGGAGTTTGATGGTTGATTTTTTTGCAGATAAATGTGTAACTCTTCGGTTGTTGTATTCTAGCTAAAAAAAATTAAACTTTGACTTCGAAAAAATTCCGTTAGACACAAAAAATAACATTTCTAGACAAGAAGCAACAAAAAACAACCATCTGTCAAATTCCATGTCAGAGACCCATGTCAAGAGTAAATATCAGAGATAGATTATTCCGTAAAACGATTATTACCCAACGATAACGTTTCGACGATAGTCCTGCTTCACGTAACCAAAAAATGACTATCGTCTTGACGATCAAAAATATTTGCTTCACGTAAGTCGATTATAGTCAAAACGATATCTTCAAAACGATGGCTTTTGGACGATACCTAAATAGGTATCGTTCGCATTTTTTTTCATGATTGTATGTAAGTTTCTACGCCACTATAGTTAAATGAGTGAAATAATTTACTTATTTTGGAAAATGACAACAAAAATTCGAGAAAAATACAAATTATATGAAAAATTAAAAAAAAAAAAAAACTATTTGCCAGTTTGCCAGCAGGGATCGAACGCCGAACCCCTCGGTTAAGAAGCAAGTACCTATCCCATTGCGCCACCATCTGATGTAAATTTCTGCCGATTTCTTGGATTTATAAACAAACCGTGCACTAAAGAACTTCGTTCTAATAACGCATTACTGGCTGAACAGAATAGAATGACGGAACTGAAGACGCAGATGGAACTGGAAGAGCTGTCAAAAAGTGTCGTACGTTATTTTTTTTACATGTCCACAATGGAGCTGTACAGCTTTGAAAGTATTTTGAAGAAAAAAAAAAGAATATTCTTGTGTACAAGCTCAGAATTCACATTTTTTGTTTCCAATAATTTTCCTTTTAATAAATAATTTTTTTCGCGATACAAATAACCACAATATATTTTTCCGACCCAAAAAGTTGTTTTTTTTCTTCATACAAATTGAAACGTCAAAAGTGCCGTACGTCAAAAGTTAAAAGTTGGTGAACTCTTCCGTCTGCGTCTGCGTCTCCGTATGCGTCTACGTTCCGTTGTGTTCGCAACATTGAATTTGCGTGTATTCAATATTTTGACAGCTATTCCGGCTCCGTCTCCGTTTCCGTCTGCGTCACCATTCTGTTCAGCCAGTTACGCAATATTTGCAGCTGATCTATATCTATCTATCTATATCTATACTTCTATATCTATATCTATACTATTATATAAAAGAGTAACTTTTTTTGTTTGTCAGTTTGGCTGTATGTATGCACTAAACTCACAAACAAACAAAAAAACTCTTTTAAAAAATAGATATAATACAAATTTCACTTATCTGGTATGCTATAGGATACAGCAGAAAAGAAAATTTTTGTTAAATACAGAATAATAAACAAATTACAAACTTACCACAAAAAAATCGTATGGAAATTTTCTAAAATCAAGCATGTAGGTATTTTCCTTGCAAAATTCTGTCTTATAGATTTTCAACTCACATTTACTTCAAGCTCAATTATTTAAAAGGAGGAGTTGTTTTGCCATGGAAAATTGCCTTTTGTGGCATGTGGATTTGGCTGGTTCCGGTATTATCCGGTTCGTCAAATCCATATTTTTGGTGGGCTGATTTTTTGGAATCGGCTCAAAAAAAAAAAGTAGTTTAGGTAGGGTGATATTTTTGTTTTTTTGTTTGTAGGGAAATTTTTTGATGAAATTTAAGTGGGTAGTAAAAAATCTTCATCGAAAAAAACAATTCAAACCATGTGCAGAATAAATGTGCCTGGTGGGAGCGAGATAGTGAGTAGTTGTTTTTCACCGGCGACGAATCGTATTGATATTATTTTTGTGTAATAGGAAAAGTTCAAATAAAAAAAAAAAAAAACATCAACGGTAGGGATTCTCTATAGTAAATGAGTGGAGGAGTAGGTACTTTGGAAATTAATTTCTTAAAAATTTTTCAGTCAAACAACTTAAAAAAAAAAGAGTGTAGGTAATAAATGTTTGCTACTGAAATTATTTGGTTGGGTGGTGGGTGTTTGCTGGATATGGTAAATGGAAACGAACTTATAGGCAAGGGGCGTGCACAAGGAGGGGTAATGGGCATTTAATGCACCCCTAATAAAAATTATTTTTAATCTTTTTTTCTGAGTAAATAAACAATCAAGGGCGAACGTAAATAGGATGGGGGGTGCTTATTACATAAATCGGCTTAGTTAATTTAATTCACAACTTGAGTTCTAATTGTTGGATTTTAAGGTAAGACTGAAATTGGTTGGTTTGGCGGTGGGTGGTTGGTTTTTAAATATTTTATTTAGGTTAGGTACAAATTTTTTCATGAGGATAAGTGATGGTGGGGTGGTAAAAAAATGTATGCAGGTTTTTTGGCAGCGAATTATTCTTCATCGTCAAAAAATAAAAAAAAAACAATTCAAACCATGTGCAATGTGCCTTGGTAGGTGGGAGCGAGATAGTGAGTAGAAGTTGACTGTTTTCGCGTTTCGCCGTCGACGAATCGTGGTGATATTTTTGTGTATAGGAAGGTATGGTAAAACAAAACAAAACATAAACAGTCGGTAGGTATTCTCTATAGTGTAGGAAGAAATGATTGGAGTAGGTATAGGTATGAGTAGGTAGGTATAATAGGCAGCAGAAAAAAATGTTCGTACCTATCTAATCTACTAAAATTGGTTGGTTTAGCGGTGGGTGGTTGGTGATGGTGAATGGAATCGAACTTATTTAGAGGCAAAGGCGTGCACAAGGAGGGATAAGGAGGCATTTGCGCCCCTTATACAAATTATTTTCAATTTTTTTTTTCTGAGTAATTACAAATCAAGGACGTACGTAAATAGGATAAGGGGATGCTTATTACATGAAAATCGACTAAATTTACAACGTGAGTTCTAATTGTTTGATTTTAAGGTAAAACTGAAATTTTTATTGGTTTGGAGGTTGGTGGTTGGTGATGGTGAATGGAAACGAACTTATTTAGTGGCAAGAGCGTGCACAATAAGGGGTAAGGGGGCACTTGAATCACTAATACATTTGTTTTTCTAATGCATTTTGTTGAGTAACTATGGGTGGGGTGGTAAAAAATGTATTCCGGTTTTTTGGCACGGAATTATTCTTCATAGACGGCAATAACCCTTGCTGGGAAAAAACGCTTCGTTTTAAGAATATGGTAGGTATATGGGAGAGAAGAAGAAAAAATTTAACATTTCATTGATAAATTATTAATTTCTTTGTCAAGTGGTTACTAACAAAATTCACGGTCGTTCGTTCCTTAGGGGGTAATGGGAGGTAGGCATAACATAACATACAAATAGTCTGATTTTCAAAATTGTCTTAAAATTACACTATAGGCAGGCAGGTAAGGTACATAATTAGGTGCATTACATTTTTATTCAAATGCAAGCCCACACAACCCACACATATAATTTTAGGAAAATAATTGTCAATGTTCATTGATACGTGTGGAGGCTTATTTTCAATGTTACCTGACAAAAAAAACGTCAATGTTACCTGACAAGTAACATGAATGGTGTGTAGCGCTCTTTAAGCTGAACATTTTTCGAGTGCTGATTTTAAATCATCTTTTTGGTCGATATTTGGTTGTCAAAGGTTTTACTAAAGAAGACCCGGGCAACGCCGGGTTTTATCGGCTAGTAGTTTTATATTTTGCTTCGATTAAGTAATTTAGCTTTGATAATCCAAGTACCCACTTACCCCTCCTCGCTTATGCCCTTGTGTTACATTACATTTAATATTCATTTTAAAACTCTTGCCTTAAAAATTCAATCATTAGAACTCAAGTTAAAAATTTAACCAATTTGTATGTGATAATCACCCCTTGCGCACGCCTTTATTGTGTAATTACTCAACAACAAGAACTAGAAAAATAATTTTTATTAGGGATGCAAGTGCCCCCTTACCCCTCCTTGCGCACGCTCTTATGGTGCATTACATTTAATCTTCATTTAAGAAGTCTTACCTTGAAAATCCATCAATTAGAACTCAAGTTGTAAATTTATCCAGTTTGCATGTAATAGGCACCCCGCTATCACCCTTGCGAACGCCCTCGACTGTTTAATACTCAACGAAAAAATTATAAACAAAATGTTTTATTAGGAGTGCAAATGCCCCCTTACCCTCCTTGAGCACGCCCTTGCATTGCATTACATTCCATTCACAATCACAAACCCCCCACACCAAAACCAATTTCAGTACAAACATTTTTTTCTGCTGCAAATAATATTTACCTACCTAACTATTCATATACTACTCCGCTCATGTTCTTCTTGCTCCTAACAACCCGTTTTTTTTATATGAACTTTTACTATCCCTATGCATAACGGACATATGCAACGGACATTTCATCTTTCTAAATATGTAATCAAAAATAAAATCCGACAATTGGAACGAAAGATAGAAGCTAAAGTGTAATTTAAAATCGGCACTTTTTCACATTTCACACAAAACGATGATGGCCATCCGTTGACAACGAACAATCATGCGCATTTTTCAAGATTTTTGTGTAATTTTTTGATGGAAACTTTTTAATCTATTGTGAGGGCTGTGTAGCATGTAGAATGTTGATTAAGATGTCAATTTAAACGTTAGCTTTCCAAGGTGCTGGTAGAAGAAAAATTATTAAATTTATAGATGCATACAGTAAAAAGGTGTGAGGGAATGAAGAAAAGCAATAATTTTGTAAATATCTCGAGTTGGTGTTGTTAAAAAATTTAAAATTTTTAAAACATTTATAAATCAGTAATCTCCATCAGAAATTCAAGATTTTTAAAACTACTCCTTAAAATATAAAAAATCAAAAACCACAAAAAATTGAGTAAAAAAATGTGTGTTTTTCAAAAATCAAAAAGTAGGTGCAAAAAAATTCCCATCAAAAATTCCTGAAACTTGGCTATTTTTTGTTTTTTCATTATCTTTCCAATGGTATTAAATTTTTTCCCTAACTAACACCTCCGATTTTTGGTGAATTATTTGTCAAACGTCTATTTTTCAAAATTCAAATTTTGACATTTTATAACTCGCTTCGTGTATTTTTTAGAATTTTTTGAACGTAAAACTTTCTTGTATCTAAAAAAATCTATCAATTAAAATGAACTTTCTACCCTTTCCCATTTAGAAAATAGTTTATTTGACCTTTAATCAGAAAAACCCCATTTTACTCTCTTAAATATTGGAATTTTCAAAAATCCTGTCTTGGTGCGCCTAAACATAAAATTTTCTATTCAATAAAATTTAGTATAATATATTTTTATTATTTACAGTATTACCTGTGCAATGATGAGTCAAGTGAATTATTACAAAAAGTAATAATTAATTCGTTTTGCCCTTGAGCAAGGGCGGATCCAGACTTTGAGTCAGGGGGGGGGGGGGTCACACTTCAAAATACAATCGCACTAAAAATTTAATAATTCACCTACCGCCTTTCTGCATGTTATGACCTTATTATCTGTAATAAACAATGTATTTGAAGTCGATATCTCTATACGTTCTCGAGATATCGTGAACAAAGAAAAATCTTCCAAACGTACGTACACAGACATCTCTCTAAAAACAATGTAATCCGACTCCAGAGACCTTGAAACGTCGAGAAATGTCAAAATTTTCAATTTCACAAATCGGATTACAATAACTTCCAATGTGAAGTTAATAAAAGCAGCAGATCTAGATGTGTGTAGTGTTTTTGATATGGCCCAGGGGAGGGTCAAGTTCTGGATATGTTATATTTGCATGCAAAGTCTCTTTTTCTATGAATGTAATCAGTACTAATAAGCGAATGGATATGGCCCAGGGGGGGGGGGTCATGACCCCCACGTCCCCCCATGGATCCGCCCTTGCCCTTGAGTCTATCTCTTGAATTCATTTGTCCATTTTATAATTTTGGGTACACCCAAATTTTCTCTATATAAACATTTTCAATTTTAAAAAAACCAATAGTGCAATATGCTCATGTTCTTGCACATACACTAGGGTTCCCAACTTTCTTCGAAGTGAAAGGAGGACACATTTTTTTTTAAATAAAAACAAAAAGTAGTCGTGTTTTTTTGCAAGCCTGATGGGAATTGGATGAAAAAAAAAAACCTTTTGGCGCTTAACAGTATAAAATATAAATAAAATAAAGTACATATAAATAAAATCCTACCCGCCTGGAAAAACAATTTTGTCTTAGATGAGGCCCTAGAAGTACATAGTACATAGTAGCTTATTAAAAGGGACCAGCAAGGGTTACTATCGAAATCATACTAGGCCCTCACCTAATTGGTGTATTTGAGATTCGGTACTGGAATTTCGCTAACTGGTCTGATACGCTAAGCACTTCTGGTCTTATTCGGAATACAAAAGTTCAATGTTGAAAATGAATAACTATTAATATAAAAGGGTTATTTCTTATTTCTGATGGGATAGCAAAAACTTTCTCAGAATTTTTACTATCAAGAACCTATTGAGTATTTGCTACGTTTCGTCTACGGAATTTTCCTTACCTACTGTAAATTTTTGGGGGGCGTGGTTAAACTTGGGACAACATAAATAATATGAAAAAGGCATAAATAATATGAAAATAGATATACGAATTTTACTAAGTAATTCCTTATCTGTTAAAAAAATTATTAATTAAAAATTTGAAAGATTTTGAGAAAATAAACTGTATTTCAAAGCGTAGATTTTTTTGGAAAAAATTATGAAATTTTTTCACACACATTAGTGCAGCAAAAAAAATATGCATTGTAATTAAAGGCTCTTCCAAACCAACGCGATTAATCGCCACGACAATAGAAAACAACAACAACAACGTGTTGTTCTGTTTGACAACCACGTGTTGTTATTGTTGTTTTCTTTTGTCGCGGCGATTAATAGCGTTGGTTTGGGAGAGCCTTAATACTGCGAGATACATACATATGTAGTAGGAGTATTACACTACACTACATTTACCGTTGAAAAAAAGTAGTTGAATATGTTTGAACGATTGACGAAATGTCAATAATTGTGTCATTTAATGCCAATTGTTTGTCATAAAGCAGGATTATGGCATATATATTATGGCTTATAGCAGGATTATGACAAACAATTGAAATAAAATGACAGAAATAGTGAAATTTTTACACATAAAACACCAAAGGTATATACTTATCAAATGAATCATTGATTTTATCTTTCAGATTTTTGAAAAGGAGGACATTTTTTAGTGAGGAATGACGGGAGGACAAATAGTTGAAAAGGAGGACTGTCATCCCAAATGGAGGACAGTTGGGAACCCTAACATACACTATTCATCTCTTTGGAAAAACTCCACTCCTCCTTTCACATGTATACAGCCACAAAAAGGCACACACATAAGAAAAAAGAAGGATTAAATGTCAATTACCAATGTAAGATAAGAACGAACTTTGCTCTAAAGTTGTGTGAGATGAGACTGAGAAGGCTAATGTGCGGCGAAAAAGACCTCTTTGTGTGAGAGTAAGTTGAGAAAAGGCGGACCAAATGAAATAAGACACATGGCTTAAAAAAAACTAAAAAATTTTCGAGGATTTAAGAGCACCACGCAGTTCGCACATGTCGCTACAAAATTAGTTTTAGACTACCGGTATCTATGGTAACAACTTCATAAAAATCAGACTCGGGCAGTTTGTCTTTATTGACAGTTCATTTTTGTGTTACTGATAAAATACTACGATTATAACACTTACCTTCATTTTTTTCTTGGCTTTCACTTTCCTTATTTGACTCCTCCATACCGTTCCCGTTGGCTAATTCTGTATCATCCGAACTCATTTTTAAATTGAGTTTTTAATCTTCACAGTTTTTGTGCGCTTAGTCTCCAAATTGTGTTCCTTAAGATTAACACTTCAAATTTTTTTCTCACTCCAATTATTTTAAAAATAAAAAGTTCTTAATTATAATTCTAATTGCTTATTATTTTTGATCGTCTTTTCACTTTGAACACTAATATTTCGAGAACTAAAATGATAAATTATTATTATAATTGCTTTACACAAAGTACAAGATTGTTGATTTAAAAACTATTTTATGGCAAAGAGAAACTATTGTTCTTCCAGGCAGAAGGAAATATTAGCCGTGTTTTTTTGCAAGCTCGGTGGAAATTGGTAGAAAAAAAAACGATATCGGGGATTATTTATTTTGTATTTATTTACTTGATAACATACACATAGAAATAGAAAGAAAATAAAACTCTTGTAGTCAGATATGCTTTAAATTGGAGAAATATATTAATTGGCTTAATAGATAGAGAAAAAAAAATAGCTAATGTCTAATTGCTAGATTAAGTTTAACCTAATGTTTTAACAAAAGTAATTTTGATTTAATTTATTAGACTTTAAAGTTACCAAATTCTTTAATATACATTATTATTCGTTAGAAAATATTCAAAGAGCATACGCCTCCATAAAACATTAAAAAAAAAAAAGAAAAAAGAATTAAACCATACAAAAGAAGTATGTATATATGTAGGTATTAAAACTATAGCTAGCCAGGAAAAAGCATTTAAGTCTGCCGCCGAAATACCCAGTGCCACCCGTCTCTCGAACATGCCTTGGTAGAGAATTCCACAAACAGATAGAGTTTATGAAAAACTGTCGCTCCGATGTAAGGCAAGAGAAGCGAGGGAGAATAAGTTGACGAGATCTAATTGAATTAATAAAATTTAATTTATTGAATAGAAAACTAGGTTGATTAGTTTGGATCATATTTGAGAGTAAGAGAAGATATCTATAACGAATGAGATGATCAAATGTCATGTTATATATGTAGTATCCTCGAAAAAATAAGAAATTCTGTCAAAACGTCTTAAACGTTAAAAACGTATCGTGCAATGTTGTTAAATGCGACGTTAAGTTTTCTCCCTCTAGAAGAATCAGAGTTACAGAAAATCTCACATCCGTAAATAAGGTTAGGAACGATGAGTATTTTTCCTAACAATTAACGTGTTTTCAAAGGAGTGAAATAATGGGATGGCCATAGCTGGCGTAGAGATCTATAGACTTTTCCAAAGGCCGTGTTAATGTGTCTATCCCATGTAAGTGTTCTGTTAAAAGCCACTCCCAAATTTCTTGCCTTGTCAGCATATTCGAACCACGAAGTATGATATCGGGAAAGTATGATAAATCAAGCAGTTTCTTACTGATTACTATATTTGGTCTTTGTAGGATTAAAAGCAGACCATTATCATCAGACCAAGCGGTAATTCTGTCTAAATCAGTGTTTATATCATTTGCACAGTCCTCAATAAACCCAAAGACCTTAAATCAGATGACAAAAGAGTAACTACAGAATTTAAAAAACCGTATGAAGTTGAAAGTTTATTGCAAAGGCTAGTGTGATCCACCACCGTATCAAAGGCCTTTGAAAAATAAAAGTACTAAAAAAGTAATTTGTCTTCATCCAAAGACTCTCGTATGTCTTTCACCCCGTTTATAAGAGCAGAAATAAAAAATAAATAAATTTGGTGGCACAAACGGCTCATGAAGAACCGTGCTTAAGTTAAGCACCGAAAATTCTCCGTGCATAGCTAAACCCGAATGGGTTTAGTTCTTCATTCATTTAACACATAAACTGTTGAGCACCGAAATCGTTTTTTTCACCCATTTTCCTTCGGGCTTGCAAAAAAACACGGCTATTGTAAAAAAGTTTACTAAAAATGTGTAAATTTATATTTTGTTGAAATATTACATAATGAGAAGGGCAAGGGGTTAAGTGATATTTTTGAATGTTTGGCTTATTCCAACAGATAAGACTGTTAAGCGGAAACTTAAATGTTAGTCCTATATGTATGTCGGTTCTCCACATTTCTGCATATAATAAGTACATACACACATTCGCTATCGTTGTTTTTTGGTTTTAAAACAGGGAAAAAAAATATCTACTGTATTATAATAATGAACAGTTCTGTATTTGTATACAGGGTGTCCCGTAAAGGATGGACCAAACTGAATATGGTGCCAGGCCAGGCCATGATCTTTCAGAATTTGGTAACTTGTTTATCCCGAATCATAACGGTTTTCGAGTAACGGCTGTTTTTTTGAAATTTGCCCGAACCCCTACTTAGGACCACTGTTTTGCTAACCCTGTCCATAATTGATTTCTTACTTTTTTTATTTTTAGATTTTAACATTGACCAATAATAAGACTTTTTTTATGCATTCAAATAGTTATGATTTTGTAAACCATTTTTATAAAATTACTAGATAAAGTCATAGTTTGATCAAAATTATTTTTTTTACTTAAATTTTTGAAAGAGCGTCCTGAAAAAAAAATCGTATGACTCAATACTGGTCCTTGCTTTTAAAAAATTTCCTTGCATTAGGACTTTCTAAAAAGGTATAAATCTTACCAATGCAAACTCTAAATCAAAAGTTACAACCATTTAAACTCAATCAGTCGTGGTTTTAAGAAAAATTAAAATAAATTCCTTTTTTTTTGTGATTGTTTTGTTGTTTATTTTATGATTTTTATTTTGTATTTTTTTTGTTTTTGGTTTTTCTACCTATGTCTCGACACTTTAACCCATATTTTCTTATTCCGTTATAATATTAGCGACATCTTATATCAATTTCAATAAATAATTTCATCCTCAAACCAACTTAATTTTACTAACAATGGCGGTCTATAACTTTGCGACGCCACGCTTGGCCAATCCTTGTACTAATGTTTTATTTATTTTTACCGAAAATGGTATGGCTGGTAAGAATTTCAAAACGTTCAAAAGTAATGGCGCTTATTCAAAGTGAGAATTGTCTTTTTTTTTGGTTTTTCTAAAACGCTATTGATTAAAAGTAAAAATACACTTGTCAAAAAAATTAAGGTAACAAAAAAAAAAATCACTTTTTTTTTAGTGTTTTTTGAAAAGCTGTATCTCTGTGAAAAATGGTCGTATTGAGATAAAACAAAAAGCATTCTAAAGCTATTTTTTGGATTGAGGAATTTCAGCAAATGAATTTTTTAAGTTACCGTTATTGCGCAATCATAAGAAGAAGGACGAGCCAAAAATTGTAATTATTGTTTTTTTTTTGAACATTGGCATTTTTTTTGAAAATCGTTTTTGAACCTGTGAAAAAAGTTGACAAAAATTGTTCTTTTCTTTCCCATTTTGATGACAATTTCACAATGTTTATGAAGTATACAATTTGTTCCTTAAATTGTCTTTTACGACTTTGATCATTCGGTACTGGAAAACGGTTCAATGGATTAATTTGAAATTTTACAGAAATATTGGTGGTCTATAGTTCTTTAAAATGTCTTACCAAATTATTCCTACAGTCAATATTTGTAAAGCACGTCCTTTTTTTGACGTTTTCTTAATGTAACGGTGAGGAGCCAAAAAAAATAATCGTTATAATGTTTTGAAAAATCTTATAGAAAATTAATTTCCGTTTTTAAAACTACCCTTAGATTTTCCGTGTCGTCATTCCTTGCGAAGATATTGGTAGTCAAAGTCAAAAGTCTGTTCTTTCATTCAAAACCAGATATTCTTCCGAAAAAAATTGTAGAATAACGAAAAAAGACGTCTTTAAAACTGATTAAACAAGTTATCGAAAAAAAGCATTGATTTGGCTCAAAAAAAAATTTTCAAAGAAAATGCCAATGTTCAAAAAAAAAAAAAATTAAAATTTTTGGCTCGTGCTTCTTCTTATGATTGCGCAGTAACGGTACCTTAAAAAATTCATTTTCTGAAATTTCTCAATACAAAAAATATAAAGCTTTGAAATGCTTTTTGTTTTATCTCAATACGACGACCACTTTTCACAGAGATACAGCTTTTCAAAAAACACTAAAAAAAAGTGATTTTTTTTTGTTCCCTTAATTTTTTTGACAAGTGTAGCTTAAAATGTCTTACACGCCACGAGAATATGCTTCAATGCATTACATTTATGGAGAATGTAGATGAAACGCTAGATTGGCAGCCAGATCATATGCTGAGAGGTACCCAAATGCTTCCCATCCTGACCATCGCCTTTTCATACGGGTTCATTTGGCTTATTTGGAGGGCAGAACACGAGGGAGAAGTCTAGGACAAGGATTAAGTCAACACCATCAGATCACGCAGTTTTACGTGCAGTCGAGAATGACCCTTCTACTTCTGTTAGAGAAATCGAAAGGGCAACAGGGGTCTCAAAAACAACCATGCAAAGAGTGCTGAAAAGAAATAACATTCATCCCTGAACTTTGTCGGACGATGCTCCGAAAAAACCAAGAGAATCGAAATTTTTTCGATGAAATATTGTGGACCGACAAGTCATCTTGCAAAAAAGATGGATTTGTCAACTTGCATAACCTCCATAGTTGGCAATTGGAAACTCCCAATACCAATTCAAATTAAATTTGTGGACTGGGATTTTGAATGGCCACATAAAAGGACCTATTGCACTTCCGGATACACTAAATAGTGAAATTTATTTAGATTTTCTGCAAAATAGGCTATTTATTTTGTTGGAAGACTTGCCACTTGCCACAATACAGTCAATGTGGTGTCAACACGACGGTTGCCCATCTCATAACAGTATTAATGTGAGATGCTTCATGGACAATTCTTACCATGAACGATGGATTGGGCTTGGTGGACCAATTTTATGGCCACCTCGGTCACCAGACCTTAATCCGTTGGACTTCTTTTATTGGGGCTGTCTCAAAGAAAAAGTCTATGCTAAGCCCATTTCAAACATACATGAACTCCAGCAACGTATTCAGGTTTCTGCTGCAGAAATAAGCAACTCGCCAAGCACAAGAAATTTAAAACGACAGTTTTTTAAACGCTGTCGAGCTTGCATACGTGCAGGAGGAGCACATTTTGAGCAATTTTTATAAATGAATGGGTTAAAGAAATTAAAAAAAGCAAAAAAAAAAAACAAAATTAAAACAAAAACATAAAAATCATAAAATAAACAACAAAACAATCAAAAAAAAAAAACAAAAAAAAAAAAAAGGGAATTTATTTTAATTTTTCTTAAAACCAGGACTGATTGAGCTTAAATGGTTGTAACTTTTGATTTAAAGTTTGCATTAATAAGATTTATACCTTTTTAGAAATTCCAAATGCAATGAAATTTTTTAAAAGTAAGAACCAATATTGAATCATGCGATTTTTTTTCAGGACGCTCTTTCAAATATTGAAGTAAAAAATAATTTTGATAAAACTATGACTTTATCTAGTAATTTTATAAAAATGGTTTACAAAATCATAATTATTTGAATGCATAAAAAGTCTTATTATTGGTCAATGTTAAAGTTTAAAAATAAAAAAAATAAAAAAATCAATTATGGACGGGATGAGCAAAACAGTGGTCCAAAGTAAGGGTTCGGGTAAATTTCAAAAAAACAGCCGTTACTCGAAAACCGTTATGATTCGGGATAAACAAGTTACCAAATTCTGAAAGGTCATGGTCTGGCCTATCACCATATTCAGTTTGGACCATCCTTTACGGGACACCCTGTATATCGGTTGTCTAGACAGTGCAAAAAACTGGCATTGAATTTAACTGTAAACTATAAAATATTAAAAATAATTTTACGCGGCTTTGGCTTTGCTGATGCGAAGCGAATTTCGTCTATGGTCTGCAAGAGGACGAAAAAAATCTTGCGGAGACATAGCCATTGAGAATTCCACGAAGTACAAAAACATATCAACAAAGACCGGAGATTTCTCCAAATAAGTAATCTGTTAGATAGCAAGCAATTTAATTTGTCGAACAGCGAACATAATTGCAAAATGAAATGCAGTAGGACAAAACTTTTTTTTTATGATTTCGTTGTGAAAAAATTAATTCTCCATTAAATATTAAAACCTATTTTATTTTAATTATTTTTACTATTTAATTTTTTGTTTTGAAGTTAGTATATTTCAAGTAAATATTTTAAGTAAAGCAAAAACTGAATTACTTACAGCTTAATAATAAACAAGTACATACATAATCTTATTACTTTAAACGAGCAATTCTTGTATATACATAAATATATATATATATATATATATATATATATATATATATATATATATATATATATTAGGGTGTCCGTTATTACCCAAACTCTTTTTTTTGGATCGGCCAAGTTATAAATCGAAAGTTTATGCGCTAAGAAAAATTTATTGACAAAAAAAAAATTTTTGTCCGATGTCAATAACCCGTACCTGTAAAGCCATACATTTCCCATACAAATTTGTATGGAGATTTTGCACTTTTTACGTTTTATTTTTTTTCTCTCGAAATAATGTAGCTATTCTTAATTTTTGTTCTGATTATTGTTTTTCAACTATTCCCTTAAAAAACCACATCCAAAAATATATGTAGAAAGAAAAATTTATAATTTATTTCGAATTTTGAAAATTTCACTAATTTGTACTTTTCACCTTTTCACCTTTTATTTTTTATCTATAAACAAGCTATTCCAATTTTGTTTTTTGATTCTTATAAAATAATGAAGCTTTTAATAAAAAACAATCAAAAATTCTGAAAAACAAAATGTTATAATTTATTTTAATTTTTTAAATTATTAAATATTTAAATTTCTTCCCCGTTTTTTGAGTTAACTAATTTTTTCTTCAACTACGGCAGCTGTTTCAATTTTTTTTATTGTTTTTTGCATATTAATAGTTCTTTTAAAAAAAACACACTCCAAAATGTATGTAAACATTTTTTTTATATTTATTTCGATTTTTTAAAAAATATCAAATTTTTACTTTTGTGGTTTTTTAAAGGAATAGTTGAAAAACAATAATCAGAAAAAAAAATTAAGAATAGCTACATTATTTCGAGAAAAAAAAAATAAAACGTAAAAAGTGCAAAATCTCCATACAAATTTGTATGGGAAATGTATGGCTTTACAGGCACGGGTTAATGACATCGGACAAATTTTTTTTTGGTCAATAAATTTTTCTTAGCGCATAAACTTTTGATTTATAACTTGGCCGATTAAAAAAAAATAGTTTGGGAAATAACGGACACCCTAATATATATATATATATATATATATATATATATATATATATATATATATATTTATATATACATATATATATAACTGGTTTCTCGGAAACGGCTCTAACGATTTGAATGAAATTTTTAGAGTTAATTCTCATGAGTGAGAAAAAATTTTTAAAAATTGTTTTATGAAAATCCACCCACTGCCACGCCCACATTTCACATTTCTTTTCCTCTCGAAAACTATTTAATTTCCTCAATTTCTCGGAAACGAATAGTTCGAATTGATTGAAATTTTCAGGTTGTTTTCCTTTGGGCAAGAAAAAAATTAGAAAAATATTTTTGGTAATATCCGCCCACTTTTATCAATTTTTGGTTTTTTGGAAACGGCTCAAACGATTTTGATGCAATTTTCGGAGTTTGTTCCTATGAACGAGAGAAAAAATTCGAAATTCGTTATAGTCAAATCCGCCCACTGCCACGCCCACTTTTACTATTTATTGGTCTTTCTCGAAAACGAATCAATAGATTTGATTGAAATTTTAAGGGTGTGTTTTTTAGTCAAGAAAAAAATTTAAAGAATATTTTTAGTAATATCCGCCCACTTCCACGACCACTTTTATAAATTTTTGGTTTCTCGGAAACGGCTGTAAGGATTTTGATGAAATTCTCCGAGTTTGTTCTTATGAACGAGAAAAAAATGTTGAAATTTGTTATGGTCAAATCCGCCCACTGCCCCGCCCACTTTTATTAATATTTGGTTTCTCGAAAACGGCTGTAAAGATTTTAATGAAATTTTCAGGATTATTTAACGATCTTGATAAAATTTTCAGAGTTATCTTTTATGAACGCGAAAAAAAATTTAAATTTGTTATGGTAAAATCCGACTACTGATATGCCTAATTTTATTATTTATTCGTCTTTCTCGGAAACGATTTAATTGATTTGATCGAAATTTTCAAAATTTTTTCTTTTCAAAAATTTACAGATTTCACTCATAGAGTAACCATGGGGACATTGAAAATGACACCTGGCTAATCTTTTCAATTTAAATTAATTAAAACGTAATAAGCTGTTTCAGACCCCATTATAGGTTCTGAAGTTTCTAGGTACCTTTATGCACATTATGTATTTAATGTCACTTTCCATTTTGCAAAAAATAAATCTTGTTAATTTTCTTTAACTAACCCATATCAACTTTCCTGTTCAACCAAAAAAATCCTTTTTTTAAGATCTGATATCAAAACTCATATATACATATGTACACAAATATGCCCTAAAACAATTTTAAGCGCTTATAATTATGCCTTTAAAAATCAATTACATACATATATGCCCTTAAAAAATTATTATAATGCTCCAAAAAAAATGATTATTATGCCCTAAAAATATTGCTTAATAAATAGGTTAAAATAAATTTTGTGGTACCATTTTCTCAAAAAATATTTGACCGATTTCGATAAATTTTATATGTATAAAACTGTACTTTTCTTTTCGCGGACATTAATTATTTTAACTTTACAGATTTTTTCGGAACTTACCACGTTAAATATAAGAAATATTATATTTAACGCGGTACGTTCCGAAAAAATCTTTAAAGTTAAAATTTTATATGGTTGAAAAGCCACAATTGCGGAGATGTGCAGAATCTACTTGAGACACGCATTTACACACTGTGGGTCATTTTTGTTTTTTAACGTCCGAACACTGCATATTAAAAAAAAATGTTTTTTTTCCTTTAATATTTTAAGACAAATTTAAAATTTTTCTCCTTCCTAGAGTGTTTCAGTTTTTGTTCGCCGAGTTTCGGCCACGGGACGATACTAGTATGCTTAATTTTGCTTGTAAAAATATATTCTAATTGTAGGTTTGTATACCTGTATGTTTAAAAAATGCACTAAAAAGGACGACATAAATCTAAAAAAAAAAAAAATAGGTAGTGTACAAGCAAGTTTGTCGAACAAATTTTGCTTTATCGCTAAAAGCCATTAAAACCTATTTGAAATAGGTACAAGTACTTGCATGTTTTTTAAGATGGTGAATCGTTGAAATTCATTCACATGGATTTATTTAAGATATTAATGCCCAATTTCATCAATATTTAACAGGCTTTTAAATTTTTAAATGACGTATTTTGTATGGAACAAACGTCATTTAAAGATTTAAAAGCATCTTAAATAGATGAAACGGCTTTATGAAATCGGCCATAATTGCATAAAAAATAAAAAAACAAAATTTACACGAGTGAGCCCCACAAGTTTGTTCTCGTGGCTAACAAAAATTTTGGTACCTTTCAACGAAAGAAATGTTAAAAAGTCAGAATTACTGGGAACATGTTTTTTTTTATTTTGGGTCAATATTTTCTAAATTTTCAAAACCTATCTATACATCAGTGGCGTGGCGTGGATTATTTTGAATGGTAAGTCGAAGAAAAATTAGTCACCTTCAAACATAAATTAGGAATGTCTACCTAAAATATAATGTTTATTGCAAATCTACTTTCGACGTTCTTCAAGTAAAAAAATTCAAACCAATTTTGTATACTTTGTCATTAAGGTTTAAATTTACAATGAGCTGAACAAATAATAAAAATGCCTTTGAAAGAAACCGTTTTTGGCAGATGAAAATTTAAATAACGTTTTAAAGACAAAAATAAGGAACTTCACAAATTGTTTGTTTTTAGTGAAGAAATAAATTAATTAAAGAACTCCACGTATAAAACTATAATATAGTCTTTTTTCAATGAAAGAGTAGAGCGTCCTATTCCTATATTTTTTTTTTTAAATAAAATTCAGCTTACTGAAATAATTTGCCTCCAAAAGAAAATCAGTTGCAACAATCTACACTTATTAATGCCATTTTCAGAAAGCAATAATTTGAAATTAGGTAATAAGCTATAATTTCAAATAACTCAATTTTAATAAACACACTTTTTACACCTTTCCCTGTTATTATTTGATTTTGATTTTAATTTAAAACAATAACACATAAATTCACTTCAAGTTACGCATCACAATCTGCTTGCTAACTAAATCTTTCAAACAGAAACAGACCTGACCTGCTCAATAAACTTAAAACTCAATTAACATAGCGCAGCGAAGTAGGCACGGTTGCCACTTTGGTCATTTGTGACCAAATTTGGTCATTTTTTTTTCACTTGGTCGCATGGTCATTTTTTATTCCATTTGGTCATTTTTTTGAATATTAATTTTATGAACATATATTTGTTTTTATTAAGCTTTTATTTTGATCTCATTTTAAAATGCTGTGAGAAGTTATTATTTTTATATTTTTTTATTTATGATTCGTTACTTTTATTTATGTTAGTCTAATTTAATTAAGTTCATTATGTACCTACTTTGTGAATTTGTTTGTACCTGTTTTTTATTCGTTTTGTTTATTTATTAAAGCCTCGTTTATAGATCGAAGCGAAGTTTTCATACAAAAAAATAGCTTTTTTCCCAGGCGTGAAAAATACGATAAAATTAAATACAATTGTTAAAGCGAAAAGGGAGAAGAAATTTGTTTCGAAATAAATATAATTCAAAACTAAATTAATTTTTCTTTGTACACCTTTTGACGCGATATTTCATTTTGGTTTGAATTTTACTTCGCATTGATGTATAAACTAGACTTTATACATATAAAAATAATATGTCAGAATAATAAGAATATGTTAGAATAAATGTGATGAATTCATTGTTTTCTGTGTTTAGACGTTCAAATATTTCGGACTCAAATTTTGTTGGTCATTTTTAGCTACAGTTGGTCATTTTTATTTTTAATTTTGGACACAAACTTTATTTTTAAGTGGCAACCGTGGAAGTAGGTATCAACTCAAAATTCACCAATATGACGGAAAAAAGCGAGTTATCTTTTGAATTATTTTTTCAAACTGAAACCAATGTACCTCCTCCTCCACCCACAGTAAACATATTTGTATGTGCCACTACCTGCCCTACTAAATGAACTTCATACAGCAGCGCAGCGAGATACATACAAAATTATCTTTTCTCAAACAAATAGAACTTATCTCTTTGCTGGATAGAACAAATTTTAATTTGTTCTCTTTGCTCTTGTTTTCTTATCAAAATCACTCATTCCCATAAAAAATTCCCTTAATAAGACGCTTGAAAGCGAGTTATTATTTTGCATAAGAAATCGTGTATTGAACAGAGACCCTGACACCTCTCTGTTCACACAGGTTCTTTTATGGCAAAAAGTAACACGGTTGCCAGCGTCATATTAAAGAAATTTTGTATGTGAATAAATGATGAGGGAACAAAAGCAAGGAGAACAATTTTGTACTATGCAGTTCCAGCGGGATGTAGGATTTTTTTTGACGTGGTATGTGGATTGTGGAGTTCAAGAAAAGAGACATTATATTTTTTTAATGATGATTTGTGTTTGCGTGCGTTTAGTAGAACTTAAGTACACATATTGATATGTGTTTGACTGTTGGATTATGGTTGGGTTAATTCACACATGCGTGTGAAGATGTGAGGTATGGACACATATTATAATTTCCATTCATTTAGATTCATGTTGATCGTTATTTAATTAACGTAGTTAAATGTTGAAAGTTAGAATTTCATAAGGTAACTCGATAGGAATCGTGTTATATGGACGCCACGCCACTGCTATACATATTATTGTTAAGGCCGTGTGCAAATTGGGTTAAAATCGCGTTAAATTTTATCCGAAGATTAATTTTTGACGATAGTGGGGTGAATCTGTATACGCAGAAACTTCAAAATTTTATTTCGAATTAAATTTAATTTATTTAGAAGCACTAGATTACAAAATTGAAATAAAATCGTTCGAGTCGATTTAACCAACTCAAAAAAAGATTATTTTCTCAAAAAAAAAAAAAAATCCAACCCAAATTTTCGTAATGCGAATTTTTTCGACATAACCTGAAGTTAGGTTTTAATTTTTTGGCTATGCTATAATGCTGGTAATGCTTCCCTATAGAGCTTTATTATTTATTTTATAAACATTAGAAGGTACTGAACAAATTATAGAAATGCTGATGCTCTAAATGCATTAACAGCACACCTCGACCAGTGACGTCAGTGGTCATAACTACCTAGTGGAATGCGTAGTGCATACAATTTCGAAGACTGGGCAATGGGTTAAACCCCATGGTGTGCATGTAGAAATTTTTTCACAATAAAATTGGATTAAAGCTCAGCATCACTAAAAGGAGACTGATGATAGGACTTGGCACCCCCTGAAATAGCTATAACTCCAGCCAAACAAAAATAAAACAAATTAAAATACCTACCTACATAAAATTAATTCCTAAACAATTGGTGGTAGCGCCTTTAAGTTGTTGTTGTTTGTTTTTCAAAAATTCAATGAAATTGACGCAATAAAGAATGGTCAAGTCAAATAAACTGACATTCTAGTATGAACAATACAATAAATAATAATAATAACTGAACAAACTATGTTTTTTTTTATGAAAAATATACATACCTAAAATAATTGGCATGCCAAAATATGCACGTAAATCGTAAATATACAAAAATATGCATTTACTTATAAAACGGTTTTCTAATCTAGTTTCGTCTTAATAGTGTTACTAAAAAAAATATGCTGTAGCATATTTTTGGTTGTCCTAAATATTACATACCTAGATAAATCGATTTCAAGCAAGTCCCCTTTCACACAGGGCAACTGAGTTGCCGGCAACAATTAGTTCATAGGCAAGAAGGGCAGGAAGAAAGAGGGGGAAATGAAATCTCCCCGGTCAACAAATTCAGGAGATTTTTTTTGACGTTTCTCTTCACGCTACGTTTGTGTGCGTTCAACCAAGGTAGTTTAAAAGGAAAATAAAGAAAATCTCCGGGTTTTTGTTGCTTACGTGTGAAAGGTACAAGAGATTGTTAAGGAGATTTAAAGAAAACGTCAAAAAAATCACCAGCAACTAGTATCTTCGTGTGAAAGGGGACCAAGCTTAACTCCGGCTTTTACACTGAACTGCATCACTGGCCTTTCTTATAGGACCGAATAGTATTCTGTATCGAATAAAAATAAATACCTATCATTTTCAATTTCAAAAAATCACAACCTACCTACCTCCATAATTATGTTCATGCATAGCATTTACATATATACCTACACTACATACAAAAATCTGGCAGAGTACCTATAGATACACTTTTGTTGGTTGCGTTGTACTTGTTGTTTTTTTCTCTTTTTGAATATTCTTTATTCTTCATTGAATATTCTTCCACTGAAGCTTGGCTGTTGACGACGACTTTTCTTCGTTTTTTCCCCGTATGCCTATTGCCTACGCCTGTTGCAATTCATCGCTTGTGTTCGTTTGTTTATTTTCATCATTCTAGTAATGTTTTAGTAACACCAACCAAAAATTTGATAGTTGTCCTCCTGGAGTTCATTTTTCACATTCTAAGTTCATGTGTTCATTTCAATCATTTCGGTCATTTCTTTAGTAACACCAACCAAAAATTTCGTTGTGATGCCCTATACGCTGGAGTTCATTTCTGATTTATTGAATTTATTTCATTTAATGATTTGAGTAACACCACAACTCTGTCAAAACGATCCTATAAACATTTTCAATGTTAAAATTAAAAAAAAATATTTCTATTAATATCCACCCACTGCTGCGCTCACTTTTATTAATGCTTGGTTTCTCGGAAACATTTCAATTGAATTTGATGAAATTTTCAGAATATGTTTTTATGAACGAAATAAAAAATGTTGAAACTTGGGTAAGATCCGCCCACTGGGAAACGAATCAATCGATTTAATTAAAATTTTCAGAGTATTTTCTTTTGAGCAGGAAAAAAAAAACATTTTTACTAATATCCGCCCACTTTTATTAATGTTTGGTTTCTCAAAAACGGCCCTAACATAATTGATGAAGTATTCAGAGTTTGTTCATGAACGAGAAAAAAATCTGAAATTCGTTTTGGTTAAAATCCTCCAGCTGCCCCGCCCACTCTTATTAATTATTGGTCTTACTAGAAAGGTTAAGGTTAGCGCATTAGAGACTTCCAACCGAGGTCTGGATTTAAAACTTGAATACATACATTCTTCTATAGTAAGGAAACTAGATCTTAGATGAAGCCTTCTGATTTCCTGTAGAATCGGGCACAGAGCTAAAAAATGTAATATGTCTTCATTGATTAAGGTTACACAGCGAACAGATAGGATGTACATATATCAATTCTATGAGCCCTATAATTTAGCTCAAACATTTCGGTTCGAATTTTGAAAATCAAGCCCATTTCAAATGCTGAAAACTCTTCTCTAAAATAATTATTTTCACGAGGCCTAAGTTAAGTTGTCTATATATAGCCCGCGAGGCTAAAGCCCAAAACAGATGTGCAGCTTTTTCCCCATGCAGCGAAATTAGAAATAGTGATATCGTGCATAGAAGGCTGCATGCAGAGCCTGGAATATGTCAGCTCTCATAAGAACCTATGTAAATTTATTTTCGCTGCATTGGAAAAAGCTGCACATCTGTTTTGGGCATAATGCTCTGGCCCTTTGGAGACAATTCTTATTCATTTTATCATCTAAAGTAAAACCGCGGATAAGTGCCTCACCATAAATGCTTCGTTTTGAGAGGCAATTATGCGGGTTGTGCAGTTATAAAAAAAACCGCTTAAGTGCGCATAAGCACTTATCCCTATATTTAAAAAAATAAAATGAGAATAAAAAAACATTTAATGTTATTTAAAAAATAAGAAATAAAATTACATCAACTGACTAGTATCGGTAACCTTTTAAAAAGGAAGCGCTAGATGAAAAGAAGCTTTTGTCTTTTTCTGCTGATTTCAATTGTGTAGGTACTTATAAAAGAATTTTTTCGGGATTTTTTTGGGATCTGAACACCATTAGTTTTGACTTCGAAATATTGATTTTTAGATCCCAAATATCGCAAAATTGTTTTAACTTATTAATTTGAAGTTGCAAAGTAAGTGGGTTCTCCGATAAAATAACCAAAATCAAAGGACTCCAGACGCAAACTTGTGGGACACCGGTTTCACATTGAAAAAAATTTGATATATTTTTACCATTTTGTACAGCTACAGTCATACTACCTAGAAGTTTTTCATAGATTTTAATAAATTTAGTAGACAGTCCAATTCCTGATAGCTTAAAAAGTAAATACTTTCGGTTGATAGCATCAAATGCTGCCTTCAGATCAACAAAAAAAGCCTAGACATTTCCGTTTATCTATAAAACGTCTTGCTGCAGTATTTAAAACAAAAATTTGATCAATAGTTGATAGGTTGGCCCGAAAACCAGCCTGACAACAACTTAAGACATTATTTTGCTCAACCCAGGTCACGAGTCTATTATAAAGGACTTGTGTAAACACTTTCCTAAGAGAGTTGAGTACAGAAATACCTCTGTAATTTTCTAGTAAATCCCGATTACCCTTCTTAAAAATTGCAGAGATTCTTGACGAAAGAAAATTTTCAGGAATTGTCTCTTCATTGTATATCTTATTGAATATGATTAAAACAAACTTCAAGAATTCTACACTGACCACTCAAAGAGCGAACATTATTCCAGAAGGATCTCGAATCTCTACATTCTACAAGCTTATAAACCGATCTCTTTAGATATGATTCCTTTTTACGTGCGCATATATTTTTATAGGCTTTGTTTTGCTTCAGATCCATGGTTTTGAAAGCTGGATTGTTTGTTTTTCCAAATAGTTTTAAAAAGGCGAAGGATTTTTGTCTTCTTTGTTTACAGTCATTATCATACCATTTTGACTGAAGTAAAGATTTGTTCGAAGCTGTGGGATAAAATGCAGATTGTCTTACCGCAGTAAAAACAGAATCTGTTGCTTTTTCTATGGAGCTTAAGTTTGGATCAGGCATACTTGCCATTTGCAGACTTAAATAACGTTCGTATATATCAGTTT
The DNA here is from genome assembly GCA_947049315.1 of Epistrophella euchroma. Lineage (NCBI taxonomy): Eukaryota > Metazoa > Arthropoda > Insecta > Diptera > Syrphidae > Epistrophella > Epistrophella euchroma. Next base: position 80,924,938 of record OX346245.1, on the reverse strand, counting down.
TTTTTCTATCCATTTGAGTTTGTTCACAGCGGATTCTATTGGTGAAGCACTTGCATAACAGTAATTATCAAACTTAACTTAAACTTAACATTTTTAATTTTGTTGTTAAAATAATAATATCTGTTAAAAAAGCACAAAAGTCTTTAAATAATATTAGTTAAAAATAAATTAATATAAAATTCATAAGCATAACATTTCGTAATGAACATCGAACTAAGTTAACAACGTATGAATTTTTTCTTTAATACTTCATTGCTGAAAAATTTTCTTTTACAATTTTGTCGCTTTCTTTTTACTAATTTTTAAAATTATTAAATCGTAATTAGATTTAACAATTAACATGGATTTTAGAGTTTTTACATTAAGAGGCCTCCACCCATATTTTCGATAAAAATAGAAAATTGGCAAAACGGTTGCATAAAGAACTTAGCCCTGGAACCACGTATTGCCAAAATTTAAACTGCATATGAAAGACTGATATCTTGGCTTCCAAATGTTCAAGCTTGTTTGTTTTTGATTTTAGTTTTTGTTTGCTTTATTCAAAAATTCCGATGACAGGTTTCGAGAAACTACGAAAAACTGCCAAATGCTTTCAGACCGATCTGAAAACAGGAGAGGGTTAGTCGTATAATATATATATATTTTGAAAGGTAATAAATAGAGCTTTTATTTGTTCGTGACTGATTTTTGAACTTAGTCACCATTTTTGAATTATAAGCTTTTGAAAACAAGTAAATTTTCTAATTTTTAATAGTGTTTTTCAATAACTAAATATGATACGAATAGTACAAAACTTTTTCAAAATGATATACATATTCTAATAATATAACTCAATAAAAAAAAAACAAGCATAAAAAGCTTCTTTTTATTAAAAATAATACGTTTTATAAAAGTCTTTTTTTTTTAATAAAAAGTCGTTATTTTTAAATAGTTCGAAATTTTAGTTCTTCCAATCGCCATAAGATGGTTTTTATTCGAAGATCTATTTATGTATGTGTAATTGTCAAGAGAGGAGAACCAAGGAATATTATTTATGAGTTGCAACATAGGCCATGTGCGAATTCGTTTAAAATTTCGATTAAATTTTATCCGAGATTAAATTTTGACATTTCTACGTACAGATTCACCTCACTAGTGTCAAAAATTAATCTTCGGATAAAATTTAACGTGATTTTAACTCAATTCACACACGGCCATAGAAGCCAAAAAAAGCGAGACGAATGTGAGTTTGTGTGAGTGAGATTGAGCGAACCGCCAACAATATTGAATTGCTTAGAAGGGGATGAGCGACGAGAATATTTTTGTGTTTTTTTTTTTTTTGTTATCGTTATTTGGTCCTATAGGGCATAAGGATAAGTATATGTGTAATGGCAGTGGCACGCTTTACACAAAGGTTGCTGAGGGTGGTGTGGGTGATGTGATAATGGACTTCGATCGATCAAAAAACAGAGGTAAGAAATAACAACGCGTAAGTAAAATATAAAGGATATTGAGAATAGTTTGAAAGCTTTACACAATGCGATCGAAGGGTGGTGTAGTGGGAGGGCTCAGTATGTAAGTAAGTATCTAATGATTATAAAGCTTCGTATTCATTATGCGCGGCAAACCAACGAACATTGTTATGCGCATCAGCCGCGCAATATGAATACCGGGTTTCTACGCGCGGCAGCTCGAACATTTGTGCGCTCGAACATGCCGCGCATCGATCCATTCGTGATGGATTTTTGAAGCGCGGCAATGGTCGAACATGGTTTTGCTCGCGCGCAGTTGAGACGGTAGTTTGTTTTGTGATTTGGGCACTAGCTACTAGCTGTCAATTGGATCGACTGCCGCGAGCGGCTGCCGCGGTTCATCAACTTTTTCTCAAAAATTGATATGCGTGGCAAATATCATGATTTGCCGCGGACGAACATGGTGCGCGCGGATGCCGCGCATAATGAATACGAAGCTTAAGAAGAATATGAAATGTGAAAACTGATTATTGTTGCTGTTGTTACTTTTGTTTGCTTTCTTGTTTTGATGAGTGAAGTGTGAATTCATAATGAACTACTTGTGATTCTAAAATCATTGAATTTTTCATTTTAAAAAAATAATTTGTGATTCTAACCGCCGTAATATTCACGCCGTTTAAAACTTGGTTAAAAAGCCCTTAAACCGACTACATTTAACCAAACTAAACCGATAGAATTTAAACGACAAAATCTCGTTTAAATCGGTAATATTCACTCCGTTTAAGCAAAAAATTCCATTCGGTTTACGTCGGTTTAAATTTGTGATTTAAACCGAACGTCACATAGCATCGCAAGTATGAAAAAACTAAAAAAGGCTTTTCTTGACATTTATTTTTTGAATTGTCATTTTATATTTAAATAAAATAAATTAATTAATTCGTGTCAAACACAATTACGCATTAGAAATGTCTTTCATTCCTCTTTATCGTGTTTTACGTTGCGAAAAAATGTCAACAATAACGTCCACCGCATTGCGTCTTCCAAACATTCCATGAACGATTTGTTGCGAGTTGAATTCTTCTTGATGATCTGGATGCAGTTCCGCGTCGGTCGTGAATTCGGGTCCAATATCTATCATACTATATTAAGCAAGATAGCAACTAAATTTCATCAACCTTACAGCAATACCGCAGCCCAAACACCTTCATAATGCACATATAAATTGCAACAAAAGTTTTTTTAACCACTCCAAATTTTATATCTGTCCAAACTGAAATTCATTGGTCTGGCAGCGATACCGTGAACATTACACTACCATTATGCACTTTCCTAACAAAAAAATAGTATTAGCATTTTTAAAGTGCATTATAATGGTGCTATGGCTACGGTATTGATGTCGGGTTGATGGAATTCAGTTTGAACACATAAAAATACTATGTAAACAACATTTGGATCGATTCAAAACACCTTTTTTTTGCGTTAATGAATTTTGGAAATGCATTATATGTAGTGGTGCTAGGTATGAGGTACATATTACTGTCAAGGTGATGAAATTGAGTGTGGACAGTAACCACGAACTATTCTGATTTTTTTGGTTACATTTTGAAAGTACATTATATAGGTGTTAGGGCCACGGTATCGCTGCCAGACCGATGGCATTTAATTTGGACACATATAAACAATGATCACAAAATTTGGCGCGGTATAATACACTTAAACTTCACTCATTTTTTTGAATTTTGAAAGTGCATTACGTTGGTCTTAGGGCCGCGATATCGCTAAAAGGTCTATGGCATGTAGTTTGCACTGCGGTATACAAATATCATGCTCACAAATTTTGGAGCGATATAAAACACTTTGATCAAATCGTTTACCAGCTTTCGGTATATAAACCCTTTCTGGTTAATTGGTAAACTCTACCCCGATGTGTGAATAACGTGCACAAATATAGCCATCATCGCCGAAAGTAACACGATTGAATATTTTGCACTGACTGAATAAACCAATAATATAATATAAACCAATAATATTAGCTAAAACCATTTAAACCGTACCTAAACGACACGAAAATGCCTCGTTTAAGTTGGAGTCGTTTTATCGTAGTTAAACCGATCATTCGGTTTAAAATTTTGGTTAACGTCGGTTCAAGTGAGTGAATATTACCGATTAGTTGGTTTAAAAATTTTTAACCGACTTCTGAATCTAAACCGACTTTAAACGGCGTGAATATTACGGGCATAAGATTAGTAGGTAGATACAGTACAGTAAACATTTAGAAACATATAAAATATAAACCTTTAGTGGAGTGAACCAAAAACAATATTTGAACGTAACTAAATTTCATATAAAAAACAGAAAGTGCTTTGCTCGTACATAATATAACTCAAAAAGATCACTTTAAGGTACCTACCTACTTCTCTAGAAAATTTTCCATTTTTATTAAAATTGTTTTTTTTTTTTTAAGGCATGTAATTCGGCACTAGATATTTATTTTTGTATTGTAACTATGTTTGTATACAGGATGATTCACATAAGGTGTGAGAAAAAGCTAGAGCGTGAAGATTTAGTTGAGACAAGAAAAAAATCGTATGGGTGTGGAGTCTCTTTCCCCCTGTTTAGACGAGCAATTTTCTAAAAAAATCGAAAAAATAATTTTCAAAACAAAAATTTTAAAAAATAATGAAAAATATTGTGTTCAAACTAATTTTTTTTTTCAAAATTTTACGTTGTTAACTAATATTTTTGTTTTTAATATTCTATGCTCCTATCGATTTCTAGTCAAAGACTAAAAACTGAATCTTAAAATGTCTTTTAGTTTTTGACAAAATTGAAAATAACGAAATCCACTTTACTATGTAATTAATTATGCTGGAAATATGAGCTTTAGAGTAGCCAAATAACGGATGGAAACCGAATTTAAGGAAAACTTACTTTTGTTATTTTCAATTTTCTCAAACATTAGAATATGTTTTGCAATATGTTTTAGTGCTTGACTGAAAATTGATGAGAGCATTGAATATAAAAAACAGAAGTATTACTTAATAACGTAAAATGTTGAACAAAATCAATTTGAACACAATTCTTTTATTTTTTTTTTTTTCAGAAATTTAACTTTGAAAATTAATTTTTGAAAAACTGTTCACTAAAGCAACTTAATTTAAAAACGAAATAAAAGAAGAGATTTCTTGCTTTACAAAAAAGTATAGCATGTCGTTATAGCGGTGAAAGTTTGTTTTTATGAATTTTTTTCTGTTTTAAGTCATTTTTTTAAGAAAAATTTCCCTCCCGTTATTTTTAATTTTCTTAAAAACTTAAATACAATTGAGCATTTTGTTTTCAGTATTTTACTAGGAATTGATAAGAATACAGAATATTAAAAACAAAACTATTATTTAATAACGTAAAATTTTGAAAAAAATTATTTTGAATACCTAAAATTTTTTTTCATTTTTTGTTCAAAGTTATGAGTTTGATAATTAATTTTTCAAAAACAGTTCTCTCAAATAATTTAAATTAATAGCCTAGGAAACAAAAACATTGCTCCCTCAAGAATTAAATCAAAATTTTTCCACAAAGGTGCGCAGGATAATTTTTGGAATTATCCCATATGATGGAAAATTAGATTTTGAATAAATTGATTTAGCACTTGGCCGAATTAAGTCCTGATAAATAGTCCATTTTTTTAAAAAATTGTTAAAATTTTCACTTTTTGACTTTTGGTAGAAATTTTACAATTAACGGTATTATATATAAAAAAAATAAGCAGCCTTAGAACTAGCTTATTTTTGCATCATTTTAGATGTTTTTGATGTTTTTATTCTTTTTTTTTTTACAAAAACCATTTTTTTTTATCGTTGTTTCTTGAATAAATTCAAAAAAATTTCTGAACGGTGAGCAGAAGAAACTCATATTTTATTTTGAATAATGCAGGATTTAATTATAAAAAAAAAATCTGAATTTTGTTTGTATTAAGTTCCGTAACTTTTAAGGCCGTGTGCGAATTCGTTTAAAATTACGATTAAATTTTATCCGAGATTAAATTTTGACACTTCTACAGATTCACCTCACTAGTGTCAAAAATTAATCTCTGGATAAAATTTAACGCGATTTTAAGCCAATTCACACACGGCCTAAATTTATAAAAATTTATAAAAAAAACAACGAAACAAAATTCACTTTTTTAACTTTTACTGTAAATATAAAGGCTTAGAAGACATTTTATTAAATAAAATGAATAAAATCTTATGCTCAATTAAATTTCACGTTATGTGATGTATTATTCAATTTTTTTTTGATGTGCCATAATATTTTTTTTTCTTCAACGCATACTAATAATTTTAACAATTTCAGTGCATAATATACAAAAAAAAACTTGTATGCAATATTATGCCTTAGTAAATTTTGTATCAGTTGAGATTTTTTGTAAGTTTTTCACATATTTTCTTTTTAAATTCCTTAATGGGTTAAATAAAAATTGTTCCAAAACTAACAGCAAGAACAACTTCAAAAATATCTCAAACGATGCAGAATTAAATACGGAAAGAGTTTTGTGTTATTTGTTTTTGTAATATTTACCTCATTTTTTCATTGTAATAGTAAATAATGTAAAAAAAATTTTTAGTTTACACTTTTGCAAACTTTTGAATACAAATAGACCTAGTTACGGAATTATATAAAAAAAATGTCTACCAACTTGTAATAAATTTAACTCTACGTCGTTTAAGATACTTTTCAATTTTCTGAAATGCACCGTTAAATTTGTTTCCATATATGTACGTTAATTTTTTTTTTTTACGATTTTGCTTATATAAGATATATAAAAGCTTGGAAAATATACCAAATAACGCAGAATTTGATAGCAAACAAGACTGAATTTTTGTTTTTACTAAAAATAGTTCACTATTGTATTTTTATGGAAAAAACTGCAAAAAAATTGTTTAAAAAATAACATTTTCAACTTTCAATACAAAATTTTCCAACTTAAGGGTACTATAGACAAAAACAAAAGTTCAGAATCTTGTATAAAATTAAATTTCCAATTAGAGATGCTTCGGAACTTTTTTAAATGCACCGTAATATTTTTAAAATTTTTTTTTTTGTTTAACCTAATTTTATTTTTTCAAACACTGATTGCAGGAGTTCCTCAACAGTTAGAAGCGGGGATAATTACTTAAATACTCCTTTAAACTAGCTCTACAACTCTACCAAATTTCAAACCTATTACCAAAATTTAGAAGTTTTGCACAAAATTCCTAGGCTATAAAAATAAAACAAAAGAATTAATTTCTGGCTTGAACAAAAGTAGGTATAATATGATAGGCATTGTAAGTGTTTAAGTTGTTTTTAACGACTTTTTCTATTTCAATATATTTTTTTTTTAGAAAATTTCCCCTCCTGTCTAAACGAGAGGAAATAGATCCCCCTCCCGACCTAACGATTTTTTTCTTGTCTCAACTCTGCTGTAGCTTTTTGACACACCTGATACCTAGGTATCGTTTTTAAAGTAGGTAAGTACCTATCTATCTACCTACCTACCTACCCTCCTTACTTTTTTATAATCTATACTATTATATAAAAGAGTAACATTTTTGTTTATCAGTTTGTATGTTTCCGCTAAAATCACAAACAAACAAAACAACCCTTTTAAAAATCACTATTATATAAAAGAGTAACTTTTTTGTTTGTCAGTTTGGCTGTATGTTTCCGCTAAACGCACAAACAAACAAAACAACCCTTTTAAAAATTAGATATAATACAAATTTCACTTATCTGATGGTATACTATAGGATACAGCAGAAAAGAAAATATTTGTTAAATACAGAATAATAAACAAATTAAAAACTTACCACAAAAAAAAAATCGTATGGAAATTTTCTAAAATCAAGCATGTAGGTATTTTCCTTGCAAAATTCTGTTTTATATATTTTAATTCACATTTACTTCAAGTTCAATTATCTATAAGGAAGAGTTATTTTCCCATGGAAAAATGCCATTCAATCACAGTCGTTCATCGAGTACACAAGTGCGCGGAGAAAAAAGTGAAAATATTGACAAAACTACCTAAGTAATATAAAATATCCAGTGAAAAAGGGTTTAGCAAAGGCCTACTTGCGCTACCTGACTAAATCAAATCTTACAAGAAGGGTTTTTCCACAGTGGATTATCCTTCTTGTGATCATAAAATAAGGTTTTTTCTAAACAGATTAACCATTAAGAAAGGCAGTAATTCTACCGTTGTTGGGCCGATTTTCCGGATTCGGCTCATTAAAAAAATAATTCTTTATTTTTTAGGGGGTGAAAATAGGTTTTTTTTAAAGCAAATTTGATCGAAAAAAAAATTAAAAAATAAAAAAAACCTTTCAAAATTCAAACCATGTTGGTGGTACGAGAGTGTGGTTTGCGTTTCGCTTTCGACGAATCCTGGTGTGGTGGTGATATTATTTTTTTTTGTATATTATAAAAAAAACAGTCGGTAGGGGATTTCTATGTAGGTAGGTTAAGAAATGAGTGGAGTGGGAGTGGTGTGGTATAAATTTGCAGCAGAAAAAAATGTTTGTACCATCTGCTGAAATGGGTGGGTTTGGCGTGGGTGGTCGGCGAAGGTGAATGGAAACGAACTTATTTAGAGGCAAGGGCGTGCACAAGGAGGGGTAAGGGGGCATTTGCGCCCTAATAAAAATTATTTTCAATTTTTTTTCTGAGTACACAATTATCGTGTCAAAAAAGCACGATCGTGCCACTTCGGCAACGCTGATGGGTGGGGTGGTAAAAAATGTATTCCGGTTTTCTGGCAGGGAATTATTCTTCATAGACGGCAATAACCCTTGCTGGGAAAAAATGCTTCATTGTAAGAATATAGGGTAGGTATATGGTAGAGAAGATGGAAAAACTTAACTTTTCATTGATAAATTATTAATTTCTTTGTCAAGTGGTTATTAACACAATTCACGGTCGTTCGTTCCTTAGGGGATAATGGGAGGTATGTAGGTATAACATACCATACAAATAGTCTGATTTTCAAAGTTTTCTTAAAATTACACTATAGGCAGGCAGGTAGGTACATAGTTAGGTACATTACATTTTTATTCAAATGCAAGCTCATACAACCCACACATATAATTTTAGCAAAATAATTGTCAATGTTTATTGATACGTGTGGATGCTTATTTTCAATGTTACCTGACAAAAAAAACGTTAATGTTACCTGACAAGTAACACGGATGGTGTGTAGGGCTCTTTAAGCTGAACATTTTTCGAATGCTGATTTTAAATCATCTTTTTGGTCGATATTTGGTTGCCATAAGGTTTTACTGAAGAGGACCCGGGCAACGCCGGGTTTTATCGGCTAGTGAGGATATATATGTAGGCGCCTAATACTACATTAGAGCTGAAATGAGGTAATTTGGCAAATTACAAAAAAAAGTGTTCACATTTCAAATTTCGTAATTTTGTTTGACGGTCCAAATTGTCAACCTACCTCATTTGCCCTAATGAAAACGCAGTATAAGACTACCCTTTGAACAAGGTATTTATTTATTTCCTAAAGAATAAGTTCTTTCTTTATGTAGTTAGGTAGTACTTACATACATATATTAGGTATAATAATTCATAAGTTGAGAAATCATAAATATACTTTTACATCAGATATAACTATTTGTACCTACAGATACATAAATTGTTCCCTACTTTACTCGTAAAATTGATTTTAGGCAGCAATTATACAAAAAATAATCTTGAAACCACACTACAAAATAAACACCCTGAAACTATAATGATCACCTACCATAAAACATATCAATATCCTAAAATCTGAAAACATTCAATTTCAATGTCGGAAAAAATACCCCATTCACATAAAATGATGACCTACAAATACTATCAAAAGGTATTTGTAAGTTAGTTATAGATAATACCAAACGAAAAAACTCCATAGACAGCGCGCAGCGAAACACCAACAAAAAATGATGTTCCCTTTCCAACACATAAATACATTTAAAACAAAAAAACTCCCTCTCCCAAAAAAAACAAAAAGAGTTTGTTCGAAGGTGTTGAGGTTCGACGTTCGAGCATGAGCTTTATTATTTTTCATCTTTTTCGAAGTTACCGATCTTAGAATCTGAGTTCGAACTTTTGGGTGGAGGCCTCTTAAGTTTTTTAAATAAGAAAGGATTCTTGTTCCCGTTTTTACCCTAAAGTAATTATACCTACATATTACATATATTGTGATTTGCTGCATACATGTTACATATGTATTTGTATACCATAGGAGAACTTGGCTCTTTTTTAACATTTATGTTTTTAATGAGATTTCACTCCTTATTGCAAATTATTTTTTTTGTTAACACAAAATCTTAAATTTTACATTTTTTGCATGTAACTGAGCACCCTACTAAATACCATCATTGATCAAAAATCATAAAAGCTCCATATAATTGACAATAATTCTGAGAAAATGTCAAATCTTAAATTCAACATTTTTTTTTTGCACGCTATCGTTAAAATGTGTGTGAAGTTAGCATATCAAGTGTCAGCATATCATTTTTTTTTTTGGAGTTCTGGTCGCATGCACCATAGTTCTATAGTTCCTGATAGTTTGCCAAAATAGTTCTGTTCGATTTCCCCGTAAAAACGGATTTCAAAAAATGATATGCTAACTTCGCGTAGCATATCAATTGTTGAAATCTTAAATGAAAATATTTTTTTTTAGATGTAAGAAACATCCCTTAAGAGTTCCTCATACCTAAATAAAATAGTTTCGTTACATTAGGGCCTAAAAAAAAAAAAAAATAATTAATTTTAATAAAAAAAAAAGAGTTGTTATGGAAAAAACAACAGAATTTCAGAAATCACGGAAAATTAATCCGGTTCATTGATGCACACACATAGGTACAATGTGTCTAGAGTATAATTCAAAGAATTTTCATTACTAATATATATAATAATATTTTTCTAATTGTTTAAGATCCAACTTTCTAGATTTTTTCTTACTACATTGATAAGCTGGTAATTTTTTACGAGTTCCAGCTCATTTATCAATTTAATCAGATAGACCTAATGTTCTTACAATATAATCCGAGAAGTTCCAATTTCTAACACTTTTCTAACAAAAAGTAAGATTTTTTATAAGTACATCGTTTTTTTTCACGTAATTTGGAAAACGACCTTGATATGCTGGTACTTTTTTAAGAGTTCCAGCTAATTTATCAATTTAATCAGATAGACCTAATGTTCTTACAATATAATCCGAGGAGTTCACATTTCTAACGCTTTTCTAACAAAAAATATGATTTTTTCCATTTAGATCGTTTTGTTTTACCTGTTTTGGTAAACGACTATGATATGCTGATACTTTTTTACGAGTTCCAGCTCATTTATCAATTTAATCAGATAGACCTAATGTTCTTACAATATAATCCGAGGAGTTCCCATTTCTAACGCTTTTCTAACAAAAAATATTATTTTTTCCATTTAGATCGTTTTTTTCACGTGTTTTGGTGAAAAAAAAACGATGTAATTAGAAAAAATCTTACTTTTTGTTAGAAAAGTGTTAGAAATAAGAACTTCTCGGATTATATTGTAAGAACATTAGGTCTATCGGATTAAATTGATAAATGAGCTGGAATTCGTAAAAAAGTACCAGCTTATCAATGTAGTAAGAAAAATTCTAGAAAGTTGGATCTTAAACAATTACAAAAATATTATTATATATATTAGTAATGAAAATTCTTTGAATTATACTCTAGACACATTGTACCTATGTTTGTGCATCGATGAACCGGATTAATTTTCCGTGATTTCTGAAATTCTGTTGTTTTTTCCATAACAACTCTTTTTTTTTATTAAAATTAATTTTTTTTTTAGGCCCTAATGTAACGAAACTATTTTTTTTAGGTATGAGGAACTCTTAAGGGATTTTCTTACATCTAAAAAAAAATATTTTCATTTAAGATTTCAACAATTGATATGTTACGCGAAGTTAGCATATCATTTTTTAAAATCCGTTTTTACGGGGAAATCGAACAGAACTATTTTGGAAAACTATCAGGAACTATAGAACTATGGTGCATGCGACCAGAACTACAAAAAAAAATTGATATGCTGACACTTGATATGCTAACTTCACACACATATCGTTCTACCAGTATTCATCATTCAACAACAATCAGAAACAGTTCGGAGAAAGTGGGTCGTGTCACGCCCCTGGACGATTAATCTCAATAATTAAAGTTTTTTTTTGCACTCATTATAAGGCAAATTTTATCATTCTATAGAAATCAGAAGTGCTTCTTATCAGTGATAATCATTTTGAGGAGGTGGGCGGATACCACGCCCCCTGTATAGAAAAATTAAAATTCTTGATTTTTTCCTTAGTAAGCATTACATGTCCTACCGCTCTTCCGAATTTCATCATTCTACAACAATTAAAAGTGCTCCATATAATTAATAACGATTTTAAGGAAGTGGGCGGATACCACGCCCCATATATGGAAAAACTCAAATGTACGACTTTTGTTTTGTACTGTATGTACAAGTTGCAATCCCTACCGCTCTACCGAAATTCGTCATTCTATACAATAATCAGGAGTGGTCCATATAACATAATTGACAACTATTGTGTGAAAAGTGTGTGGATTCCACGCTCCTTGGATGATAAATCCTAAATTTTAAGTTTTTTCTATCCACTCATTGTTAGGTCTATCGCTTTACCAAATTTCATTATTCTACAACAATCAGAAGTACTTCATTTAATTGATAGCAATTCTGAGAAAGAGGGCGGATACCACGCCCCCTATGTATATGGAAAGCCATAAATGTTAATTTTTTTCTTTGTATACACCACAAGTGCCTGCCGTTTTGCGAAATTACAAGATGCTAAGGAGTTGAAGTTTGGTGAGGCGCTTGTGCTTGCTCAGTTTAGTTTCTGGATTTTTAAGTTTCGGACATTATTGGTTCGTAGAGGGGGTCAAAAATCGCTTGCGTTTGTTCCTGTAAAAAGGGGAGTGCCGAGAACTTGGCTGGGCACTACCATGCCCTTTGATCTGGATTGAAAATTTGAACACGTTCTTTTTTTTGTAGAAATCGCATAGCTTTAAAAATCTGAGATTTTAGAACCAATCTAATTAAAAACAAAAATATATTTCAATCAACAGAAACTCCGCGCTTTCATTATTAAGGTTATTTACCTTTGAGATATAAAGGATCTGTTTTTTTTTTTCAATTCTGAGCGAGAAAAAAAGTAAATAGGTTCAATTATATTTAGCTCTTTACCTACACAATTTTTTGCTATTGAACAACAGTCAAAATAGGGATGGAAGCTATGGTATACTTTAATTTATGAATTGGAAGTAACTTACTTCCTTACATATCATATGTACTGATATGCATCGTATAATGACAGATAATTATGTATGTATTTAGAGATTTACATATATGTAAATCAAAGTTACAGGAAAAAGAATTAAGATACATACCCGGGTAAAGATTTATGTTTATATGTAGATACATTTATGTACGTATGGTGTTTATGCATATATGGAAAAGTCAAAAACTAATATATTTTTTGATATCCTTAAATTGCATTTTTTAAAGAACACATATCAGTATTCTGAAATGTATTTTTAAATCCTATTGACCAATATATAAGATGTAATATAAAAATTATTGAAACATGTATTTACATGTATTAAGAATCGAATTAAAATCTTTGAAATAACCAGCTATTTTATATAAAATTATTGTAGAGCTCCTTAGGAGCATCTGCCTTCAATTGATTTTTCATTAACATAGGATAAAATTATTTTTTTAATTTCAACTGAGATATCGTAAGTTGCAAATTGTCTCAAATAGAAAATTTATACAAATCGCCAAGAAAAGGGATGTAATAAATATAGATCTCGGATGAAAGGGTGATAAATAATAATCTAATTCATCTTAAATTGCTTATCAAATAAAAATCTTTTTTCATTTTGAATATGTTTTAATTTCCATAGACACAACACAAATAAGCTCACTCTGAGATAAATTATTATTAATTTATTAAAGCATCCTTTACACTTTTAATATTTTAAATATTTTTGCTTAACTTAAAAAATAAAACCCAACCAATGAATTCCAAAATTTAAAAGGTATTTAGGATGCTTTGGCTATGGATTTTGAAGAAAAATCTTCATAAAAAAACTCCATCTTTTATAATACCATCACCATTGGGTAAGGTCATTTTCTTATAA